>CM039094.1:4791800-5391800 GCA_022113865.1 Chimonanthus praecox
ATTTTATCAACCAATGTTTCTATAAAAATAAGGAGAATCAAAGTTATCAACAAACTAAGATTCTATTCGAGTAAAAATCTGACAATATTCTTCTTAATTAAAAATTTATGAATAGTTCAGATTTTAAAAAATAGATCTTGCATGTCCTAGGTGATTATTTCAAGTCATTCTTATTATTTAGATAACAACCTATGATCATTCTTGTTTGAAATAAGTGATTGGCATCTTAGTAGATCATCTGCAATTATGTGAATATAAAAGAGGCATTGGAATATTGGCCTTTTAATTTATCATGATAATTAAACCATTGAAATCAAT
The DNA here is from genome assembly GCA_022113865.1 of Chimonanthus praecox. NCBI lineage: Eukaryota > Viridiplantae > Streptophyta > Magnoliopsida > Laurales > Calycanthaceae > Chimonanthus > Chimonanthus praecox. Next base: position 4,792,119 of record CM039094.1, read on the forward strand.
TTTTCCTTTTAATTTAGGAAAATTGGTCCCAACGCCCTTTTAAGAAAAAGTAATCGTGTATCAATCAATTACCCAGATAGATTTCCCTACCATTTTTGTAGGATTTTTTAAGTGAAAACTCTAACCTAACACTAGCAAGTCCTGAGCTCTTGTGTTTGGTTCTCTTAATATAATTATTTTGTGATATATGAACCTTATTGAAATTAAAGTATAGATTATGAACTTGTTGATTATAAAAAAAATTATTTTCATTTTTTTTCTCATTTAATTTAAGAAAATAAAAATACTTTTCACAAAACTCCACTTTAAAGATTTTGAATATAAATCGGGTGATTTTATATATTTGGTGAAATAATTTCTTTTCAAATTTTCACATAAACAATCATTCATTTAATTTTATAAGGTTAATTAGCATCAATTCATTGTTAAATATTATTTATTTTAACTTGAGTCACCTCTTGACTCAACCATGTCAGGTTAGTGAGGTCCATTTTTCAGAGATCAACCGTTTACTCTGAATCCACCACAAGCATAAGAACAAATCCCATGATTGATAAGGTTGCGGTAGAAATTCACAGTTTTGCTTTTTTAACGTTGTATTAATTTAAAAAAAAAAACAACAAATGGAGGAGTCACGTCCGTAATCCGTATCAAAGATGAATAAAGACTAGTACATGTTGGTTTATCCCTCTCTCCCTCTATCTACAATTCTACACGTCAAGTGCCAGAGTAAGGGTGTTCTATCTGTCTGAGTCTGGCCTGAATCTGCCCCAAATAAAAGAGAGATTTTTGTCCGATAGGTCAGATTGGTGCTTTTAGGCCTATTTATTCTTTACAATTTTTATTTTATTTTATAAATTAGAAATCTAACTGTATAGATTGAACGAAGATTTGAAAATAAAAAATGTTAAAATTTCATCTCTTAACTAAAATCAATTTTTAATTATTCAATCTTAACGATCAAAATCACCAGAAGTCATCTTTTTAAAGACATTTGCCAACTTTAACTATTAAAATCAAATGTCTAGAAAAATTTTAAATTGAAATTTTAACTGATGGTAAATATATATACTTGCAATGTGTACATGTAAATATATATTTCTTTAAATACAAAACTGTACCAGATTCAAAACAGGTTTCAATTGAATGAACTCAGGCTTTTTTAGTGAAGCCCAGACAAACTCGGTCTGTGAACACCCTTATAACGACCCTCCACCCCCTTTCATGCCATAATATGGAAGTATATACATCAAAACATTAGACATCAATGACTTCTTGCAGCTGCGAATGTGTTTGGGGTATGCCCATAACTTAGCCAATCGCCGGTGTGCAAATGACTCCTCATCTGAATCACTATCACTGTCTGATGAAGACATTATCGAGAGACAATCACCAAGAAGATACTCCGTCACCTGATGTCAGCATAATTACATTGATCAAAACATTCTCAAAATCCTGGACTGCATACACCAGACTCAAATATCAAACCAGATGTGTCATCCGAACATTACAAAACCTACAACGGAATAATGACTGCCAGGATATGATTTACAAAGAGAGGGTTGCAATTGTGAACAGAGACTATTACTTGGTTGTGTAATGCACTAGCGAATAAGTTAACACCCGTAACTGGTTCACAAGGGAGATGGATTTCAAGAAAGATATTTTCTTTGATCAGCAGGGAGGATTTCTAAAACACTATTCATCATCAACAGCATCATAATACCCATCACTCGTCATCATTATTCTCTAATGTCACTTCTCACTTGTTTTTAAAGACCAAATCAGTCTGCCCCTTCCTAGCTCCTTCTACCACTCCAATTTTCATACAAGGAATTCGCTCTCACATGTACATGCCAAACATTTAATAGAAAATTCCATGGTTTGCTCCTCAGTCGACTGCCTCCCCTAAGTTGATTTATATTATTTTGGGATGGGTTATACCCATAAGGTTAAAAATTCGAAGAAAAACTCAGACGAGTCAATCCAAGTTGACTCAACTCTGTAGAGTTTTAAGTCGAGGGAGTCAACAAGTTTTATCAAGTTTTCCAGATTCCAGTGAAAAACTCAATTGAGTTACTCGACTCAATAGGATTTTCAAGTCGAGTCCGAGTTTCTAAATCATGGTTATACCCATAAGCTTCCTCTTGCATACAATTTCCGCAATTCTATCCTTTCCAGTTACTCAAAGAATCCCCTTTCTTCAAAAGTAATCAACATATCCATCAAAGCATAACCATCTAAGCCACATGTAATTTCATCGTTGTCAAAACCATTAATCCCATTTATCGCGGCTGGTCCCTCATAATTGACTTTGGGAAATTGTCTTCCATTGGGTTGACTGTATATCAGACACCCACATAACTTGAACCCACAATCTTTACAGTTGCAATAGTAAAAACTTGCTAGGTTCTTGTTAATTACTTAACTACCTGAAGGATATATAACAAAAAAAATGTATGCAGTTGATAGTTGGGGCAAATCCATATCCAAACACATTTAACTCAGATGGTGGTTTTTTAAGACCAAGGTGTCCACACCTCTTAGAGCACCTTACTAATCCTTGGCATGTGCAAACCTCCCTATCCACACACACAAGGTAACACTATAGGAGTGTTAACTGAGACGGAGTTTATCTGATACATATAGGCAACAATTGTATCTCAGCTGTATGTAATTTGTCTTCTTAATTTCTTCAGTTCTATACAACTTTTAGTTCTCATCTTCGTCTTCTGAAAGAGTTGTTTCAATTAAGGATGGACTCAATGGTTATGGCACATGGCACTTAGCTTGTTTTCATGGTGGCCCTGTACTCGTTCTATTTCTGTCCTCTTTACTGTGCCTCTCATGCATTGGAATCTATCAAATTGAGTGACCAAGTGGTTTTAAAAAATTTGACAAGAGCATGTCATACAATTGGAAAATGCCCATTTTAACAAAGCATAATGGCTGTGGATTTGAGTTACATTACCATTTATTAAGAAGAGGAGGAAGTCACAGTACTGACTTCAAGCATGCAAGACAAATGCAAAACCAGGGACCTTGAAATAACTACATATAATTTACCTGTCTATATGATATAGGCTTAATTTTCCATATTCGCTTCTCATTTTCTGAGGTGTGGTGTAAACATGCACAGTTCATATTGCTAAGCCAAATAATTGATTTGCAATGCCTACAGTATCCCCGATTTGAGGATGATTTCCATGAAGTACCTGAAAGAAGTGCCGTTCAGTGCAACATAATAGTAGATATACAGATAAATCCTTTTACATTGACAAGAAATAACCGTATCATTAGGTAATCCATATGGGTTTTATATTACAAGGTCGACCAGAAGCATACCCATATACATTCTTTTAAAAGCCTCTCTCCAATCAAAATCCATTGCTGGATCCACACTTTTCTTCTGATCTGAAATTGGTATCATCCAGTCAAGGGTAGCTTTACCAAGCTCCTCCTTCATATCAGAATGGTTATCAGATGTACCAAAGAAAAGAGCATATTGCGCCTGCCAGAGCATATTATCACTTGCTGCTGAATTCCATGACCTTTACAGATAATGTGAATTAGACACTAGAAAAAAGAATCAAGAAAATGACCATACTATGAAATAGATAAGTACAAGAAGAAGCAGGTGTAGCTGTGATGATAGCTAACATCATGCAGTAACATTTCACACTTGCCTCAAGTTACATTACAAAAATTAAAGTTATTATCAATTTGTTTATACTTGATTTAATTTTCTACAAGAAATGCTATACAGAAAATGTGACTGAACAAATGTGTATATATATATATAAGAATACCAGCACACTGAAACAACAGTGACCAAAGAACGCATATCCAGGAAACTGAATATATGAACAAGAATATCCTGGGGCAGTGACACTGAACCTGAAATAACAGTAAGAGCCACAACTGATTCAAAATCACAATATCTAACCAAAGAAAAATGAATTTAATTAGAGTTTGCACATAAAAAAATCAATGGTTGAGGAGACAATATTGTATCTAGCATAGTTATCAATTAAATTATGTCAGTAGAAACAGCAGACACATTCCCTTTCAGTACAAAAAACAAAATGAAAATATGCACCGAAACATTCCGGTTCCTCTTCCAATCCATTTCAACTATTTGGCAATTATTTAAATCCTATTTTAACTGTAAGTTGGTCCTGTTTCACCCAATTTGTATGGTATGCATTTTTTTATCTTTAAATTTAAATATTCATATTTCTAATACATTGAAATTTTAAGGTAAAGAACCTTTTCCACGTTAAATAGTATTAATTTGTACTGTAATATATTTATATAATTGAGAGTTATGAAAGTTCATCATTTCGTTGACAGAGTTAAAAACAAAATTATTGTTTTAAGTAAAAAGGAGTTAATATGCACTGACATTTGTTTTAAAATAACATGTCCCTTTTTTTTCAAAATTGAACACAGGAAATGGACTAAACACCAAAATGTACCGCCATAGAAACAAAAGGAAATGATCAGAGAACTAGAATTGACAACTATAGTATCTAGAGATACCTTGTTCGTCTAGGGGGGCTTTGGAACGCCGTTTATGCGCGACCATGGCATGCTTGAATTCCGTCACGGCCAATGCCCTTTTCTGCTTAGGAAATGCTGCCTCAGCTGCTTGGAGAAGAACGTTTGCAGCTGAAATTCCACGAGTCGTGTGTTTGCTGTAAGTGGGAGGAAACCAAAAAAAAATCAGGGAAATGAAATCAAGGAAAAAGATTTTCAGAGAAAGAGAGTGAAAAGGAAATAAAAATACTCGGGAAGGAGACGGAAGGCGGCGAGGGTGTCGTGGAAGAGGAGAGACTGGAGATTTTTGGGGAATTTGGTGTAAGCGGATCTGAGAAGGAAGCCAAGTTCCTTGCAAGCCCATGGGTAATCGTAGGCTCGCGATAGACATTCTCGAAGCCCCAATTTCTCGTATCTCTCCAACGCCGTCGCCATTTCGCCAAAAAGGAGCCCTCGAATCTGTCAGGCCATGATAATCTCGAAGAAGAGAAATATCCAAATTTGGAGGAGGAGGAAGAGAAAAAAAAACCCTCGATTCTGATAATTCTGGCCAGAGGGGCGGGGGGGGGACGGAAGAAGGTAAGCGGGGAAGGAAAGTCAATTGCCGGGGTCTCGAAGTAAGAAACGCCGACGTCACAAAAATTGGGATAAATTGGGCTAAACCTGAACAGTGGCCTTTGACGGTGGATCTCACATCGATCTTACAAAATGAATTTATTAGAAGGATACATATGGAATCATTCTAATCATCATTTTTAGATTAATCAGTAAGATTTATACATTGAATTTAAAACTGCTGATATGATATGTATTGGTTCTATCTCGAATGTCATATTTAGTAAAAATGGGTGATACATCTGTCATTACAATTATATATTTTTTAAAACTTAAAAAAAAAAAAAACTTATTTCATCAGTTTCACTTCAAATTTTGCAAGTTGCAATAGATATTGATTTTTTATTGATATTTGTTAAAATACTTCGTTCATATCAAATTTTTTTCTTATGAAAATTTGATAAGAAAAGGTTTTTCATTTTCCATTGTATGTTATTTTTCTATATTTTAAATAAATTTTTTTATGGTTGATACTGACATATTGACTCTTTTTTACTGATAACATACCCATGGATGATATGGGGAAATCTTGTGCACATTACACACCGCTAAGGTCAGGGGTTAAAAACGCCGGGCAATAGGTGTTACCCATTTATTCACGGTTTGAGCATCTCTATTTCTTTTCTTCTTTTAATATAAAAATATAGAAAATAACAGAAAAGGAAAAGAAATTAAGAGTCAGCAATTTTTTTTTTAAATAACAATCATTTTTATAAAATTTTGGACTCTTAAAAATCAAAATTTAGATACATCTTAAAAAAATTTAAAATATTATAAAACTTTAAAAATATTTAAAAAATTATAAAAAAATCAACATGAAAAAGTACCTAATATAAACTTCATGTTCGTGACACACACTTTCTATTGCATTTCATAAAAAAGAGTTTCATTAAAAACATTAGAATTTTAAAAAAATTACACAGGCTTAAAAATTCTAACAATCATTTTAAAAGTTCTTCATTTAATTGTAAAAACATTTATATATCATTTAATTTATTGTTTTTAAGAAAAACTAAAAAAATGAGAAGTCTGACTCTCATCAAAATTTTAAAATATTAAAAAATCACAGACACTATGAATGATAATAACACATCTCAATTGAATTAGATAAACATTGAATATTATTTTATTAAATTATTTTCACAAAAAACTCAAAATTTAAAATTATCTTAGTACAACTCAAAATAGTCAAAATTGATAAAAATCATTTTAAAATTAAATAATTTTAAATTAAAAATATTAATGAAAATAATTCAAAAATGAGTCGGATACGTATCACTAAGTAATATAGCCCTATGATCTCAAATGTAACCGATCATTCCAGAAGACGGTCATGAGCAAGAGCAAGAGCAAGAGGTAAATGGAACAGACAGCTGAAGGCGTCAGATTGACAGTATCAAGTATTTTCACATACATTGTAATTTCGGTCTAGTTTCGAAACAACTCTAGGCTTTCAATCTTCACGAATCTAATTGATAAAAGGTCACAAATAGAAGAAAACAACAACAACAAAAGAGAAGAAATGAAAGAGTAACAACGGTCAATTACCGGAGCAGCCAACTGAATAAATAAACAAGCTTAAAGCAACCAGTTGCAAGTTCCTCAAATTTGCTCTCTCTCTGCCACTGGCACACACAAATAACTCATGCATGATGCACTCATACCTACTATAATTAAGGTGATGAATTTTACATTTCATTTCTAGCTTTACTTTGGATTGTGAGAGCTCCTTAGAGGTATATTCAGTCGCTTTCAGCCCATGCCTCAGATATTACCTGAGCACGAAACCCCAAAAGTTTCATTTCAGAATTCAGACCATTCTCCTTTCTGTAAAATTTCAACAGGGCAGTAGAAGATGGGACTCGTAAGTGCAACGACGAGGACCATTCCATGCTCTAGAGGAAGTATGTTAACTGCTGTTTCTTCCTTGAACCTCCTTCTCCATACAATTCATTCCATTGCTTCAGCTCGTTCATGCTAGAACTCTCAGCCGAAAAACTTGCTGCAACCTGCATTGGAAAAAGTTCAATAGTTCAGAAAACAGTCATCGCCTTGATAAATCTCTGAAAGTGCATGTAAATATTTTCAGTTGAATCCAATAGTTAAAACGCATGAAGAGGCAGAGATCTAATTGCATGTGCGAAGGTGATCCAAGATCGTCACATGTATTATCCTCCCACAGGCTTTTTGAGTCCATGACACATTTACATTGAGCAATTTCTGGGAGTCAGGCTTACCGAATTACTTGTATCCAACTTGTCCAACTCACTAGAACAGATAACTGACTGAAAGAAGTATGGGATTACAAAATGTGGACGACAAATGATAGAAGCATCAGCAAACATAATCCTATTAGATCAGTTTATGAAAGAAGAGCTAACAAAAAGGAAAAACACTTCATAAATACTCAGCTTATTACTATTAATACTGCTTCAGCTGCTGCTGCTGCTGGGTTGTTAATGTTGTCATTATTGTCATTATTATTAGGGTTGTGACTGAGGCAGGCACTCCTTGTACTTGTTACCATTTAAATGGCTATACTTGCGAAAAGATAAAGTGAGTGGCTTCACACAATTACTTCCCTTATTACTGTTTTTGTTGAACTCACATTAACCAAGATGATAGCAAATTAGAAGCTCGTCACATGGACAAATTTGGGGCTCAAAGGGCTGGTTTCACAAGATTGAGCTTTTTTCCATGGTAAGAATCGTACTAGCAGCTAATTTCATGGAGACTCACTTGATTCTTTGCCTGCCTCATATCTTCCATGTTTAATGGCCTGAGTGTAATTACTGTTTCCTCATCTGCTGCTTTGTCATTTGAATCTTCTTCAGCCTGTCCTTCCTCAGTTTTCCGCTTGCTCTCCTGTACAGTAATTGTGCAATATAGATTGCCTGTTAAGAAAAAACTCTGCAACAATACACTTGATGAATAAAACTCCAAAGTGAATTATTACCAAATCCTTGAGTCGCTCTTGCTGAATCAGTTCCCTAACAGGTCGATATGCTGCTGTCATACACAAGTTCTGTCTCCAACAATAGCCAGTAGCCCAAAGTTACAAACCAATTACTGTACTTTAATGAGCAAATGAAATTAGGACAGAAACACACCTTAAGGTCACTGCCACTGTATCCTTCTGTCATGACTGCAAGCTCCTTGTAATCAAGACCATCTTCAACCTTCTCCTTTGACAATAGAGTTTTTAAAATCAATTCTCTGTTCTCCACTGAAGGCAGGGCAACCATTATCCTGTATATCACTGGAAATGTAAGAATCAACAAACATTACCTCATCAACCACAAATGAATACATGTAGCATACCTGCGTTCGAAACGTCTGATGATTGCTTCATCAAGGTCAAAAGGCCTATTTGTTGCAGCCAGGACAAGGATCCGTTCACCAGGTTTTGTCATGAGCCCATCCCAATGTGTCATGAACTCATTTTTTATCTTCCGCATGGCCTCATGTTCCCCAACTCTGGTCCGCTGACCAAGCATGCTATCAACCTCATCAACAAATATGATAGTTGGAGAGACCTTTGCTGCTAGGGTAAACAAAGCCCTGACATTTTTCTCATCTTCACCGAACCATTTAGAAGTAATAGTGGACATAGAAACATTTATAAAACTTGCTCCAGCTTCTTTAGCAATGGCCTTAGCCAACATTGTCTTTCCAGTACCAGGTGGCCCAAACAACAGTATTCCTCTGCAAGGCTTTAAAAGACCGCCTTTAAAAAGGTCAGGACGTCGGAGTGGGAGCATGACCAGCTCCTGAAGTGATTCCTTAGTTTCATCTAAAGCACCTATATCAGCAAATGTCACTCCAATTTCATTTGCCGGGATTACCTCGGGTCTGATACGCTTCTCAAACTCATTGTCAGGAGGAACTTCCTGTTGGATAACCAAAGTAAGATGTATTTTAGCAGGAAGAAATTGCAACAATCCATCTACATTGAAACAGATGAAAGTAACAACCAAGATTTAAAAATAAATTCATTTTATTTCTCAACTACTTGGTTTCTTTCCATTAAGAAGCATTAATTAGTAATAGTAATATCTCAACTCAAGTTTGAATGATAAACAAGAAAGAAATGGTTTATCAAAGCTGTAAGTGCTTAACTATTTGATTCAAAACCTAAAAGAATGATCCAAGTCTACAAAACCATATGAAGGGCTACCGTAGCCTTATTCTTCAACCACAACTTGTGAAAGGGGACTGTTCAGAAATTTTCTTGTCCTGCATCCGTTGACCAGGAACTAATGGAAAGTAAGAAAAAGACTATATGATGTTGTTTTCATTAAGTTTGGTTTTCCTTACAAATAAATGGTTTCCTAGGATAGGGGACTTCCATTGAGGGAATGGACAATCTTGGCACAGAAAAGGAACTGTTGGTTAGAACAATATATTCTTTATTATGGATGGTCAAATTTTGTATGAAAAGTTTCTCCACCCTTCACACTATAGAATGAATCCATGCGTCAGGGAGGATTTGTGATTAAAAAAATAGTTTTTCTAAGAAAAGGTTCTCCCTGAACATAAGAAAGTCATATTTCCTGGAAAACCATTTCCTTCACCAAAGGAAAATGCCACATATTCCCAAAAGAAATTTTAAGATTTTAAGCTGAAGAGGCACCTAAAAAGGGAGTCAGGAAAAGGAACAACCAAGTTAGAAAAATCAAAAAGAAAATGCAAACACAAGTTTATCAAGAAAAAGAAATTCTTAGGTACATGTGGATGTATGTACATCTATCTCTTATTGATGGGTGACACTAGAAATAAATGCTCTTGTCAGATAAGAGCTTCTACCATTGGTTGCAATTATGTTAAATACATACATCCACACATGTATCTGGGAAAGGCCCAGAAGGAAATCAAAAGAGAAAATCATTGTGCATCTGAATGAATGTTCTGGAATAAAAAATAATTGAAGAAAAATTGACACAACTTTTTTTTTTTGATAACTAAGATGTCCAAGTCTCTTAGAGCAGCTAATCCTCAGGGCATGTGCAAGCCTCCTACCCACACACCAGGTAACTTTACGGTGTTAGGAATGGATATGTAGCCCAAAAGACTAGCCTGATAGGTGGAGTGACTAAGTCCCATATAAGTCCCTAGATTTCCCCCTTCACAACCGATGTGGGACTCGTTCGCTGCCCAACCTATGGGGAGTGGCCCTTTGGGGTGGAGTTGCCCTTTGAATTGACACAATATTCTGCATCTCTTTCTAAACTTCAGAGCATAGAAAAAACTACTTGGTGGTTTCAGAATTTAGGAGGTATATCAATTACCAATTTATGTATTCTTGTATTTAATTTACAAATGAAATTTAGTAATTGAAGCAGAACATTGATAATGGTTTCTGAATGGGAAATAGAATAGCATAAAAATACCAAACACAAAATTAAAAGAAAATAATAATAACAAAGAATCATCTTTAAAATAAGAATATTTTACACAATTATATGATTCCATTTAAAGAAAGAATCCTGTGTGTCTTGGCACAATACATATTAAATTGGAAGAACAAAAAATATATATCAAATCTCAATTGAAGCAAGAACATAATGCAATGCTTTTCTTTTGCATAGAAAAAATTATGAAGCATCGATTTATTGGTCCTCAAAAAACCAATTAGAAGAAAATCCCAGGGCAATGAAACCAACTCTATAACAGAAAAATCGGGAAAAGAAAGAAAACTTACAGGTTTTGATGGCGCAGGAGCATTCTCACCATCCTTCTTCACTACTGGAACTGATTTCTCTGCCTCATTTTTTCTATCTGGTGCTGTAACTTCACTCTTCATCTCAGGCTTTGTGCTACCAGCAGCATCTTCCTCTTCTGCTTCCTAATATAATTGCACAGGGTAAAAAACTCTTATCAATTTCTCTATCTTTGTTCCTCCACTTCAGCTTTTGGAGATATAAACAAACCTTTCCTGCTTCAGCATTTGCATCTATCTTTAGACGATCTTTGTCACCAAGCTCGCATTCTTCAAATATGCTCAATCCATGGGACAAACTGTTTGCACAGAAAATATATGAGGAAATATAACAAATGAAAAGAAAACTATTAAAAGTACAGGTAGCTAAATTCTGTACTAATCTGACCTCTTGGATGAAATAACAAGCTTTCCATTTCTGTACTCAGGATTGTTGGTATTCATCAGGTGATGAGAAATGGCCGATACCACAATTTCTTCTATGTAATTACCTAGAAGCATGGTATCAGAAACACAGATCGAACCCAGATCATCACAGTCAAGATCATTAGCTGCAAGAACCTCTGTAATGTGGTTTCTGTTATCCTGATATTGGATCATTTTCATGTCTTCTTCAAGTTGAGTTTTCCAGCTGACAAGGTGGGTTTCATCCTCAGGTGGCTTGATCTCAATGTTGTAAGGGAATAAAAGAGTGATCCTTTCATCCACCTCCGTGTAATCATTTTCTGGATCCAGCATCCTTGAACCAAGGATCAATATTGGCCCTGATAGCTTCTTCAACATTTTCTGGAATAAGGTATGTACCCTTTGTGATCTAAATAGAAGGCTTTCAACATCTCTAAGGTAGAGTACAATTGGACTGGTTTTTGATACTGCAACCAGGACCTGTATAGGAAATAAAAAATGTGATCTCTGTGGAAGGTGTGAAATCAGGAAGGTAAAGCATATTACGCCTGGCAACTCATTTTATCTAATCCTAACCTAAAGGAATTACCTTGTAAAGGGACTGTATAAGAAGTTTCTCATCAAAAGCCCAGCTGCTGGTGCGCTTGAGAGGAGCTGAAAATTACAAACACAAAGGTGAAATTCATTGCTATCAACCATGGATATTTCCATATTCCAGGCATTACTTGTTTGTTGAAATAATAATTCCATATATTACATATTACACACTTCAGTAACATCATCTTTTATCTCTCATTTCATTTTTTAACATCTTTATCTCAAGCTCCTTTGGCATGAAAGAGATAGAGGTACCTTCATTTGCTCATCTGGCCATGGACGCCAATACACAAATGGGGAAAAAAGTGTGTGTGTGTGTGTGTCAGTTTCTTTACTGTGCCATCACCCAGGAGTGCTTTATGCATAATGATGTGGTGCCTACATGGGTGGCACAATATGTAATCATGAGTAAGTTCGAATTATTAAACGAATGCCTATAAATGTGGTCTTCAAGGCTCAAATGTTCCATGGAGATTAGTAGATCATGATCATCATCATCATCATCATCATTGTTGTGATCAATTGTCATTTCTCCACAATTTTGGTTGGTCGATAATGGGTCAAAAACCAAGGTTTCTAATCCAGCTATTAGGCATCAATTGCAACAATTGATGTCACTCTGATATTTAGGCCCTACTAACCCTATAACAACCCATCCTATTACCTATATCTTAATCAAACCTAAATTTAATTCACAGTTAGACCCCAACAAGTATTGACTAGATCTTCCAACACCCCCAACCCCCTTCTCTCCCCGGATTTATAATGCAAACTAGACTACCCAGTCCAACATCCATCCAACTTATTCTCACCAATGAATTGAACACCCAAAACTTTAAGACCCCAAGATCACAGGTTAAGATGAATGGTGTCCATTTTCAGCAGTCTCTCATCCACAACGTTCTAATCCCATCCTTCCACCTGACAAGGCTAAGGATAAGTTCTACCTCAGAAATGATGTGTAATGTATCTGTGTGCCTGAATTCCTTATATGGTGTATCAGACGGTGCCCCATTCTTCACTATGTCAGATGAAGAGGGGTACACAAACTTTTAGATTAGGGAGTCAAATAGGACCTCACGAAATCCTATCGCAGAAAGAATGTTTGAATAATATGTGTGTATGCAGAATCTTCTTTCATGATGCAGCGAAAGTTGTTTCAGCAACCTACATGCATTGCAATACAAAGGGAAAGTGAAACCATTCCAATAACCTTCGGGGATGGGCTGTGGCCAAAAGTTTTCTTGGATTAAGTAATTCCAACCATTTCAAAATGAGTGTTTAGAAGTGCATAGGAAAAGGTATAAAATTTGGCACAAAATAAGTTGGATGATTACTAGCCAAAGTTTTACAATCAAATGGATCTGAAAACTAAAATGTTCTCTTTTTTCATGATTCTTGATATCACGTTATTACTTGATTGAACAGTCCACACAATCCATCTAATAGACACTGTGCTAAGTGGACATTGGCCACTCGAAATGCATTGCATTTGCCAATCTCTAGTTGCTATTTATTTAATTTTCATTTATAGAATGTAGAACTGTTGAAAGCAACCTTTAAATTTCAGTGTAGTTATTATTTCCAGTTATCTGGTTGTTGAATTTGGTACTAGAATTGGTCAAATAAACCCCAGCTAAAACCTAGAGCCCACTGCCATGCTATCTCAGAGGGTGGGCCCCAATATATGACAAGGAATAAGTGATGGATGGATAGGGAATACTGTACGTTATTGTGTGAAGTGCAAATTGGATTGAAGTAGATTTGAGGTTAACTCGAAAGACAAATATTGATCCTCAAGAACGTAGCTTTAACCCTTTAAGATATTTTTCAAGATAAATTTAGAAGTCAGATTTAAACAAGAGTTGACCAATAAGCTCGAACGATATTTACACCAGTTTGTATGGTTTCTCTCGAGGCAGTGCTTTTCTTTAGTTTCACTGTGATGGAGATATTATCGAAGAATAGGCTTGAGGGAGAAGTTTTTGAAGATGGATTTCGAAGTCCAATTTGGATCCTTCAACATCAGCTTGAGGTTTTGCACGAAGGTTGTTTTGCCAGTTCAGTGAATGTTATAACAAGCTTAGATAGCTGAGCTCAGGTGGTAGATCTTTATTGGAAGTTCATGCAAAGTTTGTTGCTAAAAAAACGAAGTTGTTATGAATGCAGTCTATAATTTGATAAGCTATTTGGCTTATTTCTAACAACTTCGAGCATCTGTTTGCAATTATCCAACAACAGCTTCACATCTGGCAGCAAGATTTGGTTTCCTATGCAGCTTTCAAGATCAAGGGCTGAGATTGTTTAAGCTTCCATATGAAAGGCTCATCAATCTATAGAAAAGAGGTCTTCATTTTTTTTTGGGAGGTCTTAAAAAACTTCATTTTTGGGGCCTAAGGAGGTTTATGAGTGTCTATATTTCTTCAAATTTTTTTCGTGTTCATACTAGAAAGTGTATTGGATTTTGGGAACTCTTCTCTGCAATTGTAATTCCTGATTAGCATGATGAATGTAACTAATGAATTATATTCAGTTTTGAATTGCATTTGACTTTTCTCACCTATGCATGCATTTGATTCTCATTTGCATTCTTGGCTGGTTCATATAACATTTATTGTTTAAAAGCAGGAAGACAATCATTGGAATTTTCGAACCAAATCCTTTTTCAAGTGACTGAAATTCTTGATGAGTTTGCACTATTCAATTGGTAATAAACCCCTTAAACCAGTTGCAAGTCATTTCTCTTCTACTTTTCTTTTGTTTTCATACCCCTTTTGAACCTTTTTTTCAGAGTTTACATGAATATGACGACTCCATCCTGAACCTTTCTATCTATTCAATTTACAGGGTTTACAGTTATCATACTATTCAATGGATTCGATTACATCATCCTAACCCTTGACTTTTGACAATAAGTTAAAGAATTGGATAAATATTTGTATCTTTGACACTAGACCTAACAATGAGAATGAGCAAGAAGATAAAAAACCTTAGCAGGATTTGAAGGCAAAATAATATTCTCCACAGTTCAGATTTTTCATATCATGGGCTCAGATGAAGGCCATACTGTGAGGCTGATGTCCCGCCCAAGTTTTTTTTTTTAAAAAAAAGATTTTGCCTTTGTACCTTTAACAAATATATCTACAAAAGCTACCTGATACACAGGGCTTGCAGTATACATATATATATATATAACAAAAGCTTCAAAAAATTTGTAAATTGATAAAGTAGGAGACAAGCACTTTGATATCAGGTAGAATTACATGATCCATGTAAGAGAGAAGTTCTTAAGCTAATTACCTGGATTCACAGGACCACTTTGCTGGGCAAGGGTACTAATATCAGCAGCAGCAGAAGCATTTCTGCGAAGCTTTGGAATATTGCTAGTGCATTCATTTCCCCTGCAAATGCAAGGTGAATGAATTAGAATTTGTATGCCACAGGTGATTCAAAACCTGAGTCTTGGAAACCTTGAACAGCAACCTCAAATATAGTGTACCTTGATTTTATATCAACACCACTGCTTTGCCTCCTTAATATTCCTGTAATAGGACATATATGAAGAATAGCAAATTGAAGTAATAATTTTTTTCTCTGGAAAAAATATTATAGGTTACACAAAATGCCCATGAGTAATATAACAAATATGTTCTAAAATGGACAACAATCAGCATAGGCTAAAGATCCATTTTTTGTTTGTTCACTGCACTTCATGCAAGGAAGGTAAGGACATTCTTTCATATATTTTTCATTGCGCACTACTAGACCAGTCCAAATGAAGTCGTATAAACTAAGAGGAAGTTAAGTTGGGATTTTGCAAGGCTTGCAAAATCCTTCTAGATGCCACCTGATAAAGGTTTGAATCATCTTTCTAGAAGGATCATAACAGTGCATCACTAGAGATATGCTGCAGGATCATTAACATAACTAATGACAAACTGCTCAAACATTTAAAATTTATTTAAGATTTATAATATTTTTCCCACTTAAATTAGTTAACCTCAGCATATGAAAGAATGGTATTTATAGTAGTTTTGACCGTGGAGCGATCCATCTTGAGAAGGGTGGGTTAAATAAGGTTCAACCCGGTTGACCCGTAGTCAAACCCGTGCTATTAATATAATATTGTAAATAATATTAAATTATTAACTAAGGTTATATTTCATAAAAATATATTTTTCTCTCACAAATACAATTGTAAATACCAAAAATTAATAATCCATAAATCATATTCTCAAAAGAACCAACATCTTCATTTTCATTTTCTTCATTTAAAGAAACAAGGGTTTTTAAGGGTCAAGGGTTTATTAGAAAAATCGGGTTGACCCGCGGGTCGCAAATGTTTTTAATCAAGAAGGGTTTTTAAATGACCCGACCCGTGTTTCAGCCGGGTCACGGTTGACCCACGGGTTGGGTTTGATAACATTGGTTTTGACTATGGTCTCCCTTGTTCGAAAAACTGAGAGCTTGGTAATTTTGAAGGTACCAAGAAAAGAGGAAGACCAATTGGAATACAGAATGTAGTTAGAAGCAACATGCTGGCTGCTATTTGACAAAGAATTGGGACTTTATTTAGATGGCTGGAGAACTAGAACTGACAAATCCCATATGAGATAAGGCTTAAAATGGTGATGACAATGATAATGATACTGACAATAATAAACTTAAATAACACAAAAACAAATTTTAACAAGAATATCCAGGACCCTACCATTTGGAGGTTTGTACATGCATTAAAAAATTGCAAATGGTTAATGTTTTTTGGGCAAGAAAATAAGCTACCTTTATTAACTGTTGCTTCCTCTCTTGCTGGAAGAATTGAAAATGATCCGAGAAAAGTGGACATTCGCTCCAATGTAGTTTCAGAGATGGACCTCTTGAATGACTACAAAAAGCAGAATCACAAGTAAAAAGGTGACAAGTTTCAACCGTACTAAAAGGTTGTTGGCTCAACTCATCTCTCTAGAAGATCCAAATACTATGTGATGAACAATGCAATAGGGGATGCATGAGAAGAGAATTTCTTATGCAGCAGAAGATGTCACAGGATCAGAATTATCAGAAATCTTACAGGTTCTATGTTAGCAACTCCATATTTGCCCTGTATCTGTAAGTAGAATAAAGTTAATAATAGAATTATGGTAGTACCAACTATGATGAATAACCATGGAAAACAACATGGGCAGTTTCTCACCCTCAGAGAAAAGTCAGTCACATCCAGCAATAGTAACTTGGCTTCAAAGAAGTGTGCTAAAGCCTTTGCAAGCATTTGCTGATAAAGTTCTTCAAAATATGAAATTTCCAAGTAAGCATTGACAAATGTATGTATGGATAATATTTGCAAAAACTGAAGGATGAAGATTTTACAGATAGCCTACCAGCAGATCCTGAGAGCAAAATTGCCCGACTTGCAGGAGAGAGATTTCGGGTATGCTTAGAGAAATCAGCTTTCTTCAAATGAACATATGCCGCACTTGTCAATAAAACACGAGTCTGCTCACTGTGATTAACAACAGAATACAGATGAATAGCAGCGTGTCAAGTAAGCTATCACAAATGTTTCATTACATAAAATTTCAATTGAAATTATTGACGGTTTAGAAATATCACCAATATTTTGAAGCAAGTTTCAAGACTAAAAAGTGGATACAAGAAATGATGTAAAAGAATAAATGTGTGAAATTGCCTCATTTTGCAAAATTTGTGTTTTAGAATTCAAGTAGAAGTGTGAAACAAAGGCAAGTCATTGGAAGTGAGAAACATGGTTATCCTAAGTTACTTTGCTTGGATGCTTTCTATGTAGCATAACGCTGTGAATGTTAAATGAAGTAAAAACTATAAATTCAATTTCACCATTTCCTATGACACATAAATCTATGATGCAGACATATGTGCCACAGATTAACCATGTAGTAGTAATTGAAAAAAAAAAAAAGGGGAGAAGATTAAGAATGTGATGCAGTACACATATGAGGCACATCCATATGAAGCAAAAACGTCAGTTTCCTTGTAATTGCCGTTTTTTCCCATTCTCTTGTACTTCTTTTGCTGTTTTCACTCTTCCTCTCTTTAATTCTTTTTTCGTTTTGGTTATTGACTATGTATAAATACCCCCTTCGGGGCTGTAAAACAACACAATCGAATGAACTAAAAATCTTCGAGTTCCTTCTCATCTTTTCTGCTTCTTGCATTGTTTCCTTCTTCAATCTCCTCCTCGGGTTCTGCCTTCAACAGAGATTGAAAGTTCCCTCGGAGTCTCTGAACGGTCTTCCCATCACCGGAATAAGGCTGCATCTGCCCTGCAGTGGCACCACAACTGCCTCTTGGCCGCTTGCTGCTGTCCGTGTGTTCAATACCGCCTGAGATGACTGCCCTCTCTGTCCCAGGCACTCGTCCCTATTCTCTTGCTGCCAGCTTCCATTCTTCAAACCCGTCAGTCCCTTCTCAGTCATCTCCCTTCATCGTTCCTGTCCCATCTTTCCATAACCCACTCAGTCCCTGTCCTATTTGTCATTAGTAGGACTTAACAGATTCCAACCTGACCCACCTATCCAAGCCTCACCATGATGAGTGAACATTGAATCTTTCATGTCCTTGACTCACTAAGGAACAAGGTCTTAACCATCATATGGTCCAACATTCTATTCTTTTTCCTTCATCTTTTTTTCCTTTCATTTAAATGAGCCCGGAATTCATTCAAGCCTCTTAGTCCATGAATTACCATCGCTACTCATAATAGCAGTGTAACTATTTACTCATAAATCAAGAGGACCTGCTATTATATTTATCAATAAGAAAGAAATCCAACGAACTAGAAATGTGGCAAAAAACTCAAGCACTGTGTCAGTCACCCAACCGCTTCGTCGGGCACACTTTTCTTATGATGATTAGACCATTAAAAGATCTACGTTTGAATATAGTAATCATCACAAATCATTCAATCCAACCACGTTTCTAAATAGACAAAGGATAATCAACAGTGACAAATATCAAGAGCTTAAAACTATGATTGATATGCTCGAGGTGATTGTCAATTAACCATGTATTCAAACAAAAACCATTCTAATCGACTTATCACGTCACTGTTAGTGGACCGATAGGCAGAGAGTGTAGATTGAAGAAGAGATGCACGAGTAAGAATTTGTCAAACATATTGTATAATCAGTTGCAATGAATGAGTAAATAGACATTATCTCTACACGAATATTATAACACTATCTCAGATGGAGGGGAGGAAAGGAGGCAATAGCAGGAAATAAAACGTGCATCAAAGTTTGAGCTAAAGCCCATATCAAATATAGGCACTGCATCCGCACTTCCATAAGCTCTGTGCCTTGTCTTTTACATATTTTAAAAGGGTTAGAATAATGGAGAGGCATGGTATGGTATCTTACTTCAAAGAAATCCACATCTTTCATTCTCGAGGAGGCCTTAATGCTTGAAAACGTGACAAGATAAGGAAATAGATAAAGGCAATCCAATATATATAATACTTTAGTAAAAAATTATTCAATAATAGCTGTTCTGTAAATTTGAAATTTTCCTCTTTCGTCATTCAAGAACTTCTATCAGTTGTTGTTTTTTTTTATATATATATATATAAATATGTGTCTTTAAGTAAATAAAAATTCATTTTAATTCAATGTTTAATTAAAAACCGTTCGAATTGAAAAATTAAAAGTTGCTAGTATTATACAGGGCTTTAAGAAAATAAAGCAAGAGACTGACTTTATGATTTATTATTTTATTTATTGGAAAAGTGAAACTTGAAACACAAACCATATCATGATACAACTATTAATTAATAAATATTCATCTACTCGTAAAAGAGGCTAGCCACAGAATTAAAGCTGTTAATGCAATTGTCAATTATTTTGTTCTTAGTTTTTAATTATATTTTAACTTTATATTAGGTAATTAAAAATAAATGGGTAACACTGAGTAATGGTACAGCGAAAAATTAATTTCCAAGAAAATTAGGAAAAAAATGTGTTCTCTCACCTGAGGTAGTAGGGAAATTCGTCGAAGTTGACGTTGCCATCTTTGCCATCGATTACCAGCCGGAGCAGCTCCTGCTCGATCCGCTCTGCCGTAATAACAGCAGACGATGAAAAAGACGACACTGCCCATTTGCTTACTGACTCGCCGGAAGCCAGGCCAAGTCCAACGCCCACTCCAAGCCCCACGCCCAGTGCCGACATCAGAATCTGCTTCTCCATCTCCAAAACACCCTCACTCTAACTTCACCTCCCTGTCTCCTACTCGCTACTCTTCAAATACAAAGAATTAACTTCAGTTAAAAAGCAAAGAAGAGAAGAAATCAGATGAGCTAAAATGAAAAGACAATTTTTTTCTCTCTTTCTTTAAAATTTCATTTCCTTATTTGATTGCAAGCAATAATGGAGGATTACAAGGTTGACATAATCCACTTCTTGACTGAAATCTCCTCTCAAAAAGGTTTTTTATTTTTTTTAAGATATGAAATTCCGTTCGGAATATGAATACAGAGATTTTGAGGAAAAACTAAATACTGAGTCAGAATCGTACCCAAGCACCGCTTGGAGAAGGAGAGATATGATGAAAAATTAGAGATAATTAGATCAAATAAAGCATTTGTTTCTAAAATCCAGTAGTTTCAAAATCGGGATTTTTTAGAGGAAAACAGAGTATGGTTAGAGGCTGAAAAACCACAAGAGATTCATGGAATACTTCCTCAGGAAAAATAAAGTAGGAAAGAAACATATCAATAAATCCAAACAAATTCAAAATTTTGAGGGAAATTAGAAATCCAATCTCACTATTAACATTAATGTGAATTGAAACCAGAATGAAATGACAGAAGTTTATGGGCAGAAACCAGATCGATTTGTTTTCTCGAAATCCCGACAGGAAATCCCCTCCTTTTCCCGAGCACAAATGCAATCTCCACAACTCTCTCTCTCTCGTTTTTGGTAATTGCAAAATCAATGATACCTGCAGAGACTCTCGTTTTCTGTAATTGCAAAATCAAGGATACCTGCTGAGTGGTAGTCTATTTATAGAGTTCGCGTCTCGAGTCCAAGGCCCGAGAGAGTAGCGGAAAAGTAGGTTGCTTGGGAGCTTTTCTGACCTACTAGTGGCCGGAAAGAGTAACTTTCCGAAGAGGAGACGTTTCTTTGGAGAGAGCGAGAGAAAAAGATGAGACAGATGGGGCGTTTTGGAAGTGGAGTGAGTCGGTTCCCGCTTTTTGAGTCCCTCGTTTGGGTTTCTTGAGTTATGGGTTTTGACGGGGTTTTGACGCTTTTCTTTAATTTGCAAAACCGCCCTTTTCTATTGTTACTTTTGTTTACTTTTTAATCCCGTCGCAGTCATTGGCGAATTAAGACTCCGTGGCAGCAGCGTGCGTTGTATAATGTAGTGGAAGACATACAACAAAGTGTCATGAGCCGTCGTGTCAGCTGCGCCGCAAGCCGATTCTGTCGATTTCTCATATACAGATTGGAGATTTCTATGTCTTTTTCTCATAGTAATTACTGCACGTAACTTTTAAACCGGCAATAGATTACCTAAAATTTAGGTCAACGTTTAGCACATACATTTACATTTTGATGATTATTTTTTTATCTAATTTAACCCCATGAACTATTACTCTAATACTATATAATTTATACAATTAGATACAATTGAAATCTTAAAATTTCAATAATATGAGGTTTTTTATTTAATTAAATTATTTTTTTTATGATTACTTTAATAAAAAATGTCTTTTCCATTTTTTTTAGTCTCCTATACAAGTATTGCAAATAAAGCACCACACGAGTTTATCTTTTATATATTCAACTTTAAAAGTTCTAATATTTTTATACATTGTATCTGAAAATGGGTACCACTCAATAATTAAATTTTAAATAATTATCATCATTATTAAAGGTCAAAATTTTATCTATTTACTATATTTTTTGAACTCTACATTTCTATTTGACCCTATTATATTTTTGAAAATAACTTGGCAAATTGATTGTTTGAAAAATTAAATATTTTGTGGAAATTGTTCAAATGGAGATCACTTTTTGATAAAAAATTTATAACTTGATATTTGGTGAGAAAATAAATAAAGAAAAAATATAGAGAGGATGAGCGTCTGAAATTTGATAAAGCAAAGAGCCGTGGGGGTGGGATGCGTATCTTCTAAAAGTAGGTTTTGAAGGCACTTGGTAGATGAAATGCTACGACTCTAAACAGGGCCGACCCTGTCTATAGGTGAAATAGGCGTCGCCTAGGGTCCCCAAATAAATAGGACCCCCAAGTCCATAGCTTCTTTACTATATGTTAAATAGTTAATAATGTAGACTTTAAGCACAAATTCATTCTTGTTCCAGCTGGTTAGAGTTGTCCTTTAACAAATTCTAAGCATGGGATCAAATCGGGCTCCGTTAATAATAATAACTTTTTTTATTTATATTAAGTTATTTAATAATAATAATGAAGAATAACAATAATTTGAATTAATACTAATTGAAATCATTTAACTATTTTTAACTATTTCGAATTTAGAACATCAAAATTAAAATTTATATATTGATAATTTTTCTACTCAATTTAAAGCGTAGGTTTCTTAAAAAATTAAAATAATGATAATAAAATCATAATAATTATTATTATAATCCTCATTTTATTGAGTTTAATAATAATAATAATAAAATAATTTTAATTAATAAAGAATCTTTTAAAATATATCTATCATCTAAATAAAGAGAAAGAGAAATCTATATTGAGTTGATAATTTTGAATTAAAAATAATTTAAAACCTTTAAAATTTGACGAGATGAAAAAATATAGTTTTATTCATTTGATAAATGTAGATTTTATTAGAAGTAATATATAAGTATAAATCATTATAATTAAAATAATTTTTAATTTTTTAAAAATATAGAAAAATTGAAAAATTAAAATAATAATAATATCTTCTTTTCAAATGAGAATTTGCATTAGTGTCACACTCGAATATGATAAAAGATGCAGTACCAAAAGAATGAATTACCAAATTATATAAAAAAGAATGAATTGTTGTTTTCCAAATGCATGAATTGCTTATAGAATAATGTTGATTATACCAGTTACAGTCAGGGGTTTAAAAAACGTTATCTGCTGATATATCGGTCAATATTTTTTTCTCTCCTCCTCTTTTTTTTAAAAAATAGCTGATACCGGCCTATATTTTGATATCAGCCGATATTCACAATATCGGCCGAACCGATATGATATCGGCTAATATTCGGCTCTCCAAAATCATTTCATATCGGCCGATACATATCGTATCGGCCGATATTTGTACCCTGGTTACAGTTACCTATGCAGAAATAAGTTTTTCAAAGTTAAAACTGATAAAATCTTATCTTCGGTCTATAATATCATAAGAAAGATTGAATGGATTAGCTATCTTATCTATTGAAAAATAAATATTAAAAAAACTTAAATATAGTAATTTAATTAGTAATTTTGCATCTCAAAATAAGAATAAATTTTAAATAATACTTTATTATAATTTAATTATGATATTTTATTTAGTTTCACACATTATAAAAAAAAAATTGTATGATTTTTTTTTTAAATATAAAAACTCTATATTAACATCTCACCTAGGGTACCTAAAATCTCGGCACATTCTAAATGAATACGGTGCTTCCATTAAAACGACCGCAGAACTGCAGAAGTAACAAGGACGAAAATAAATTCGAGAGAGAGAGAAATTAGAGGAACATCGAAGCCAAGCCACAAGCCACAAGCCACTAGCCACTAGCCACGAGCCACGAAGGCTCCCCAAAGCCAAAAGAAAGAGAAAGAAAAGGAAAGGTGGAGTCTCTTACGGTCTTCACCTACTCATTACTCATTTTGCAGATGAATTAGAATTTGGAAGGAAGATTTCTCTCTCCTTTTCTCGCTCTTTTGCCTTTCCCGAGTACCAACGCTCCCTTTCTTTCTTTTCTCTTTCTTCTTTACAGATACAGTTTTCGGCACCGAAAAGTATGTTTACACGTTTCTAGGTTTACTGCTTTCCACGTGTCATTCATGTGATGCTGCCCCGGCGGCTGCCACCTTCGTTCCGCATGCATTGTATTCTTGGGTTTATTTCCAGCGCTGAGTCACCTCGCTGACTCGGATGTCTTGTGGAACACCACGACAGAAGAGACAGGTGACAGCGGCACGATACCATATCTCTGGCAGGTCAGCCGATACGAAGTGGTGACCCCTGATAGTTGGGTCGCATTGCGTAGATGGATGGATGGACGGACGGATTGGCTCTGGGAAGGACAAAAGGCTGAGATGCAGAGATGGAGGCTGCAACTTGCAACGGTTGCAGTTGCAGGGGAAGAAGGGGGAGCTGGGGATAGGGACAGGGATTTTACTTACGCCAGATGTCAGTTGTGCATTTGTCGAAGCGTGCCGCACGTACCAACGTCATTAAAAATTAAAAAGAAAAAAAGTGAAAAATACAAATTATATTTTTGTTAGTTTTTAACAAAAAAAAATCTCTTTATAATTTTATCAAAACTGAAATGTAAATTTTCTCTTTTGCATCTATTACAAATTAAATCCACGTAACACCTTGAATGTGTAAAATCTCTCATCACTTAAAAATAATGAGGTAATTAATAACTTTGAGTATCTAAATACTCAAGTCTAAAAGATTATTAAAAAACACAAAATGAAATTAAATAACATTTTACTCCTACCATATTAATATATCATGCGCTCAAATAATATAAGGTTTGTAAAGTCAAAATTTTAAAAATAAAAAATCACACATTTAACATAATCATATGGATAACTTTAAAAATAAAAATAAAATTTATTAACTTGTTCAACATCAAATTCTATTTAACTGAGTCAATTTAAACTGCCATGTAATACCAATCTACGGTATGTCATGCGGTGATGAAGTATGTGGATCAGTTGTAGATTTCCACAAAAGACCTACTCCCTGTTGGTCGATAATAGAGTTGGTACATCCGAGGACATAATATGTGAATGTCAGATAACATTAAAATGAAATGATAAAGAAGGTATTAATTATTGCTTACTTTTGTGTTGATCCGGGTTTACTGTTTGCTAATTACACCTTTGTAAAAATAAATGAATAAATAAAATAAAACATTATTAGGCAATCCATCCCGAAGAAGTATGGGCTGTTGGGTTTTCCAATTTGCTTCATTTTTCCAATCAAATCTCAGATGGCCTAATCACAAATCCATTTCATGGGGGAATTTAACCCTTTGTCAGTGGGGCAGAAACTTGACTATTAAGGAATCGTTTGAACAAGTAAAAAAGTAAAAAGAAAAAATTAAGCATGTGGCGACTTTATTTCTAACTTGTAAAGCCATTGTGGAAGCTTTCGATTTCGGAAGTGCTTCTCATATATTAAAGTTTAAACTACCGAGTTCTCTTACTCCACCGTCGTATTGATCAAATATTGGGATCCTTCAATGTAGGCTTTTAGCGGTCAAATTCTATTGCATTGATAATGTTTTATTAAGTTAGATTCTTGAACGTTGTAAAAAAATTATTTAAAGATGTGTGGTATTTTGAAAAAAAAGAAGACAAAATGCCCTTATTTTATAATTTTAATTGGGTGAAACTTTCATGTTATAATAAAAATGTCCTGAATGTTTTCCGGGACTGGTTTAAGTCTTGTTGAGACTTTGAATCTCTTAATAACGTTTACTTAAATAAAGTATGAGGATTTTTAAGAATATTTTAATTTTTTATTGTTTTATGATTAAGTAAAAAATTGTGATGCCCCTGCCCATGTGTGGGCTGTGGGCAGCACACCACCGATGTAGGGAGAGTCCCACATCGGTGGAGAAAGAAAAGAGAGGGGGGTTTAAGAGAAGATCAACCTCCTTCACTTCGTGTGATGCGTTTTGGATGGGCTAAGTGGGCTCAGGCCCAAATGCAAAATCGTATACGTTCGAGCTAGACACTCGGCTTTTCTAATAGGAGACACTGTTTTTCAAAATTTAGAGTGAAATTATCATTTTCCCCTTTCGATTTTGAAAATTTTGCATCGTCCGAACGCAGATTGAAAGAACAAAATGGTAATTTCACTCTAAATTTTGAAAGAAAATGTCCCTAAAAGAAAAGAAGGGGGCCACCTTTATGGAAAAATTAAGTGAAAGTTAAATTTAAATGCAAGTAAATAAAAGTAAGATTGGGCGAAATGAGGAGATTTATATGGAATTTCCTTCATTGTTTTGGCAAGGTAATTTAATGAATGTGAAGGCCAAATGCTTTACAGTGAAGAAAGCGAAAAGCCTGCCTATCAATGTTGTGCCTTGGTTATCAAGTTGATAAGAGAATCTTACGCCCTTCTAGAAATTAGATTCCTCCTGCCACAAATCCTACTAAAGGCGATGGCAATTCACTGAACGCCTTTTCAGTAAAAAAATATCCAGTAGTCTTCAGGACTATTGAAATGCTATCATTGCATAGGACATACTCGTTGCTCTTACCATGTTAAAAGTTAATTAATGAAATTGAGCCATGTAAAAATAAAATTATTCTTATTTTTGTAGTATCTCTATCAATACTCTGATCATTTAACATTATATTTTGAACAGAAATTGTCTATCTTCATGACCAATTACTAATTGGGCTTTCCTCTTGAGTGACAATGATACCTGTAAACATATAGCAAATGATTGAATGAGAGCAACAATTTTAAAATCCCTATCTAAAATATGATCTTATTTTATAAAAACTCAAATTACACTCAACATACATATAAAATGTGTAAAATTTTGCTAATAATTGATGATCTAAGTCAAATAATTTTAATTTGTTGATTTTTTTACTAATATAAGTTATTCATTTAAAAAAAAAAAAATTAATAGCTAAAATATCAACTTAAGTGAATTTTTTACAAAACTTACTCATATAATCTTTTATATTGAAAAGAAAAATTCTCATTATAGATTTTTCTGATTTTTCTTTCCTAGATAAAATATCAAGATGTGTGATTTGAAGATGTCCCATTTGAGATTTGGAAAGATATGTGCGACACACTCATCTACCACTGCATTGTAAGAAGCACAATTCCAGCTGGGATTCCATGTCACGCTGCCACCTTCTCAACTTTCTCCACGACGTATCACCCAAAATTCATGGTCCCTCGTTGCATGAAATCTGAGACTCTAAGTGCTTTTCCCACTTGTTTTTCTAAAAAGAGGATTCAGTGGTCCGTCGTGTTCCTTTATGAGTGAGTAGGGGCCTCCTTCCACCATTTGCCATCACTGAATCTCTGGATCTGTCCTATCTCCCATCTCATATTATACTATCACACTTCACACTACACCATCACTATGCAATTGCAACCGTTGGTTATCCAGTCCATCTCCACAGCTACAACTCAGATTCCACTCTCTTTAAACATTTTGTTTGCTGCGGGTCCCATAGTTTAGTGGAGTCACATTTGTCAAATTTTAAATGAGGTCCTTTGTTTGAATTCAAACTTAAGAATGACTGTACTTATTTGTGCAATCTCTGTTGGGGATCTTTCTAATATCTGTCCCGGTGAGTGGTGACAGACATCACTGATGGATATCTTGGTTTGAGCTCAACACACGTGTGAGCTGAACCAAACAAGTCAGATTATGCAGTCTATTGACTGTAAAAAATAAATCTACGTCTTTGTATATTAGAATTTTCAATCTTCAGATATTTCAATTTATATGTTTTGCATGCAATATATTAGAAACAAATACATAGAAAAATACGAGATTTCGAGCCATAGAGTCACCCTATGTAAATAGATCTCCATCTTGAGTATGAAAATTCTTAGACCTTTTTATTCTAGTGATAATCAATCTACCCATTCTTTAATTATAATCAAATAATTTAAAATTTTAGAGTCTCTAATATTAAAATGTACTAATTATCAAACATGACTATAAAAAATTACATAGAAAAGAATTTGTTGAGATTCTTCTTTTTTTTTTTTTCTCCCTCTCTTTACAGTGATGACCATACAAAGTGGGCTGAAAAAAAAAATGGTGTGAGGTCCTCTGTAGTTGCATCGTAGATGAAAACGATGGACGGTTTAGAAGAAAATTATATTGCCAACCTGTTGAGAAGTTAAAGGCTAGCCAGACTTTTGGAGAAGGTGATTGATTACATGGCGGGGCACCCACAAATTTGAGAATGTTAAAATGGATAAATATCAAAGCAAAACCATCAAAGATATCAACACCCACGATTGTTTTCTAATCATCGCAGGATAAAAATAATCAAATTTAAAATCCCAAGTATTGACTTGTCGCCTTTCTGTTCCTATTTATATATTAAAAAATAGAAAAGAAAAAAGACAAATAAGTGCTACTGAGTTAAGACTTAAAAGAATTGATGTGAAGCCCATTCCATGGTAATGTGTTGACAGTTGAAATTGATACTTTTTCTTTAAAACTTAAAATCAACTTTATTTGATGTCTATCTGATGTGCTGTAGCGGTTCCATTGGGCAGTGTAAAAAATGTTTGTGCAAAAATATTTTTAAAAATTTAATGGACTTATTTTTTAGAGTGAGAATTAAGAAGGATTTGTTAAAAAAGAAGAAAGAAATTAGAGAGCACCTTAACCACTAAAATTCATTGATACAATAGAAATGAATTGTTAAAAGCAAATTTCAAAAAAGTTGCAGGGCACATGGATTACCCACCTTTTTGAATCTTGTCCTTGGAAGTTTCCTTCCTCGCTCCAATCACAACTTTAGAAATAGAAAAGAAAAATCAACCGCACATGTCCTTTTGCGCCACCATTGATGAATGAATGATTCATACCTATGTAGCACTACCCAAAAAGATATTAGCTAGGTCAGTTTCAAATGGTATCTACTGTCCAGTTTGGTTTAGGCAGGCATGAGAGGATATTTTCCTAATGTTTGCATGTTTTTTATTGGAATATGCTCTGCTTTTTCTAATCAACCAAGTAGCCATCTTCTCTCTCATCACCGGCTTTGAGATGTTGGGCCAAAAAATGTTAGCTCATTTTGAAATCTCAATCAAAATTTGTTAAAAAATAGATAAGTCTGAAATAGGTTAAAGTGTTAAAATTATTGATTGAAAATTTTAGACTCATTAAGTGTCTAAAGTGTTAAATATCACTGATAATTTTTATTAAAGAAATTATTGGTGTACCTAACACTTTTTTTCTTTAATGCATTAAAAATAGGTGATTTATCTGATTTGACTAAATTTTTTTCAATATTTCTTCTTCTCTTTTTACCTATTTGTTTGGCAATGGCTGATCCTGAAATTATTTTATAAACTTTGGTGGATACCCTGGTCTGCCCATCACTGACAGAATATGATGAGGTGAAAAATTCGAAGGAAGATGATGGATGGACATTAACTAGTGAAGAGACTGTAAGGGTAAGAACACGCCAAGAGTGGGCAGAGGGCCTGTAAGAAGTGGAAGAGTCGCATTCAGACATGTGGTGGTGTCTGAGATTCAGAATTTCATATCACGCAGCGAACACTTCCCAATGAAAGAGAGAGAGCCAATGTCTGCATCAGCTTCACAGTTTCAGGGACAGAATATCCATTCATGTGTCCAGCTTCCATTCATCACTTTGTGTGCCTTTTCAAACTTTTTTCTTCCTCGCAAATCCGATAACTGTGAAAGGTCAAAAACATAAAATCTCTCCCATACAACAATTATTTATAATATTTTTAACTTTTTAAGTATTTATATAAAATTCAATTACAACGTATATCTAACTCATGATTACGATTCAAGTTTTTTTTTTTGTTCATTGTTTCATTTCATATTACTTGTAGGTATACTACATTTATACTCTATAGTATAGGAATTCTATCCATAGCCAAATTAGTCTTTGCAAATAATCAGTTATAAAATTCACATGCATATTAAAATTTAAAGTCTAAATAAATATAAATTTTGCATTTAAATTTATTTATTTTGTATACTACAATTTTAATTTTCAAAGATTTGAATATGTAATTACATTTTTGCTTTTTAAAATATTTTTTCAGATCTTCATTGTTGTTTTATTAAGAATAAAAAATTAGCTAGATAAAACTTCATAATATCATTATCATTATTATAAATATCAAAATTTCATCTATTTAAGATCAACTTTTCATAACTTCTACTTTTATATTTGTCTCTATTATAAACTATATTATTAACACTTTTTTTATTGTCTTTTTTCTTCACATTTTCATTGATCTCATTCTTCTTGTTTTGCCTATGATCTATAATCACTCATTGAAGTTATATTTGACCTTCTATTTACAATATCAAGCTAGCGTAAATAAGTTCTCTTTGAATTTATCATTTAGATCTTCTACTTACTCACATAAGTGTAGTTCAACTGTTTGTCTCCCATCTCAGCAAGTAAGAGGTTGTGAGTTCGAGCTCTTATGTCCTAATCTTGGTCTGCCTTAGAGGTAGTGAACTCATCTGTGAAAGTTTTAGTAGGATTGTGTTCGAATTTTCCACACGTTAATCTAAAAAAAATAAAAATAAATTAATGAAACATTTTTACTCTCCTTTTCTTTCTAAACTACTTAAAACATGAGCTGGTCTAAGTACATCAATTGCACTGTAGTAAGGTGAGACTCCCTTTGAGAGTCCATTTGATATAACCGGTCCACCAAATGCATGGGATGCGGGAGAGAACGATCTCATCAATGAATAAGATGGCACCAAAATTTGACAATGATTGATTTATGGGTTAAAAGTTAGTTTAAGCTTATAATGATTCCATTCCACTAATGATGTCCTTTCAAATATAATTAACTTTAAACAAGTGGCGACTCACTGGAGGTGTTGATAGGTATGTGCCAACTCAGCACAATGGATAGGTATTGTAAGACTAATAGTTAAAAAGATAATAATTTTAAGTAAATTTCTTCTTCTTCTCTCCTCTATTGTTCTGTGTCATTTTTGGCACATGCTTATAACACACGTGATACGATTAAAATTGGGATGTAACTGACCCAAGTAAAGGAAAGATGTAAAGCATCTTTGTCTTGGAAATTGGAATCTGTGGAATGCTAATGAGTTTTCGATGGGAGTGCTTTAATGATCAATGGAAGTCTTTATCTGCAAAATGGCACATGTCCTTTTGTTTTATAATGTAAAGATGAACCCTATTAAGTAGTAACAGGATGCAACATGTGATGTATTCCAACTGAAAATTTATTGCATCCGTAGCTAATTCTTAAAATGCAGAAACATTTATTTTTTATTTATAATTTTAGCACAAAATTACAAAAAATCTTGAATAGGAGATTCAACCTCTCCTTCACTCTCTTCTCTAAACATTTTTTGAATTTTCATTGATGTTTGTATGACGTTTAAAAATCTATCTCAGAAAACATGAGTTTTATGTTTTATTCACATCCAATTCTAAAAAGTCACTCTTCGTTAAAATTATTATAAGACGTTTGAACTCTTTCATTTAAAAAATAAAAATTTCATTCACGTAAGAATACTGTGTCTTAAAAGTCTCCAGCATACCAAAAATCAATGGCTAAACACTAAAAAATATCTGACAAAGTGGTTAGGACAAACCTAGTCACTATTGGACATGTTTAGCCAAAGAAAATTGAACCTTGCAATTCAAGGTGCCCCACCATCAGATTGGAGGTGGCCCACTTGCGAACAGGCATTCATTCGTACCATAAACAGACATAATAAACAAAACCCACTTCTTAAAAGTAGCCATAGCACATGGATTCCATCTCTTCAAAGTAATTAGTAATGCAATAGAGAAGCAGATCTCTCTCTCTCTCTCTCAAAATAAAAGAAAATCAAGAAACAAATCAGCTGTAGTTGTTTTCTGCAAGTGCTCTTGTCGTTTGCTCCATGGCCTGTGCCATTGCAGTGAGCAGAAGAGGATTTAAAAACCAGACAGAGAAAAGAACGCAGTTGGAATTGTGGAGATTTCCATGAATATAAGAGGTGGCACACTTATAGGGCAGCAAGAATAGTCGGTAAAAAGCCTCTATAAACAGTGTTAAATAAATGGTGTTTTAGTCTTATTTTAGTGGGATTGTACAATTTTTAATTTGTAGTTGTTAATTTTGTCTCTGATGTCATTTCAATTTGTCTTTAAAATGGACTGTTGTTTCAATGTTTTATTTTAGATAAAACTTACAATAAAATTAATCCTTTTAAAAAATATGAAAAAGTTGAAAGTGATTGAAAATAGAAAATAGTAATCATAAATATTATTAAAATCATGAATTAAAAATGAAGTAACGATTACTAACTAATTGAATAATAATAATAATAAAGTAGTACACAAATCTAAACCTTTCACACATTTTGCACGTTCTGAATAATCTCACGTGTCTCAAGTTCATACCCATATCATGGGCTTCAAGTACCACTTCTGATAATTTTCTTGCCAAAAATATTTTTTCCAGAAAACAAATAAATTTTGTTTTATAAATAATTACCATGCTCAACTGTCAAGTGTCAGGATGGCCGAGTGGTCTAAGGCGCCAGACTCAAGTTCTGGTCTTCGAAAGGAGGCGTGGGTTCAAATCCCACTTCTGACAACATAAGTTTCAGAAAAATATTTGGTTTTGGAATTTAATTTACTTTTATTTTTCTTCTACAGATGATTTTCCCAGTTCTTTGAAGTTGGATTGGATTTAAGATGGTAATTGCTGTTATTTTCCTTCTTTCTGGAACGTAAAATACTTCCTTTTTCCTACAGAAACTTTGCCCACTTCTAGACCAGCTGCTCCAGCCCATTGTCATCTCTATTCGTGATCTACCTAATGAGTGAACCATCTTGAAGGGCCTGATTATTTCAAGGTTGCCACAGATAATCCCTCTTCTTTGTTTGCTCTATTTTCTTCTGAATGCTTTGCCTTTCCTTTGAAAACCCAATAGCAGCCACAAGAGGACCGGCCAATTCAGTAACTTTGTTTAAGAAATTTGCCAGTCTCTTGATATGATATTACATTTCTCCATTGAAGCCTGAAACTGCTTTTTTTTTTTCTCATTAAAGATTGTTAAAAAGAAAATTGCGTTGATAAACAATACAAAAATGCCAGAGCCATTCCTAAATTTCAAATGCGCACAACACAAAGAATGTATCTAATCAGCACAAAATAGTAAAATACTATATAAGTCATGCTCTACATGCCAAATCCATGGCATTGAGAATTTTATACAATCTTATTGGTCATATAGTGCAGGACCTTTTCTATTTATGGTATAAAAACTCAAAAAAAAAAAAAAACAAACAAATTAGTCTGCTTGATTTGACTGAACTCAACGTGATATCAAGTCAAGTGAGTCAATTTTATTTGAAAACTTTGTCTTAGTTTCTCAACTTCGATTCGATTTTGAGACACTCCTACAACCGAAACCTCATGGATTTGTTGTCGACTTTTGAGCTGCAAGATATGCTTGGTTTTGAGAGATGATTATCTTCAGCTGAAGCAGAATACCATCAAGGGGAGTGTAGCGAAAGCCTTTGATATCAACAAAGCAATAAAAACTACTAGTAAAATTGTACAAATAAAACTGAAAGGTAGATGAAAATCAATGACAAATACTTTCAGTAGAACTTTCATTGTCTTTTTTGTTTGAGTTTGCAGATAATGGATGTAAGCATTTCTTATTTTCCTTCGGTGTTCTCTCAGAAATCGCAATTGCAATATCATTGGGAAAGAGGTTTCGGAGCACTAAGGCATGAAACAAAGTGGAGATGAGCAAAGCTGTCACTGTAAGTGCAGAAATGGTAGAGAGGGTGATGGATAGAGTCTGAGTAAATGGATTCCTGATGCTGTCCGAATACTTAATCGTTGCAATGGAAGCTCCCGTCATGGGAAAAGTATATGCCCACCATGCCAACGAGAACCTATCGAATGAATAGAGTTAAAAACACGTTCTGCAAACAATGAAAGGGATGGAAGATGAGAGCCATTGAAGTTAGAATTTAATTAGGTAGTATACCTAAAGCCCCAGAAGAAATTAACTCGGACAGCCTGCAAAAAGATCCAATTAAAAAGAAAAGATCTGTCAGATGATGGTCTCTTAAAGAAACACGAACTGTATACATTGCAGTGTCATGAAAGACTGACCAGAGAAAAATAAAGGAACAAGGCTATGAAGTAAGCAAACTTTGACCCATAATCAAAGCCATCTTGTATCCTTGCCCATGCTGTCGAGGCAATACTTGGAGCTGCTACAAACAGAAAGAAAACTGGATGGAGTTCCTTTGGTAGTGTCTCATTTGTTGGAAGCCTCTGGTATAGCGTTACAAATAGCACCAAGTAGTGAGCTAGCCCAACGGCGAAAAAGAAAATTGGCCCTTCTTTCAGCCCCATGGATGCACCGAGCAATGCACCCACAAAATTCCCAATCACCGAAAGATGATTCGAAGGATTTGCAACCTTTGAGAGTCTTCTCTGGCCTCCTGACATCCATTGTCCATAGATTTTAAGTTCAAGGCAAAGAATTGGAGCCATTAGCAAATACCAGAGAGAGGCATGAAGATCTTCAGCCAGCGGAGATGGCACTCCAAGTACTAAGAACAGGAAGGCTATCCATGGAGCGAAAAAGAAGTTCACGCGAATGGGATGGCAGTACTCTCGTCTAACTGCTTCGAAGTAAAAAATCAGTTTCAGAGAGTATATGAGAGATACAATGGCTGTCAGGAAACAGAGATGCACCAGAGAAAAATGTTGATCGACGGGGATACATGTAAGAAACTCATAGATGTAGATGTTGCCAATGTTTTCCAGAGGATGGCTTGACTGCTAGTGCCCAAGCAGATACCAAATGTAGAGATTGGAAAGCGGAGTAGAAATGGCCATTTCTTGTCTTCTGGAAGAACCAATTCTTCTGATGCCTGAAAAATAAGAAAAGCATTAGACAGAGCATTTTGATACATATCATTCTGAAAAAAGGAGAAATTCAATAGATGTTGTTCATTCATAAATGTATGAATCCTATAGAAATACACTCCTTTCTCTGATTGAAATGGCTTGAAATAAAGATCTACTCTGACATGAGAAAGAAGAAATGCAACCCATATTACCAAGAAAGTTCAAGATATGAAAGAAATTCATGGATGACAGAACGATAGATTTGAAATAAACTTGCCTAGTGCACAACCGCAGATGCAATATGAAGCAGTGAAGCAAGCATTCTGTGGACTCTTTTGAGTAAGAGAGGACAGAAACCTGTATTGTCAATTTGCAAAAATACCCATATACAATGATTACTATTTATGATTCATCTAGTTGTATAATTAGACTGTAGTCCAAATATCTACTTAAAGGTGTGTAGCAGTCCAAGCTGTTGAGAGTTTTCCCCCCTCATTCTTAAACTGTTTTGCAATCCCTAGACTATTTAGTGCAAAAGTTTCTAAATATATAGATATTCCTGGAAAATTAAGAGAATGTGAAAAGATAACGTACTCTAAGGGTATCCAATTCTGGTCCTTCTAAGGCATCAAAGTAGCGGTCCACTGGCAAAGCCTCGACTTCTGCATTTTGAGAATGATCAACCTCTGGTGCTGGTTCCTGTTGCTTTGCATGCAAATGTGATGTCTTCCTTTCAAATTTTCTGGACCAAGTCTTAAAAGAGTCATATGGATTGTCATTCATCCTAACATTACTTGAATTTTCTTGCTCTTGCCCTGAATGATCCATAAATCTTCCCCTTGCAGGCATTGGCTGAGAATGGAATATTGTTTTTTTAGGTTGTCTTATGTTAGAAATGGAGGGATTGGCAGCAGGGTTTGAGTTCACGTGGTTGGCATTTGTTCCACCTTTATCACCAAGATAAATTCTTTCATA
Organism: Chimonanthus praecox; assembly: GCA_022113865.1. Classification (NCBI taxonomy): domain Eukaryota; kingdom Viridiplantae; phylum Streptophyta; class Magnoliopsida; order Laurales; family Calycanthaceae; genus Chimonanthus; species Chimonanthus praecox. Next base: position 4,827,818 of record CM039094.1, read on the forward strand.
TCCATCCAATGTAAGTCCAGCGGGGGAAGATGGCATGCTGATAGAAATGGAATGTAACCGAAGGGAATCATTAGCTTGAATCGATGACTTGGGTAAGCAGGCTGCAGATGAACAAGCATTCCATTGATAGGATGATGCTTCTTTTCCCTATAATGATAATAATAATAATAATTAAAAAGACACAAATGAAATGAGGTTCAATGTCTTAAACTACTAATGAAGGTAAAGTAATGCACAAAGATGAAACAACCACTGAGGATTTACCATTCCGGACTCATCTAAGGTTTCCATTTTAGATAATGATGTTGTTTAAACTTACTTTGACTGATGTAAGGTCAGGTGAGGGAATGGTAGATGCAGTAGCAATTTGTTGATGCAGACAATTTGATGCATCGGTGTCTTCAACATTATCAAAGCCAGTCACTGCGTTGGATTTTATGTAGTGGAGAAGATGAGGGAGATCTTCAGGGGAGTTCTGCATACATCTGCTACTTTCCATGAGTGGTGGTACCTGCAGTTTCTGTACTGTATTTGTTATGACCCTAAACAATATCATCAGTACTAACTTTCTATTTGCAGTTTTCTTCAATTTGAAATGAATTAAGTGGTTCAGTGCATAAACATCAAGGGCTAAATCAAATTTCCATCAAATGCAGCCTGTCCTGAATCTGCCTGATCAGCCACCCTTCTATAGAATCACTTAGCATGAGTGAATTTGCTAATTCCTCATCAGTTCCTAAGCATAAAACAGAAATCAATGGCTTTTCGCCTTTGGAATGATCTTTAGTAATCCTTAAACAACATTTAGAAAGTGCAACATCAGATGCGTTGTGCTCCAAAACCTTGCTCTTCCAAGTGGTGAGATGAATCCAACCATCCAACATTTGTCACGCAAATGTGAGACTTGACGATACAACAAATCAGTCCACATGTAACAGATACTTAAAAATAAGATTGCAAGCATCGATTGTATGTACTGAACAAAAATAAAAATAAAAAACCCACCAATCATATGTCAGAGTGATCATCCGATGGGGGGTTACTGGAGTATGAACCATACATGATGGACGATCAGTGGATGAATGGGCAAACAAACAGTTTACTAGCGCATAGTTGGTAGGTCAAGCCAAAGGATTTTGCAGAGAAGACCAGAATTAGTGTTTTTTTTTTTTTTCCTTTTTGTTTCTCTTATTTGTAGGTTTGCTAAAGCTTTCTTTCTACAGAAACGAATTGCTTAAAGATATCATTCCAAGTGAACTTATGATTATGCAATCACAAATAGGGCCAGCCTAATTCATTGCTGCTTCTGTTGTTGTTAATGAAGTTGCTTTCGAACTGGGTGGAATAGAGGTCAGACCAATGTAACAAGAATTTCTCATAATTTAATTATGCAACAAAGGTTGAAAATATAAAGCCCAATCATGCTGAACCCATTTCTCACCTCAAATAATAGCAGAGAACTCTGCTCGAGGAACCAAGATTACTGCACAGATGAGTTCTCTGCAGAAGCAGAACAAGAATACTATAAATTCTTAAAAGCAAGCCGCTGCAATGCTAGAGAAAACAAGCACTCCGTAATCTTGGAAGCAAAAATATTGCACAAATTAATAAACGAGGCAAAACATCCCCAAGGCAAGGCAGACAAAGAGGATTGACTGAATAAAGAACACACTCCATTTGATAAAATAATGTGTGGATGAGGCTCAGTGAGTAAACAATTCATTTGCTCCAACACACAGCAAGTAAATTAATAAACAAAATCATATAGAACCATTCAAGAAGCAATGAAATGAGTATCTTAGTTTTGCAGCCCGGCAGCTCCAATCGGCGGCCATTTTTGAAGGGGTAAGATAATAACCTGTAATCAACGGTATGCTCACTCCCGATATAACACAATTATTCTGTATACACTCTGTATTCTCGATTCATCACCTGGCTCTCAATTTAAAATTCCTATAGCCTTAGCATCATTCAATACACTGAGGCTAAAGTACACACAGATACTACTCTAGGACTCGAGAAGAAAAAAATAACAGTGCCACAAAATGTGTACCTTAAGACTGCATATTTAAACCAAAGACTAGAAGGAAATGCTGGATATGTATCATCCAGTTGGAAGGCGACAACCCCAAGAAATCTGAGAAATTAAAGTATGCAGCTACGGTCCAACATAAGCTGTCTGCCTTGCAAGTTTTGGTTGACAACTTATCTACGTCTGCAGATTACACTCTTAGATTTTATAGATTCAAAACAACCCAATAACTTCAAATTAAAGGAATTTCGTATTGCAATCCTCCTGTCTCCTGTTGTGTGTTCCAATCACCATTTTCTCAGAAAAGAAAATCAGCGACGTCTCAAAATAATATAGTAAAAAGAAAAAGTGTTGGTAATGGAAAGAGAAAAAATTATCATGCACACGATAATCTACACAAAAGAATGTAAATTAAAAATAGATTATATATGTTCTTGAAATCATTTATCTCGTTTATTTAAATTCATATGTTTTTAAAAATTATAAAACTATCAAAGTATTTTCTATAGACTACGATCAGTCCCCACAAAAGAGTAATAAAGAGAAGGCTTTAGTGGGCAGGGATCTAAGACTTGACAGATTGCAATATCTGGCTCACATACGGCGGCGCTTCTGTCGGACGAACTTTCTCCGAATTTCCGGACAACTTTTAGTATTTTTTTTTCTTTTTATAAAAGTAATGCAAGGAAATTGAATAGTGGCAAAGGAATTAAGATCGCCAAAAGAGACCCATTTGTCGTTTTCATTTTTCTAATTTTATTTTGGAGAAATCCCATTAATTAACTCCACTTTTTTTTTTTTTAAAAAAAAGGAGAAAATGAAGGAGAGGTGGAAGGGAAACGATGGTTTTAAGAAAAAGAAGCAGTGGAAATCTGACTGTAATCCATGGGTGTGGTGTCTACTTTCTAATACAGCATATGAACTTAGACACTTGGACCAAAGAGAAATGGATTCAAGTTAAAAAAGATGGATTTGAGTTGATCACTTTGGATCTGGATTGCTGTTAAATGAGCGGCCGCCTGAAAAGTCCATTACATTGCAACTTCCATCTTGCAAGGACTTGGTAAGGATGAAAATGTATAATTAAGTTGAGATACCCTGTTTGCTTGTTTTAAAAAATGAAATTGGTTTATTAGTTTCTAGATTAATATTTTTAATCTAAATTAGATTCATTTAAATAAAAATATTAATTTATTATGATACCTCTCGCATTCAAGCTGTTTGATAGTAAATCTAATGTTTTAATAAAATTTGATGATTAAAGTTTATACTCCCTGCTATTTAAGAGACATAAGTCTTATTGTTTATATAAATGGGCTGAAGAATTTAGTCTTAGTGCAATCTGTACAATTGATATATCTGTTCAATCTCATTCAACAATGTCGAGTTTGAATGAGTTTCATGCCGAGTTCAGACTTCAGACCAAAGGTTGTACAACATTAGATATACTGTTGATCTACAAAGAAAACTATAAATCACATAGGTGAATTAGTCATTCATTTTAATTTTGATAATATAATAAATTATTAAAAATGACAATTTTAACAAAACAAGTTAGAAAGTTTCAATATTTTAATTATAAACAAACTTTCATATAATTTTTTTTATCCAATTGATTTATGAAAATAAAATTATTAATTGACAAAGAGCTCCACTTCTATTGTTTATTTTACTTACTTCAAATCAAATAACTCATCATGTTTAATAAAGACTGTTTTTTTTTTTTTAATTTTTTACATCAACATATATTTCTTTGATTTTATAGATCATTAAATCCTATGTATAACAAATTATCATATAATTTCAATCGAGTCACATAAATCCTCAGATTCCATTATGTCAGCTTAGCACCATCGGATCTTCGTTACGCAAGTGGGATGGATAAGTCGTGAATCGACTGATAATGTGATAAAGTGATAAGTACGTGGCCAAAGATTCGCCTACTTTGGGAAATTGTATTCTTAACACGAGTTGACATAAGCATCTGTTAAAATTCAATGCAATCAATTAGATTGAATATATTAATTTTTTTTGGTTTCCTCTGAAATAACTTAACCTCAGTAAAAAAAATCAATGCAGTCAATTAGATTGAATATATATATTTTTTATGATTCATCCCTGTAACTATTGTTATCATAATACTTTATTATAGTGCTGAATCATAAAAGTGAACTAATGAGATTGGGTAAAGTATGATGTTGCCATTGGAAGCTTAATTAACCCATTTAAGAAAGATGAGTTGAGAGATTATTGGCTGAATTTACACTCTAAATGTATTAAAAAAAGAGAGGGTCTCATAAGATTTTAACACGTTAAGTTTCATGTAATTCTAAATCTAGATAATAAAGTTATGGACCTTAGATCATCTCATAGTGTTTAGGACTTGCAGATGGCACCAATTGTGATTCATTACTTGCATGTCATGCACATAGATGAATTTGGCACATCATCAACCACCTCACAGACTATATGATAGCCACATGGCATGCCAACATGGTAAAGAATCTAAATGAGGAAATAGTGGGAATCATTGGTAGAAAATGTAATTTGAGTTTGAAAACAGATTAAAGTACCAAGTTATATCCAACTTCATAAAATTATATTTTCAATGAACCCAAATTTGCACAATTCCAATATATGTAAATGAAGTTATGACTACATTTTTAATCAAGAATCACGAAAGAGAGAATGAAAAGTAGATGGCATGGAAGCCGTGGAAAGTCGACAAAGTCGACCATGGCTGGTTTTAGCATGTTTCATTGTGTGGTGTAGATTTGATCTTAGTTTAAGTGGGTGAAATTGATGGCATCCTTCGTAATTATATTATATTATCTTAATTGTGTATAAATAGAGGAATTGGGCCATTGTACAAATACACCAAAATGAATTCAAGTTTTGTTTTGTACAAGTTTTGAGTTCTTATTTAATTTTCTAGTGTTCTTCTAGTTCTAAAATTATTTTTTGTCTAAGCATTGGATGAATTTAACTTCTAGTTCTGAGAATTAAATTAGATTGTTAGAATTATTATTTCTCATGCGAATTTTACATTGTGTCAATTTTTCGTAAAGAAGTTATCAACCCCATTCCATTATTCTTACTAGAATTTTGGGTTTTGGTTCATCATTTCAAATTTCTATTTTTCTGTAAATTTAGGCGAGTGATTGAGAGACATTATTGTGTCAAAATTGATCCGATGATCTCTTTAGACATTGGGGTTCTTTGAATTCAAATTTTCTCATATCGATCTTGTGGGATTTCTCATTTCTACCTTCTTTTATTATCGAGGTATAGATAAATGTTAAACTCGATCTTACGATTCATCAAAGTTATTTGAATCAGAGGTTTAAAAATGGGTCAGCCATACGTATCTGACATGAATATGCTATGCATCAACATGATGAAAATCGATATGAACCGATCTTTTTACCACTGCTGTACGTGAATAAGTGATGATCACCCACCCACCGAAATGCATTTTAAAATGATAAGAGTGGTGACAGTATTTTGAGGGTCTCCATTTAAATATGGATATTGATATTTATACCATGAAATTTACTTATTGTACATTAATTTTCTTATTTTTAAAATTTTATCCTCACATGTTCTCTCGTGTGAGGTAGGGGTCAAAAAAACGGCCGTGATATCTTTTATCGGCTGATATAAGATATATTGGCTGTACGGACGAGATCTCGGTCGATATGACCGAGATCTCACCGATAATTGGCTGATATGACCGAGATTTATAAAAAAAAAGAGAGAGAAAAAAAAATATTGGCCAATATCAATGAGATATCAGTCGAAAAACGGTGGACTCGAGATCTCGGGTCCACCGTTTTTTGAACTCCTGGTGTGAGGATAAAATTGAAAAAATAGAAAATTTGGTGTACTATGAGTAAATTTTATAGTATAAATATCAATATCCTTTTAAATACGTGGTTGAAATAATTTTTTGTATTAATATATTGTTTTTAAATTTCATATTTGAAATTGCCTTTTTAATTATTAAATATTTCAATTTTAAATTTATGATATTAAAAAATTTCAACGATGTACTCCATCTGAAGATGGATATGTATGTAAGCCGTCTAATTTCACCCGTCATTGATTAATGTGGTTTGTTGAAGTAGATATATATGAAGACGCGTGTATGAATTCACTTTCAATGAGCTTGACCTGGGTGATGGACGGCACATTTTGTCTACGCTGCTAGAAGATATCAATGTCCAAGTCGGCATCATATTATCGTCGTCTAAAGATGGAGGAGCTTTCTACAATTAGGTCAACAACAACCTCACACGTGTCAGTTAGTGGCCCCCACATCAAATTCTTTGCCTAAATTCCTGCTGGTCCGATTCTACATCTCTCTTGCTGCTGCTTACTCTGTTCTTGCTTCTCCTCCTTGTATGGTTGATTGGTTTCAGATAAATAACACTTCACGTAGGCCTAGAAAATGAAAAATCTAATGCCTGCTTGCATACATTTCAACCTTCCCAAACAGCAGAAGAGAAATTGCAGAATCCATTTCTTTCCATGGAGGAATCCTGCCTGCACATCCTCTTCCTGGTCCTTCTCGCTGGGCTGTCCACTCGAACAAGCCGGGTCATGGGCCGAGTACTCCTCGGCTCTAGACTATCGTCGAATGACAACCGGGCTTGGGTTTCTGACAATGGGACATTTGCATTTGGATTCCGTTCAATGGGTTCGCTCGATCGATTGCAATTGGCGATTTGGTATGCCGGGCTTCCAAATGATCAAACCATAGTTTGGTCTGCTAACAGGTATGTTTTATTAAGTATTGGATACCCCTTCTTTTGTTAGTAAATTATAATACAGCTAACTAGTATTGTTTCTGTATTTCCATGTATTTCCATTTTCAACTGCTGTTTGCTTGGGCCTAGCTTTTCTGCCTTGTTAGATCATAATGTCGAGGACATGATGTCGAAGCTTTAAAAAAAAAATCTGAAAATAAAAAGACACAAATATCAGCCAATATTAATCCGGCCAAGCCCATGTCCAATATTGATTTTTTTTTTTAAAACAAAGACTCATATTTGACTGATATATATCACCGATATCATGATTGTACGACCGATACATATTAAGTTCAAAAACTCAATATGTATCGGCCGATATTTCATACCATGATTCATTCTATATTTACATTTATTTGCAGATTATTCTATTCCCTTACGTTGATATAGTTTGGTTTTATTGTTCTGTAGATCACAGGTTAAGCTCTGTAGTAATTTGAAGTTTACACCTTACATCTAGAATTTTATCCAATATTTTTATATATTCAAAGAAAACAGGGGTCTAGAGATCTTCCCACATAAAAGAAATAATTGAATTTTGTTCATTGTTCTTTTAAGGACTCAGTATAAATTGACTTGCCATTTGCTAAAGCTGACTTATCTTAAAATAATACTTTCTTCATCTCATCTTAGTTGTCTCATTTAAAATATTTGTATTTTTTAAGGAGCTCTTTATATGATATCCTGACCCATGAGCTAGAGACTAGGCCCTAGATAGGCTAATCCAAGTGAAACTGGGCCCTGTCGGACTGGCCAGCAGAGTGGGCTGGTTGGATTCGACAGCCCAGCAATGGGTGGGAGTTGTGGAAAGTCCCATATCAGAAGTTGAGGAGTTTGAGAGGGGGTTTATAAGTAGTTTTGCTCTCTCAAACCAGCAAGACGCGTTTTGAACCTGAACTTGGGCAGGGTCTGATCCAAAAACCGTGCGGACTCATGCGTGTGCACGTGTGGGCCCAAAGCGGACAGTATCTTGCTGGGCCGAGTCCCAAGTCCTTTTTTATAGGCCGGGCTGTTACACTTTATATAAGACTAATACTTTATGTAATCTTATATATTTTTAACATACTTTATGCTATTCTAATATAAATGAGACAACTGTTTTAAGACAATTTCAAAATTCATATAAGACAACTAAATGGGGATAGAATAAATATATATTATTAAATTTAGATATGAACTGTTTTGAAGACTATCTGAGAATATAAGAGGAAATAATGGTTAATTTGAATATTTTTCTTTTAAAAAAGAAAAAGAAAATGTTTGCAGTCTGTATAGTGAATTCACGTCAATAATCGAGTCTTCTTCACACAGTTCTGTTACTAAATTTTTAATTCTTTGACTTTAATACTTTTAGTTGAAAATTGCATTTTAGAAACAAGGAAACTGAAGTTTAGTTAATAAAAGAAATTCGTATAGAACCTGATATGCAACTGGAACCCATGCACGTGACAGTGAAAGCAGGTACTGCATAACGTGAAATTGCAGCATTTATAACATAAAAAAATAAAAAGAAATTGACAGCTTATGCACTTATTTCCAGAATTGAAAGGTTTTTAATTCTATTATATATAGAAAATTCATAAATCAATAAAATTAAAAATCAAAGAAGGATGATATTTATGTAAAAAATTACAAGAAATCAAGAATTCAACCACAACTTAAGATAAGCAAGAACCCACTGTCTTTTCTCGTTGTGAAGTAGATCAAAACTGTGAATCAGACTTTTCATTGTTGCATCTTCAAAGTCAAACTGATAGAATTTTATGTTATTCTTATTTAATAAAAGATTATCTGAATGATTTCCCTCTTTTCTCTCAATTTCTCAGGAATTCCCCTGTCGGGCGAGACGCCACGGTGGAACTCGATACCACCGGAAATCTTCTACTCACATACCGGAACTCCCTCGTCTGGTCTTCGAACACATCCAACCAAGGCGTTGAAGCCGCCGTGGTGTCAGATTCCGGCAGTTTGATCCTCTACAATGGCACCCACGACGTCTGGCAGAGCTTCTGGTACCCATCTGACACTCTTCTCCCCGGCCAACCTTTAACCATCTCTTCTGAACTGTCGACTCCCAAATCACCCGCCACTGGCAGTTACTACTCTCTTAAGATGCTCCAGCAACCTAACTCTCTTAGTATGGCTCTCACCTACAACTCGCCGGAATCTGACACGTCCACGCCGGAATCCTACTCCAACTACTCCTATTGGTCAAGCCCTGAGATCTCTAATGCCACCGGAAATGTCGTCGCCATCTTGGATGAGTCAGGCAACTTTGGCATCATGTACGGAAACGCTGGAACGGTATATGTATACAAAAATGACAGTGGCAGTGGGGTGGCAACCAGTGGCGGTGGAAATAGGCCAATTTTCCATCGTATATCAATCGAATCAAATGGAAATTTACGCCTCTACCGATGGGATGACGGAACAAATGGAAGCCAAAAGTGGGTCGCGGACTGGGCAGCAGTGACGAATCCATGTTCGATTGCCGGTGTTTGTGGCAATGGGATCTGTAATTTGGACAGCACCAAAACCAATGCCAGCTGTAGCTGCCCGCCGGGGACTTCTCCAATTGACACCAACGGTAGCAGGTGTTCTTTGGGTTCGCCTCCGCCTCTGCCTGGGGATTGCGGTGCTCCAAGCTCTGCATTCAAGATTGAGACAATGCAGCAGACTAAGTACTACTTCTCCGGAGCTTCAATCATCGCCAATTACACTGATAACTCGAAGGCCTCCGAATGTGGGGAGTCTTGCCTTGCGGATTGCGAATGTGTCGCTTCTGTTTACGGGCTTTTGGAAGAGGACACATACTGTTGGACTTTGAGGGATATGGTCTTTGGGGGATTGCAGGATCCAAGCTCAACTCTCTTCCTGAAAGTCGGTGTCAATAGATCTGTGGCATCGCCGAAAGGAAGATCCGGCGACCCACCAAATGCATCCAAAGGGGCCAACAGCGTCCGCAGAAAAATTCTAGTCCCTCCAATTGTTATCTGCATTACAGTTATCATTGCCTTCCTCTGCTTCTTGCTCTATCACAGTGTAGGCAAAAGGAGAGCACAGCAAAATGCTCTTGCCCATCTGACAGTTCTGGGCGCACCTCGGAATTTCATTTATCGTGATCTGCAGAATGCGACGAATAATTTTTCTCAAATGCTTGGCTCTGGTAAACCAAACTCCCCTGCTTCTCCATCAAATTGAAGAACTCAGTTACCTTAATCAGTCATTGGGAATTCAGTTCTTGATAGTATGAAAATAAGAAAAATAAATCAGTCCCTTGGTTAGTCTTGTTTATTGCTATTCAATTCATGGACCTTTGTTTCTTCTTTGTTTTAATCAAGGTGCGTTTGGAAGTGTTTATAAAGGAAGCCTTGGAGACGGTACACTGATTGCAGTGAAGAAACTAGAACGGGTCTTACCGCACGGAGAGAAGGAATTTATTACAGAAGTAAATACCATAGGCTCTATGCATCACATGAATTTGGTTCGCCTTTGCGGCTTCTGCTCTGAGGGTTCACATCGGTATGCACTTCTCTCTAATAGCTTCTTTAGCTAAGGTGCTTGATGATTTGTTTTAATTCAAATCGATACATGAAGAGGAGCCATGTAAAATACATGTTTGTTGGATCAAACATTTACTAAATTGATCAAAATTTCGATTTTGTCAGGCTACTGGTGTATGAATTTATGAGCAACGGGTCATTAGATAAATGGATATTTCCTTCCTACTGTAATGGAGGAAGGCTACTAGATTGGAAGACTCGATTCAATATAGCGGTTGGCACAGCACAGGGGATTGCATATTTTCATGAGCAGTGTCGTAATCGGATCATACATTGCGACATTAAGCCTGAGAACATTCTCCTAGATGAGAATTTTTGTCCAAAAGTATCAGATTTTGGGCTCGCAAAGTTGATGGGCAGGGAGCACTCTCATGTTGTCACCATGATAAGAGGCACCAGAGGCTACTTGGCTCCTGAGTGGGTAAGCAATCGGCCTATCACCGTTAAAGCTGACGTGTACAGTTATGGAATGCTACTTCTAGAGATCACCGGAGGTCGACGAAACGTAGACATGTCAAGAGATGCAGAGGACTTCTTCTATCCTGGATGGGCATTCAAGGTACTATCATTTACTCTTCCACAAGGTTACCAAATGCAGTGTTTTCTGCATTTCCATTGCAAAGATATTTGATGGGAAAAGTTGTTTTTTGCAGGAATTGATGAATGGAACTCCAGCGAAAGTCACAGATGAAAGGCTAAATGGCGCAGTGGATGAAGAAGAGTTGGTGAGGGCCATGAGTGTCGCCTTCTGGTGCATCCAAGAGGAGATATGGATGAGGCCATCAATGGGAGAAATTGTGAAGATGTTGGAAGGATCGGTTGACATCAAGACACCGCCAATGCCTCAAGTGGTATTCGAGTTGGTGGAGGAAGGGTTTGATAATGTGTACAGGGCAATGAAGAGGGAGTTCAATCACCATAGCTCCTTTACACTCCCTAGCCAACCGTCTTCACAACCTACCTTCACATCAAACGCTACATGTAGTCACTCTACCATGTCACCCAGATAACAATCTCTCTGCTACATACTGCCACTGATATGGTCATTTTGTGCCTAAATAAATATTAAACCAGCAAATTTTACCTTTTCCACTATCTCAATATAAATAAGTTTACAAGCCTCTCACATAGAACCTAGACAAATCAATTACAATATCTAATTTAGGGACATTGCTAAATATAGATGTACACTAATGGCAGGTCAACACTTTCCAATAATAAGATCTATGCATAGACCATTGATATCTATCTGGACTGAATTGGTCTTGATCACCAACATTTTTTAAAAACTCTCTCCAAATGTCCATGGTCCACCATAAGTTTACAAGGCTTTGATTAGAGTTTGATGTAGATTGGGTAGGATAAGGCATTCTACTCAATCGCTAAAGCGGAAGTACTGACATAACTTAGAACTCTGGTTGTGAAATTAAGAGACAACGTGGTTTAATGCAATCCGTTGTTTTTTCCAGTAAAACTCAACTCTCTCAAGTGATAAAATTAATTGAATCAGTTAATTTAACACACACAGATGAGTTTTTAAAGTCCAATTAGTTTTATTTTAAATCAAAACCCTCCACAATCACAAATCAATTCTTAATTTGAACGTTTAAATCCAAATTGAAATAGTTGAAAACTTGGCAGGTCTTTCATTAAAACACACTATCCAAATACCCCAATTGGGCAAAAGGGGTTAGATTCTTGTCTGCTTAAGATTACAAAACTGCAATGCAGGTCTCAGGTATGTAACCTACAGTCGGACCTAGGTATCAGGCTGCCTGATACAAGCAGGAAAGCTTAGGGCCTGAAACACGAAGGTCTAATATGGACTGGCTACTGTCCGCAGACTGGGTCTGAAATAACAAGACAACCATAGGGTCTGTTTCAACAAGGTCTGGTCTATGACGGACCAAAGTTCGGCCCAGTTACAGTTCACGTTAAAACTGGACTGACTTTCAAGTTTCAACTAAAAGAGTCTCAGAATGTTTTAAGACACTCAATTAAAATCACTGAAACTAAGGCTTATAACACAGTTTTGATTCCCTCTTACTGGAGACAACTGAAAACAAACTTTGTCAAATATTCAAATCTATGCCAACGCTGTTTCAAAACTGGTTAAGTTTTCCCAATGAAATCAGCCAAACAAGTTTCGAAATTAGATTAAACGATTTAAATCTGAAATTTAACAAATCTTTAAAATGTGTTTTAAACCTACAAAATAGTACTCAAATTGCAGCCCCAAAAAAAACCCACTCACGTTTCTAATGTGGTACCTGGGTTTTTTAACTCCGGGTCTAAGGACTCTCGCTAATTAACCCAGTGTTCCGACTGAGTCATGGGTTTAACTAGCTGTGAAATCAACTGATTCAATTAAATCCCAATTTAAGATAGAGATGAGGGTTACCTGATTCTCGGTTGAACGTTTACCCAGAACTGAGTTCAAACAGGTCTTCAAGTTGGGGTGCAGATCACCGTCCAGCACTTGAGCTTCAATCCAAATTCAGGAACAATTGCTGTATACTGCAATAAACCAAATCACCATTGCTTAGGGAAAATAACAATTTTTTTTATTCATCATTGAAGCTCCAAATACGTATGAACACATCTGCTTAAATAACAAAAGAAATTGACCGAATCCTACTGCAGTTGGAGCCGACCTTCCCACCTACATTAATTTTGAAATTCAAAGTATCAAATCCTAAGTCTAAACGACCTAAGTACAAGCAACGTTTCAACAATTGAGATGAGTCACTCGAGATCCCTTTTTCGTTCAACCGCTATAATATGAGTTGAATAAAAGAGATTTTTCCTAAGAGAATAATTAGAATCTAGTCACAATTTTTTTTTTTTTTTTATAACATAGGTATCCCACTCCACGTTGAAAATGAGATTAATCTCATGAGTTGTTTTAATCATTAACATTTTATCCATTTTTGTTCAAATCTTTCTTATAGAATATTGGCCCGTGTGTATCATTTTTCCTACAGTGTATTATATGATCTACAGACACTTATACATTATGTTTGTTGTTCTACCACTTATAGAGAATCATAAAAGTGTATATAAGAACCTCAATATCTCCTTAGCTTATACTTCTTTTCTTCGGTTTATTTTACATTTCATCTATGGCTACAGATTTTAATTCAACAACACTTAATGTAATTTTTATTATAGGTCACAAATTATAAAAGATATAGTGTGGCCAAACTAAAATGACATTTAATCTAGTAAAATTAGTAAATAACTTTTTCACATCTTATACTTTAACTTATAATTTAAAACGATAAAAGAAATTGAAATGCTCAAAAAGGGTCCACATTTTTTAATCAGGCATCCGATGATTCGTGGCAACACTCAGGCTCTTGAAGGACTCAAAGGTTTTTTGTCTTCTTTGAAAAGTCGTCCACAAAGGACAAGAACTTTCTTACAAAATTGCCAAATTGCCAAAAGATGACTTTTCCTTAAGCCACCAAGGAAATACGAGGCAGGTTCGCTTCAGTCAATGAATAATTTAATATCGTTGGCCGTTAAAGTCTTATTTTCACACAATTTTTCTCTCAATATACATTCATGTTTGGACTTTTGTCTCTCCTGACTCAATTACATTACGCGCAAAGCAAAGATCAGAGTCGGTAAAATATGTAAAGCAAAGAGAGTCTATATTTATTTAAAGGAAGCCGTTGTGTTTAAATTATATTATTAATTAATTTTTTTACTTTCTATTCATAGCAATGACCTTTTAAATTAAGCGTCACTCACCTTTTATCAAATCTAAAATACTAAACTACAAAAAGCCCAAAGGGTTGCTTGCTTCATGTCGTGGACGGTTTCCCTTGATAAGAAAATTTAAATTATTCAAAACGTTATTATTTATTTTATAAAAATAATTTAAATTGGATTTTATTTTATATAACTTCAATATTTAATTAAATATTATAAATAAAAATATTATTCAATGATTATATTTGATATTATAAATAATAGTTAATAAATTTTAATTGACATCATTAGAAATAATTTATTTCTTAATTAACTATTTCCCCAACGTAGTCGTAGTCTACATTTAAGAGAGAGACAGAGAGAGATTGCTTGAAGTTTCAACGAAATGACTCAGCTTATGTAAGATAACAAGTCGAAGGAGAGCGCTTCATCCCAGATCTGTTCGCTCCCTCTCACTGTGCCGTCCGTTCTTGCCTTGCTGCCGTGCCGCCTTCCTCCGTCCACCTCTGCCGTTCCACTCGCCTCTGCTCCCTTCTCAGTCATATTAAGTCTTCTTTCTTGAATTCCATCAGTACTAAATATTTTTTCATTAAATTATTTTCACAAAAATCCTTATGTGACATTATCTTAGAGTCGAAATAAAAAAATGATGAAAATAACTTAAAATACTCAAATTTTAAAAGCAAATATTTGGAATTAACAAATACCTAATACATTTGAAAAACTTATAATGTTTGAAATTGATCTAATACCTTAGAAGAACTTACTTTTAAACCTTCTTAAAAGCGTACCAATAAAATATTTAACTCAAAAAACAATGGAAATAGGTTTTTAAAAATATTAAAAATCTGTATTAATCAATACTGTACAATATCGATTGAGTTATCAGTCGATACAGTCATTTCGCATATTTTACAACCGATACAATATAAATCGGTCAATATATTTTTACTATGATGATTATGCTCCAATCCAGGGGTCAAAATCTCGGTATTGACTTATAAATTTCTCTCTCTTCATTTTTTTTTTAACAAAAACCATCGAGATATAGGCATATCGGCCGATACTATTTGTATCGGCCGATAATCGGACCATTGCTCCAATCTATTATCTTTTATTTTTCACCCACCTCAATTCTATGGCATGAGAGAGAGAGAGAGAGATTGGTTGGTTTAGACCATTCATCTCAAACTCAAGTGGTAATGTTGAATATGACTCAGTAATGTATATTACTATATTGTTACTCTCTTTATTTCTAAAAAATATTATATAAGAGTAATGATAATAATATCATTGATAATTTGTTTTCCTATCTTTTATATTTCTATAAATACTCAATCCTTAGAACTCCACTCCTATTTTGAAGAGGAAAAGAAAATATTTAAATTATATATTTCTATATTTAAGTGAAAAAAATTAGTAAAAGCAACAATAGTTATACGTATTTTATAGGCAGAACATATAGACACCCAGAAATTCTATCCTAATACACCCAATTTCCAAATTTTAGGTGAAATGACCGTTTTACCCTTCCACTTCCACTTCCGCCGCACCGAATGAATCAGCCGAAGGAAATGTCATTCGTTCGAAGAATATACCACCGAACCGACCTGAATCCCTTCTCCCTTAAACCCTATTTTCAACCCCATTTTCAAATCCCTTTTCAATCCCAAACCCTTGAAACCTATTTCTATCCTAAACCCTTAAGCCCCATTTTAGACCACCTTCTTCAAAGAGTTCTCTTTAAAACCCCATTGTCAACCCCCTTTTCAATCCGAAACCTTTGAACCCCATTTCAATCCTAAACTTTTAAATCCTATTTTGAACAACCTTCTTCAAAGATTTCTCTTTAAAACCCCATTTTTTAACACCCATTTCAATCCCAAACCCTTGAAACACATTATAAAATTTTCAACCCTTAAACCCCCTTTTCAATCCCTTCTCTCTTATCTCGGTTCGAAGTTGTCTCTCTCAAGCTATTGTCTGGATCTCTTATCTCGAATCGGAGGTAACTTTCTCTCTCTCTCTCTCTCTTATCTCACTATTATTAGTGTTTTAGTGGTAGTTTTTAATCCTCAAGTGGCATGGAGTTTGTTGAGGGATGTTTTGAAAATCGTGAGGACCTTATAAATTATGTTAAGAATATCGCTTATGGAAAATGATTTGTAACTACCACAAAGAGGTCATGTAATAAGGAAAAGAAAGTAGTCATTGACTGCAATAGAGGAGGTAAATACCGCATCACGATTAACGTGGAAGATGATGCGAGAAAAAGGAAAGCATACTCCCGCCAATGCAATTGTCCTTTTTAAGTGAAAGGTAAACAACTTGTTGATGGGTCATGGAAGTTGACCATAACGAATTTGGATCATAGTCATGATATATCGGAGGTATTATTAGGTCATCCAAGTACAAGATGTTTTTCAGATGCTGAGAAAAAAAATGATCATTGAAATGAAGCGTTGCAATATACCACCACGGCAAATTTTGACGACCTTTAGAAAGCAAAATCCAAATATTGGAATATCAGCGGGTGATTTGTACAACTTTTGTTCTGCGTTTTGGAAAGAGTAACTAAGGGGTCGAACTACAATACTAAGGGGTCGAACTACAATTCAAGCTTTGATAGATGATCTTCAAGAAGGTGGTTACCAATATTTTCTTCATCATGACAATTATGGTCATTTGTCCCATCTATTTTTTGCACATCCAAAATCCATTTTTCTTACGAAGAGCTATCATAATGTCCTTCTAATGGATTGCACGTACAAAACCAACAAATATCATATGTCATTGCTTCATATTGTTGGTGTAACAAGTTTCAATAAGAACTTCTGCTTATGCTTTACATTTCTACGAAATGAGAAATTTGAAGATTATGTATGGGCATTACAGATGTTTAAAAAGGTTTTTGGAGTGGAGCATGATTGACTAGTTCTTTTGACTGATAGGGAATTGGCGTTAAAGAATTCCATTGATTTGGAGTTCCCTAATGCTATACATATTTTGTGTTCTTGGCACATCAATAAGAATATTGTTGCTTGGTGTAAACCTATGTTTAAGAGAAGTGAGGATTGGAATGCATTTTTTACCGAATGGAATGACCTGATTGAGTCCCCAACCGAAGAAGTATTCAATACAGCGTTTGAGGCATTCAAACAAAATTTCAGAGATAACTCGCAAGCACTGAACTACTTAATAAGGACATGGATCCCACTTAAAAAACAATTCTTAAAGGCATGGACCGGATGGAGTTTACATTTTAAGAATCGAGATACTTTAAAGGTTGAGGGTGCACATGTTATTATGAAAAGTTATATATCTACATTTACAGGTGATCTAGATGTTGTCCGAAGAAAGATAGCCCATGTCATTGAAAATCAATTTGAAGAGTTTAAAATTCAACTTGAGGATGAGAGGATTAGGTTTGCATGTGATGTGTCTATTCCTTTCTTTGATGAATTGAACGACAAAGTTTCTCATTTCGCAATGAATGAGATTTACAACGAATATGAGATGGTTATGAACCGATAATTTTCACCCATTTGTATGGAAGAGTTATAACTTCAATGGGCCTACCGTGTGCGCACAAAATGCAATGGATGAACAAATTACATTTGGATGATATACACCCACAATGGATAATAGACTTAATCTCATTGGACGGCTTAAATGTTGTAAGGCAGAGGCCTGGAGATGTATTAGTCGTACACTTTGAAGGTATTAAAAACAAATATGGACATTTGTCTTCGTATAATTAAGACGTGCTCCTAAATCATCTCTAAAATCTTACCATCCATGATAAGCTAATCAGTCACCCTATTATGCAATATTCTAGAGGACGTCATCCAGGTTTAAGGAATTCTACACAAGGCCAAACATCTACACGCCGAGATCCTTCTGCATTTGAAATTGTAGAGAATCAAGTAAATGGAAGAAGATGTGGGGTATGCAAAAATACTGGTCATACGAGGAGAACTTGTCCGAATAGGTCACCTTCTTCACAGGCATGTACGAGTGTAGATTTAAATGCTGATTATACTGTAGGTGATTTCCATGAATCACAAATAGCGAGTTTTCCACAGGATAATGGATCTTACAACTATGGTGACGATTCAACATATAACTCTACAGAAATGACCGAAGTAAGTTCATTCCTTAAAAAGCTTATATGTATTTACCAATCGACATATAACTTTTCCATATGTTCTAATGTGATTTTTTTAAATATTATGCAGTGGTCTGGTGATCTTAGAGATAATGACGATTTCATGCAATGAAGTGAAGATAGGAGTGTCAATGTATTCATTTTAAGTGGAAAATGTATTCATTTGAAGTTAGGAATGCTCTTGAATGTACTCTCTTTTATATTAAGCATGGTCTTGAACGGCTTCCGATTGAAGTAGACTTATTTTGATATTTAAGTTAGGAATGCTCTTGAAAATCAAATGAAATATAAAATTTAAATGCTACTTCAGTTCAAAATATTATGTTTAAAGTAACGACCCAATTCACAATCAGCATGAGATAAATAATATAACATTTTCATTAAAAATATGAAATTTACATCTCTTTTACATGTCAATAAAAAAAATCAAAAGTACATCAAATACAAATAATATCCGGATCAGAGGTAGAAGGTGGTGCCTCGACAACTTTGGGGAGCCATTTCTTACTAGCTCTGTCGAGGTAGAATCCCATCTTCTTCAAAGTTGACTCATTAAAATAATCATAGCGATCTATAGATACTTTATCATCGGGGAGAAGTGGGATTCCGCATTCTTCAAAAAATGAACATAAAAAAAGACCGTACGGAAGACTACATCTTCTGGTCTTCCGACAGGAGCGCATGTGACTGATGATGATATGGGAGAGATAGATTTTTTTCCCATTCATGATACCCCAAATAAGAAACACTTCGAACCATGTCACACTAGAATGCCCTTTTATAGGAAAAAGGCAATTGACAATTATTTGGTGGATGATTCGTGCTTCTAATGTAAGCATGGTAAGTGGGAGAGTCTTCTTCTCTATGATATCCGTCCTCCCACACATCTCGTTGATGGCTACCAAAACATCGAACCCCTCAACATCTGTGATCCATGTATGACAATCATACCTTCTAATGCCATCTTTTGGGAAATTATATTGGTAATCCAACCTTTCCCGTGTGATCACAACTTCTTGGCCTCGGACAGTTGTCTTAACCTTCTCATCATCCATTTTTTATATATTTACATAAAATTCTTTTACTAAACTAGGGAACATGTCACATTTTAATGACAAAAATGAAGCCCAACCCATTTCTTCAAAATACGATTCGATTTTCAAACCAAATTGTGTGAAAAATGAGAGGTCGATGATTTTACAAAAAATATACGATCGTGTCCAAAAATCGTCTCGGTAGAGGGTCGCGGCTTCAGAAGATATGAAATGCGTCGGGTCGAATGACGTGTCATTCTTTTGTTTCTTCCCTCCCTTTGTTGTGCTTGCTTTCCTTTTGGAACTTGAAGATGCCATTTACACGGTGTATTTTGGGAAAGAGGGGAAGAAAGAGGGAGAGGGAAAAATTAAAATGGAAAGGGTGTAGGGTGATTGGTTCGAATGAGTACGGGTGATTGGTTCGAATGAATGGCGAGAGGTACGAATGAATGGGAATTTCCGAGAGAGAGGGAGAGGGAGAGGAGAGGGAAATCGGGGAGGGGAAACCTGAGAATGAAGGAGCCGGATGAGGAGCCGAGCCGGAGCCGGAGAGGGAGTGGGAGAGGAAGAGGAAGAGGGAGGGAATTGATCGATTTAGGGTTCAGTTTAGGGTTTCGAAAGGGGAGGAGCGGGTAGGGCTAGAATCGATCGAATGAATCGCGGCTTATATATATAAGTCGTCATTCGTTTGAATGAATGACTTGATTCATTAGAACGAATGGCGACTTAAATGGCATTCGATCAAATGAATCAAGCCATTCATTCGAACGAATGGCATATAGACTTCAATTCGTTCGAATGAATGGCTCGATTCATTCGAACGAATGACATCCGAGGGAGGGACTGTCATTTTCCAGTCCTCTCTGATACATTCATTCGAATGAATCAGTCAATTCATTCGAACGAATGGCACCCGAGAGAAGCACTGTCATTTTCCAGTCCTCTCTGATACATTCGTTCGAATGAATCAAGCCATTCATTCGAATGAATGCACTTCTGTTTGCCATTTGTTCGAATGAATGGACTGATTCATTCGAACGAATTCATTCGATTGAAGGACTGTATTTTCTAGTCCCCTCTCATTCATTCGTTCGAATGAATCCATACATTCATTCATTTAATCTTCGGTATATTTTACATTTCATTTATGGCTACAGACTTTAATTCAAGAACACTTAATGTAATTTTTATTATAGGTCACAAATTATAAAAGATATAGTGTGGCCAAACTAAAATGACATTTAATCTAGTAAAATTAGTAAATAACTTTTTCACATCTTATACTTTAACTTATAATTTAAAATGATAAAAGAAATTGAAATGCTCAAAAAGGGTCTATATTTTTTAATCAGCCATCCGATGATTCGTGGCAACGCTCGGGTTCTCGAAGAACTCTAAAGGTTTTTCGTCTTCTTTGAAAGGTCGTCCACAAAGGACAAGAACTTTCTTACGAAAATTGCCCAAAGATGACTTTTCCTTAAGCCAAGTAGATACGAGGCAGGTTCGCTTCATGAATAATTTAATATCGTTGGCCGTTAAAGTCTTCTTTTCACACAAATTTTCTCTCTCTATACATTCGTGTTTGGACTTTTCTCTCTCCTGACTCAATTACATTCCGCGCAAAGCAAAGCTCAGAGTCGGTAAAATATGTAAGGCAAAGAGAGTCTATATTTATTTAAAGGAAGCCGTTGTGTTTAAATTAAATTATTAATTAATTTTTTTACTTTCTATTCATAGCAATGACCTTTTAAATTAAGCGTCACTCACCTTTTATCAAATCTAAAATACTAAACTACAAAAAGCCCAAAGGGGTTGCTTGCTTCCTGTTGTGGACGGTTTCCCTTGATAAGAAAATTTAAATTATTCAAAACGTTATTATTTATTTTATAAAAATAATTTAAATTGGATTTTATTTAATATAACTTCAATACTTAATTAAATATTATAAATAAAAATATTATTCAATGATTATATTTGATATTATAAATAATAGTTAATAAAATTTAATTGACATCATTAGAAATAATTTATTTCTTAATTAACTATTTCCCCAACGTAGTCGTAGTCTACATTTAAGAGAGAGACAGAGAGAGATTGTTTGAAGTTTCAACGAATTGACTCAGCGTATGTAAGATAAGTCGTAGGAGAGCGCTTCATCCCAGATCTGTTTGCTCCCTCTCACTGTGCCATCCGTTCTTGCCTTGCTGCCGTGCCGCCTTCCTCCGTCCGCCTCTGCTCCCTTCTCGCCGCTCCGCCTGCCTGTGAGAACGCCCGGACTCCAAACACCCTGTTGCTGCCAGTGAGAACTCCGTCGCCTCCCTGTTTCCCACCACCTTTATTTTACCATTAAATCCCCTTCTCCCGTCGTCTCCCTATCGTCCAAAGGAAAAGCAGGTAACGATCAACATGTCGCCTAGGGAAGAAGTACAGCTGTTGGAAGCCATATGCGAGCGGCAAGAGAGGCGAGTCCAGCATTTAGAAAATAGCATCTATCAGCTTGCCAACTTCTACCTTGTCTTCCAAGGTGTGGTTCTCGCTGCAATCTCACAAGGCTCGTCTCTGGAATGCAAGCACTGGTGGATCCCCTTCATACTCTCTCTTATGGCAGCTATTGTAAATGGCTTTGCCTTCGCTTATACCATCATCAAATACCTCAGAACCAAGGAAGCTCTCTACGATGACTGGGAACAGCTACTGAATAAGCGGAAATCAATGGATGGACCAATGCCCACAAAGAAACTGGAATTCGATACTCAAATGAGGGGATGGCGCCATCTCTATGTGGGCGTAACTGTTGTTGCCTTGATTCTATTTAGCATCTTCATGTTTGCAGCTTGCCGTCTCATTGTATGCAACAAGGTAACTGGCACCAGAGTAAGAAATTAATATATAATTATTCAATAAATATATAGCTAATTAATTTAAATTAGAAAAAAAAAATAGACACTTGAAATAGAGGTAATTATCTATTGTATACTTTTTTGGTTTAAATTAAATGAATAAATAAAACATGTTTCTTACATTCAACATGTCAATTATCTCTATTTAGTTTAGTAAAATAAATATGCTCGATAAAATGGTAGATTTCATTAAAATAAATATTAAATCTAAAAACTTTTGGCTCAGTTATATCACATTATAGTTTTCGATATTTTAGCATATGTTATTATTGCATTTGTGTAGCAGAAGACATACATTGAATTATCCATCATAAAACCTCCAAATTCCAAAAGCCCAAGAAGATAGCAAAATACGAATTGTGTCTCAAGTGTGAAATCATTTGCACGGACAAGAACATTATTTATTGCTTTAGTTTAATTTAAATAATAAAAATCTTTTTAAAATGATAATTATGTCTTATACCAAAACTTAATTAAAGAGATTTCTGCCATTTATGTTAAGCAAAACACTAAGAGCCCATGTATGAAAAAAAAAATGAGGGTGCCCATATCAAATTTTTTTTAATAATTATTTTACTGGCTAGAGTGAGTGATTAATTTAAATAATAAATGATGGAATGATGGAATATTTTGCTGACATGATGCTTCGTATATGACGACCTTGTGTGTTGTGTGGTGCCTGTGCAGAAGAAATGTGGAGAAGGTAAAGATTGAATGGTGGGAAGGAGATAATTGATATATGAAGCAGGAGGCTTGAGGAGATGATGACCTTCTTCATTTACTATTCTTACTCTTTCTTATTTTTCATCTTAGTCTTTATTTATATTTTAGTATGATAGGGAAATTGTATTATTTTGTCTACACGAAATGAGGCTCTATCAAAAGACAATTTAGATGAAGGCCGAATCACCTAAATATATGCTGGGCTCAGTCCATTAATACAAGGCTTTAAGGTAGGAATAATAATATCGACATATATATCAGACTCATATCGGTCAATATCATTAATATCGGTCTCTTTTTAAAAAAAAATCAAATCGGTGGTGGGCCCGGTCTGATATCTCGGCCAATATCAGCTTATATCGGATCAATATCGGCCCAGATATCAGTCGATATTTACGTTTTCAATTTTTTTTTTTTTAAAAAATAACTTCCTTTTCGGTCTTTTATTTATTTATTATATATATATACCTATATTTAAAAAAAAAAAAAAGAAGAAGAGAGAAATTTATCGTCCGGACCCAATTTTTCACCCTGCTTTGAGGATCTTGCATGAATTAGTCTACTATTTGTGATTCCAATGAATAAAATGCTTATGTTATTTCTTACTACTATGCTTATAGTTTTCCTTTTTACAACAATATAATACAGCACGCACTTATTAAATAGTTTAGACAAAAAAATTTATTATTACCCTTTGTCACTCTCACACATGATGCTTTTCTATTAATATTCATTAAAGGATGAAAAAACATCTTTATTTAGTTGAATGACCATCTTCTGTAAGCCAATGACACAAGTATATTAAGGCCTAGACAAGCCAGCAAATGCGGTGGCTTAAGAAACAAGCACAAGACCATACAAAAGTCTTTTAAGAATCACCAAAAATTCTTATTTAAATTATACGTAAATTAATTAAGGATAAACATTCTCACACGGGAGAATTTTTTTATCTCACATACAAATTCAAATTTAAGAAAAAAGAATCCCGTTTTACCTTTTCAATTCCATTTTACCTTCTCACTTTTTGTGAAAAAAATTCTCTCGTATAAGAATATGTACCCTTAACTAAACAAATATAAATAGAATAACAATTTAAGTGTTATAATATAAAGGGGTCAAAGGGAAATCTTAGGAGAGAGATAGAAAGAATTTTTTTTTTAATATCATACATCTTTCTTGTTGTTACTCTAAATAGGTATATATCATATTTCTTAAGTAAATAATCTTGAGCTTCCCATGAATTGTGATAAGTTTTTTCATTTTTTATTCAAAAAAATACCATTTTAAAAAATTAGTCACTGGCGACATTCTGTGAACTTCACTTACTAGACTAAATCATAGAAATTCTCTCTCATTTACAAAAAGTGACCACTATAAATCTTTGACCATCCTATATATAAAAGAAGGCTAAAATGAAAATTGTTCCTTAAAATTATAATTTATTATATGAATATCAACAATCAATTTTTAAATTTATATATAAGATGAGTAAAAAATTATAATAAAGTGAAAATTTAAGCATAAATACATAAAAAAATCTTTCATTAATATACAAAGTAGCCTTCAAAAACCCACGTGATGTAGCTCAGCTGGTTACCTCTTCTCTTAGGAAGCGGGAGGTCAGAGGTTCAAACCTCCATGGCCTAATCTGTGTGTATCTTAAGGGTAAAGGTTCACCTGTGGGGGTTTTACGCTGGGTATCTCACAATTTTCCACACATAAATTCAAAAAAAAATAGTCCTAAAACACTCTACAGTATTATGAAAAGCCTTTCAGGTGTAGGACCTTTCTGCAAAGGATACGGACTCTTCCAACTCAGGGATTTAAAATGCGCTTGGCCGACATATCGGTGATTTATGGCGGATAAGGTTTCTTTCTTCTTCATTTTAGGAAAGATATAAAAAAAATTAATGTGAATATTTTTTTTAAATATTATTTTTATAGATTATTAGAATGTTGAGTGTCAAATTTTCATTACGAATAAAATATGTCTTAAAAATTAAAAAAAAATGTATAAAAGTTAAGAAAATAAGAGGCCATTATGATAAAACACATAATATGAAATTCATCTTCTCTACTATCCCATCTGACATGTATATTCTATTACAATCTATAATTTTTGTTGTAAAAAATTATGAATTTTATAAAAAAAGAATATTAGAAAAATCACACAAACACCCTAAAAACTATATTAATGACATTAATGCATCTTCATTTAATTCTATAAACATTTCATTAGTTTTTTTCTACAAGAGACTCCAAAATAGAAATTATCTAGAATACTCGGCTTTCATTAGTTTTTCAAAAAAACTGTGGAAAATCACACACATACTGTACAAACTATATCAGTCATATTACGTCTTCTTTGTTGAATTCCATCAGTACTAAATACTATTTCATTAAATTATTTTCACAAAAATCGTGATGTGACATTATCTTAGAGTCGAAATTAAAAAATGATGAAAATAACTTAAAATGCTCAAATTTTAAAAGCAAATATTTGGAATTAACAAATACCTAATACATTTGAAAAACTTATAATGTTTGAAATTGATCTAATACCTTAGAAGAACTTGCTTTTAAACCTTCTTAAAAGCATACCAATAAAATATTTAACTCAAAGAACAATGGAAATAGGTTTTTAAAAATATTAAAAACTAAATTAATCAATACTGTACAATATTGATTGAGTTATCGGTCGATACAGTCATTTTGCATATTTTACAACCGATACAATATAAATCGGTCAATATATTTTTACTATGTTGATTATGCTCCAATCCAGGGGTCGAAATCTCGGTATCGACTGATAAATTTCTCTCTCTTCTTTTTTTTTTTAACAAAAACCATCGAGATATCGGCATATCTACCGATACTATTTATATCGGCCGATAATCGGACCATTGCTCCAATCTATTATCTTTTATTTTTCACCCACTTCAATTCTATGGCATGAGAGAGAGAGAGATTGGTTGGTTTAGACCATTCATCTCAAACTCAAGTGGTAATGTTGAATATGACTCGAAACTTATAGTAATGTATATTACTATATTGTTACTCTCTTTATTTCTAAAAAATATTATATAAGAGTAATGATAATAATATCATTGATAATTTGTTTTCCTATCTTTTATATTTCTATAAATACTCAATCCTTAGAACTCCACTCGTATTTTGAAGAGGAAAAGAAAATATCTAAATTATATATTTCTATATTTAAGTGAAAGAAATTAGTAAAAGCAACAATAGTTTTACGTATTTTATAGGCAACACATATAGACACTCGGAAATTCTGTCCTATTACACCCGATTTCCAAATTTTAGGTGAAATGACCGTTTTGCCCTTCCGCTTCTACTTCCGCACCACCGAACCGATTGGGAAGGAAAAAAAAGAACCGTGGGCCCCACCGTTGACTGAAACCCAAGGTCATCCTTAGTCGTAGATAGGTTGGCTAGGGGCGATCATGGTGGTGTCGATCCTAGGTGGAGAAGTGAAGCATCAATTCGGATCTAAGAAAAAATCACAAAATTGGGTTTCGGACGCCCAGAACAGTAGTAGAAGAAACTGGCCAGTGGAGGATTCCACCATACTCCAATCAGAGATCTGATGGTATAGATGGATAGACCATAAAAAAAATGAATGGGTATGGTGGGATCCGCGGACAGAAACCTTCTCCATCCCCTTATCAAGACCGAGAAGAAAATCTGACGGCCCATAAGGCCGAGAAGAAGATCCGACAACACCATATCCATTTCATTTTTGGGAGCACTTACACACACCCGGTTTTTCTGCCTCTACACACCCGAATTCGGAAATTCGGGTGAAATTACGATTCTGCCCCCGCGTTTCCATTCATTCGAATGAATTCCCAGTTCATTTTGTCATTCATTCGAATGAATGGATTCATTCGAATGAATCACCAGTTCATTTTCGATTCATTCGAATGAATGGGCTGAACAGTAACACGGAGTACTGTTCAGCCCGATCATTCGAATGCCCAGTCGTTCGAATCCGCCGAATGGATTCATTCGAATGAATGACCAGTTCATCTTGGCATTCATTCGAATGAATCAATTCATTCGAATGACTGGACATTCATTCGAATGATCGGGCTGAACAGTACTCCGTGTTACTGTTCAGCCCGATCATTCGAATCATTCGCACACGATTCCGCTGAATACATTCATTCGAATGAATGACCAGTCATTCGAATGAATGGGCTGAACAGTAACACGGAGTACTGTTCAGCCCGATCATTCGATTCATTCGCATACACAGCATTCATTCGAATGAATCAACTGATTCATTCGAATGAATGCCTTCAAACGTGCATTCATTCGAATGAATCAGATGATTCATTCGAATGAATGTATCAGAGGCTGCCACGGAATGACAGTCCCTCTGGTTCAGCTGATTCATTCGAATGAATCAGCCCATTCATTCGAATGAATCCTCTGTTATCGGGCATTCATTCGAATGAATGGGATGATTCATTCGAATGAATGCATCAGAGGCTGTCTGGGAATGACAGTCCAGGCATTCATTCGAATGAATCAGCCCATTCATTCGAATGAATGCCTGAAAATGTGCATTCATTCGAATGAATGGCCTGATTCATTCGAATGAATGCCCTGGACTGCCATTCTCAGGCAGCCTCTGATGCATTCATTCGAATGAATCAGCCCATTCATTCGAATGAATGCCTGAAAATAACATTTTTAGTTCATTTTATGTGGAATATTTAAATGCTAATTTAGTTCAAAATAACATTTTTAAAGTAACGACCCAATTCACAATGAGCAGGAGATAAATAATATAACATGTTCATTCAAAATATGAATTTTACATCTGTTTTACATGTCAATAACAAAAAAAAAAAAAAAAGTACATCAAAGACAAATAATATCCGGATCAGAGGTAGAAGGTGAGGCAGGTGAAGCAGCAGGAGGTGCATCAGGAGGTGCATCAAGAGGTGCAATAGGTGGTGTAGCAGGAGGTGCATCAGGTGCAGCAAGTGGTGCAGCAGGAGGTGCATCAGGGGGCGCATCAAGAGGTGCAGCAGGAGGTGCATCAGGAGGCGCATCAAGAGGTGCAGCAGGAGGTGCATCAGGTGGTGCAGCAAGAGGTGCAGCAGATGGTGCAGCAGGAGGTGCAGCAGGTCGGGCAGCAGCTGGTGCAGCAGGAGGTGCAGCAGGTCGGGCAGCAGCTGGTGCAGCAGGAGGTGCAGCAGGTGGGGCAGCAGGAGGTGCAGCAGGTGGTGTATGAACTGGAGGTGCAGCAGGTGGTGCAGGAGGTGGTGCAGCAGGAGGTGCAGCAGGAGGTGCACCAGCTGGTGCATGAACTGGAGGTACATATGGAATAAATGCAGTATGACGAGAACGGGGGCGAGAAACTGCTGGTGCTCGACTATGAACAGAATGAGAGCCAGTAGCAGCTGCAACACCAGTCGGACCAATACGGGGGCCAGAAGCTGCTGCTAATCCAATCGGACGAACAGAGTGGCCAAAAGCTACTAATCCAATCGGTCGGACCTGGGGGCCTGAAACTTTATGTTTATATTCCTGGCCCCACTGGACTCAACTTGC
Source organism: Chimonanthus praecox (assembly GCA_022113865.1). Classification (NCBI taxonomy): domain Eukaryota; kingdom Viridiplantae; phylum Streptophyta; class Magnoliopsida; order Laurales; family Calycanthaceae; genus Chimonanthus; species Chimonanthus praecox. The sequence continues at coordinate 4,856,352 of CM039094.1, forward strand.
GCCCTCGACAGTGACATCTTTGCCAGCTATACTTGACTCTCTTTAATATTTTATAAAATATTTCTTTGATTAATTAGGTACATACATCTAACGTTATCTGAATTTTATATTTATTAAAAAAAGTTTTATATCTGAATTTTAAATTTTAAATCTTCTAAAAAAAATTAATTAGATGAACCAACTTATATTTTTAAAAATAATAAAATTAAATATTAAACATGTAATTTAAATTAATCAAATTTAAAAAATAAATTAAATCAATTAAAATAAATTTTGATATCAATAAGTGGTCTCTAAAACAATATTATCGCATTTAATAAATTCGTGACAAAATTTAAAGAATAGAAGCGCTTACAAGTTACAAGTACACACATGATCATTTGACAAAAGTTTTTATATTAAAATTTGCACAATTATTTTTAAAATCAAGAAATGATTTATGCATCAATATTTCTTTTTATCATACTAAGAGAAGGGAGTCTGGATGATACCATCTTAAAAAAATATTTTTTTAATTTTATCTTTAAAATAGAAGTAAGATAAATTTCACTTCTATCATCTATTCTTAAGCATTTTATGCCATTCGATATGAATTTTAGTGTATTAATCAGTTTACTCTTTCAATCAATCCACTAAATTTTAAGTGATTCGAAAGTATCCATGAACTCTTTCAAAAGGTAAAATAAAAACTCGGATTGAGTTATGAATACCTCAACTTTACGGAAAGATAAGGTGTGAAAGGCCAGCACATGGGTAATTATAGCTGCAATTGAATTATTGGTGCAGTAGTGTCCAATCAGTACGTTCCTTTAAGAGACAGAACGACCTTTCTTGCCATTTTCGTAGGCATAAGAGAGGTCTTCTTCTCACTTCTCATATACCCCACCAAAGCCAGTAGCCACTACGCATTAACTTTATCTGACATTTGAAACTTAAGTTAGATCAAGAAGTCTAAAGAATTATATTGAATAACAATGTAATTTAAAGTAGAAAAGTGAACGTGGAGCAGAGAGAAATAGATTCGCTAAATTTATCCCATAAATTAAAGTTTATAGAAAAATCTCACAGAAATAAATGAATTTATTATTATTTATAATATTTCAGCCACTTGTTATCTACTGGACTGCTGACTCTTCGAGGAAAAAGCCATGGCATTGAATGATTAATAGACTAGGTGATGTAGCATAGGTATTGACTCGAAAATCAGAATCTCGTTTGAATTGGAGACCCGATCAAGAATCGAAGAAATCTGAAAAAAAATTATTTTTATTTATTTTCATTGCTTTATCTGTAAGATTAGATTTACTTAGAATTCTATTTATTTTAAGATATTATTTCTATTTCTTTTATAATATTATTTTTTTTATTTTTATTGCTATTTTTAGTTTTGGATTTTTATAAAAAACCCTCTCTAGCATTGTAATGGATAAATTATTGATAATGAAATTACTTTGAGATTTTATCTCCTACCGGTGCACCCGTCCTCCTCCTTCCCTTGGTGGATTCCGACTTCTTCTCTCTTCTTCTTCGTCCGACAGTGATCGACGGAATCTTCTCTCCCTCTTTGGGTTTTGCTTCAACGGCGATTGTTAGCTTCCTCAAAGTTTCTCATCGTCTTCTCTACCGGCAAGCAGATGGTCTAATCTTCCCCAGGCCAACATACATTGGGACTGCTTGCCGCCCGATTGTATTGCTCTGGTTTGGTTTCCAGACGACCCAACACGGGTCCTCCATCATCCCTTCTGCCGCTGCTTCTCAGCCATACCTTCCTTCCCTTCACATTCTTCCTCCAATCACCAAGATCTGTTGGACTTCCTCTACAATCAGCCACCATCTACAGTCGCCTCTCCATTACCTAGCCGACCATCAAAATCCTTACATCCACCACATCCGTGTTCCATTGATCCCTCCACTTAACTTTACATTCATTCCCTATTCCCAAGCCCCATTACCACCAACCCTTATTAATGCCCATCAACCAATGTCACCATCCTTTTCACTGTCCCAATATGGTCTTCAATATTTCCCATTCTCCATTAATTAAACCCGTCCATTTATCCCACTTAGTTTCATTTTAATTCCATTCTTTATATTGAACCCATTAATCACATCCATTATTCCTAGTGAAGCCATTAACCTTAATTAACCCGATCCCCGCTGCATCACTAGGGCTGCATTTGGATGGGGGGTAAGAGGGGGGAACCCCCTGTTACCCTCATTTGGTAACAAAGGGGTAAGGGTAAAAATTTACCCCTTTTGTCACCATTTTGAATACCTCCATGGGGCTTAGGGTATTCATTCTTGAATACCCCTCCTTACCCTCCCTTTTGCCCTTTTTTTTTTACATTTTATTTATTTATTTATTTTGCTGAGTACTTGACTTCTTTTATTTTTTTAAAAGCACTCCATTATTTTCATTTGATAAATTTCATATCACCAAACAACAAATTATATTTTTTTATGAAGAGATATGTAGAATTTTTTTATTCATTTTTTGAAATTAGAATAATAATAGTGATTTTTTATTTATTTTTTATTTTTAAGGAAACCTTTCTCCTATTTATCCCGTGCCTTCCTCTATTTTTCAATTATATAATATATAATTGAAAAATTAATAAATTTCAAATAATTAGCAATTTATTTTTTATATTATATAGATTTTCAACATGATGCATTTGGATGGTGAGTAATTTTTTACAGGAGTTACCCCAGGTTACCCTTGAGTGGGGGTAATTATAAGTAGGGGTAACCCGACACATTAACAATTTTAGAATAATTAATAATTTTATTTAATCCATATAATATAAAAATACAAATAAAATTTTCTGAAACGTATTTGTCAAAATGTTCTATTTTTAAGGGGTGATTTTGTCGAAATTTCGATAGGGTCTCAAAACTCTTGAAAAAGTTTGAAGTTCATGATAATCTCTTTCAGGGTAATTAACAATTTATTCTGTTAGAAGATTATTTAAAAAATTTGTCAACATTTTCAACGTGATGCATTTGGGTGGGGTAAATTTTTACAGGGGTTACCCTTAAGTATGGGTAATTGTAAGTAGGGGTAAACTGACATATTAACAATTTTATGAAAATTAATAATTTTATTAAATCTATTTAATATAAAAAAAATTCTGCAACATTTTCAACGTGATGCATTTGGGTGAGGGGTAAATTTTTACAGGGGTTACCTTTGAGTAGGGGTAATTGTAAGTAGGGGTAAACTGACATATTAACAATTTTATAAGAATTAATAATTTTATTAGATCTATATAATATAAAAAAAAAAATTGCAACATTTTCAACGTGATGCATTTGGGTGAGGGGTAAATTTTTACAGGGGTTATCCTTGAGTAGGGGTAAACTGATATATTAATAATTTTATGAGAATTAATAATTTTGTTAAATCTATATAATATAAAAATAAAAATAAAATTTTCTGAAACATATTTGTCAAAATATTCTATTTTTAAGGAGTTCAACCCGTGACAATTTTTAATATTAATTTTATATTTGTTGTGATTTAATATTAATTTTATATTTCATGTTACCAATGAACAAATTATATTTTTTTATAAAAAGATACGTTGATATTTTTTTATTCATTTATTAGGATTTAAAATAATAATATCTATTTTTTTCTTTATTTATTTTTTTACTGTTAGAATGTAAGTGTTCATTTTAAATTATAGTTATAAAAAAGAATCTATAAAAATTAGATAATATTAGATTTACTTAATGAATATTATTTAATAATTATATTTTATAAAATTTCTTATAAAATTGTTAATATATCAGGTTACCCCTGCTAATAGGTACCAGATAAGATTTTTTACCCTTATGATAAGTTCTTATTTTACCACTGAAATTATAAAATAAGATAAAGGTAATCTCTTTTCAAAGATGACCCCTAGTCAAAGGTGACATCTACTTAAGGGTAACTCATGTAAAAATTACCTCTCCATCCAGCCTAGATAAATAAATAAGAAAGAGAAAAACTAAATAAATCCATAGAAGACTTGTTCACGGTCGCCTAACAGAAAAAAGTAAAATATAAAATCTTTCTTCTTTCCAAGAACCACACTAGTGGACGACGGCTAGAGATTCAAAAGAAGGAAGAAGAGAAGGGCAGAGAAGAAGACTCAACCCTACCACCATGGCCGGGAATGGAGACCTGAAGGCAAACTGCAAAGAACTGGAGGGCATAAATGATCGGCAAGAGAAGAGAGTCCAATACTTGGAATCCAACGTCTACGTACTGGCCACCTTCTACCTCGTCTTCCAAGGCGTCGTTCTCACCGCCGTCTCCCAATCGTCGTCTCTCAAATGCCACCGCTGGTGGATCCCCTTCACACTTTCTCTCCTTGCAGCTCTCATAAATGGGTTTGCTCTCACCAACAGAATCGTGAAGTATGTGAGAACCAAGAATGAACTTGATAAAAACAGGATAGATCTCGAAAATATGAAGCGGAGAATTCATGCAGGAACCTCGACCCTCAACCAACTCGGAAAACCAAAGGTTGAAGCCTCTAAGTTGCTGCAGCGATATCTCTACGTGGCTATGATTGTTTTGGCCTTAATTGGATTTACCATCACGATGTTAGTAGCCTGCCATCAAATTCTCTGCGACAAATACGGTAACAAATTCAAGATTTTATGATTCTTTTTTTTTTATTCATCCATTATTATCATCGTTGCAGACATTATTATCATAGCTATTAATTAGCCAGTGATAATAAGTATTTTTTGCACTATTTATTTATTATAGTTTTAGAAGGGGAAGGGAAAAAAGGAACCATATATACATACTACAGTCTCTTTCATCATATTGAAATTACTTGCAGAAGCTCAAGTACATAAAAAAACGAGTTGGGTATGAAATGGAAAATTAATTGCATAAAATATTCTTTTTGAGATTGAATGACTTACAAATTGTCAAAATAAATAATGGGGGATAGAGATTTGCTAGCAGAAGACATAAATCTCTCTCTTCTGTAATTGTAATTGATCTCTCACTTGGTTGTGGTTGTGCAGTACCAGTGAAAGGTGCTTAAAACTCCTGAGGAGAAGAACTATAAATAAAGGAATAAGGTAAGAACTCTCTTCTGTCTTGCATTATTTTTTCCCCTATTAAACATTTTTTAAATATTTCTTCGTCTTGATTAAATTATCAACTTCTCATATTTGGGTCACTCTGTTCTGAGAAATCATTCCCTTCTCCCAATGTTGAGGCTTTGTAAAGAGACAATTGAAAAGGGCCCTAACCCTTCTATTCAAAAGCTCAAATATTTAATGGACTTATCCTCCTAAATCATCGTGTGGACACTATGTGTTGGGGACAAAAGTGGAACCAGATATTTTCTTTTGGTGAAGGCGAAGAGAGATGGGGGAGAGCTTATCTGAGGGGGAACAGATATGAACTGAGATTTCTTATTAGTTAAACATGAAGATTCTATATTACCAGAAGGGAGTTCCAAAATTAGGGAACATGGATTCCTTTTACCTGAATAGATCCACTTGCCTGGATGAAGATTAGAAAATATAGCAGTGTAATTTTATGCAATTATGGCACTTCGATTTCTTTGCTTCTCCTTGCCCTTCATGTGTGCTTTACTCATTCTCTCTCTCTCTCTCTCTCTCTCATCTTTCTGTGAGGTCTTTCACTGTTCTTTTGGGCTTGGATCTTTTTTCTCTTTAAAATTCTTGGCTCGTGGACTTTCCATCTCAAGCCCTTGACAGCATATCTGGGAATTATTTTAGAAAGTTAATTATTTTTAGGATTTTTAGTTATTTTTCATGATATGTGATCAAATCTATAAAAAAAAAAATCATTTACTGTAGAATTCAATTTCCAATTAAGTGAATTAGAAAAAATAGAAAATAAAATCCATGCTTTCTATCTGCTTTTACACATACTCGCCACATTATCTACATCATCTGCTCTCTTTCTTGCACCCATAGGTTAACGATTTAGGATTTTTAAGGGCTGATACATGTCGGCCGTATAATATAGATATCAGTGATATCGGCTGATAAATCGATCATGATATCATCAATGTCAATAATATCGGGATTTAAAAAAAACAAAAATTGGTTTTAGGTTCCATCAATATTTCACCAATATTTATTTATACCGGTGAAATATCAGCCGATATTTGTCCATATCAATAAAATATCGGCTAATATTTTATTTTTTAATTTCCATAATTTTTTAGAAGGCCTGTTTTTTCAGTTGTTTATTTTCTATGAAGGTATGGATTCCTGTTTATCTCTATCTCCCATCATTTATTTTGACAATTTGTAAGTCATTCAATCTCAAAATGGGGTGCTAAGTTTGTCTCTTTACATGCCTAACGTTAAAATGTAGAAAACCAAAAGAATATTTTATGCAATTAATTTTCTATTCCATACCCAACTCGTAAATCATAAAATCTTGAATAAAAATAACGTCTCTGTCGCAAGTTGCCGGCTGAAGGGTAAGACATCTAGGCCACCGCCTTACGCCCCTTCTTGTTTTTACCCCCTCTAATTTTTATCCCCTCTCTTGTCCGTACTCTCTCTCGTTCTCTTCTTCCTCTCTTTGGGAATATCCTGACTCTCTCAACAGCCCCAAATTTTGGGTACCTTTTAATAAAATCTCCATTGAACGATCGAAAGAAGTGGCTTCCCTTCTCCTTCAGACCAACGATCGAGACTCAGAACCTCTTCTTCGCTGATGGGTTATCTTCTCCAGTTTTTCCTTCTCACTTTTTCTCTCTTACCAGATGAAGTGCGGCGGCGTTATGGTTTGAACTTACGGATGCAAAGTGGAAACGAAAGAGGAGCGGGATTTTTGGGGATGCAAATGGAGTTAGGTTAACTTAAAATCCCTTTTATATTAACTATTAATTAAGAGTTTATTTTCTCTTCTCTAATTAGGGATTGTCTTTTATGCTTTTTTCTCTCCACTTCTCTAATTAGATATTAGAAATTTTAAAAGGAAAAATAATAAAATATAAAAATAACAACTTAATAGAAATTAAGTTAGATGTCTATATAATGTTTTGATATAGAGAAATGATTAAGTGTAGGCACTGTAAAAACTTCAAAACACAGCTTAGACATTTAGTCATGGACCCCCATGAAAAGAATAAATAATAATTTAAAAAGTTGGAATTATCTTAGAACCCCCAATGAGACTCCTCAGCATATTGAAAATAAAAAGACCAGCATTTTATAGTCTTTTCTTATGATCATGTATAGATCTGGCTGATAGTGTTATCTTAATCAGAATATTCGATTAATTTTACATAAAGCAATGTTTTAAAACTTAAAAGGACTTAGTTGAGCTATTTCAAATTAATTCAATTCTATAAAATTTTAAGTAGAAAAAGTCGTTGAAGAAGCATTATAATTCTATTATTAAAGATAGTGAAATCGCTCTGGATTAAAGATAAAAGTATATTTTTACATGATTACTAATGTGTTTGCCGCACGGTAGTTTGTTTTCCTACAATTTACCCCCCTGTTATTCTCCATTGCGAAAGCATGGCCCAAGTAATCTGAATTTTCTTCCCCACTCATTCATTAATATGAAATTAACTATCACTTGCTTGGTTTTCAGAGATATTTGCAAAAGCTAGCTGATAACATCTCTACATGGTTGAGCAGCGACAAGTGAATTGCTACAAGTCAGTCTAAGATCAAGATTTTTAGACCTAGTTCAGGCTACAATTTTCTGTATGACACCATTATACATAATCATGTAGTCCATATAACCTATAATAGTATACATTTACAAAACAATAGTTTTATTTTGCATGTTATTAAGAGCCAAATGCGCCACATTTACATGGGATAAGGTTCTAATGATGACCACACTGATCATGATGACAATGAAATAAATAAATAATGTTACCTATATAAGTCATATCAATTTAACTCAGACTGATAAACATTAACTAATTTTAGATTTTGACCAATATTCATAGCCCTATATTGTGAGTGCCAACTACTTATGTAGTAAAACTTCGATAAATTAATAATCTCGTTTAAATAATAAAATCTTCTAGTTCCAATTCAGTGCAGTGTACTAAATTAATAACCTTGCTAAATGTATAAAATAATAATTTTTTTAAAAATTCTTAAGAGCCCAATGAAATATAAATTATTAATTGATGGAAGTACATAAAAAATGTTGATTAAGGAAAGATTAATAATTGATGCTCTCCTCATCTTGTGTGTCAATGTTGATTTTTTTATTCCTTTCAAATAAGATGTTATGGAGGAACAAGATCTGAAATTGTAAAGATTTGGAGTCTAAGAGTTTAAAACTAATGACTATTTATAGTTATAAAATTTACATATATTATTAAATATTTATATGAATAATTATGTTTGAACTAAAATTCATCTAAAATTTTCTCCAATCTTTAATAAAATGTTGCAATTTGATACGCATCAACCACCACATTAATGCATAATTGTGGATCAGCTGTACTTAGACGAAATAGAAAAATGATTGAAAAAATTCTACTGATGCAATGGCTGCATGAAGCCAGTGGTAGTCGAGTAGTGTATTTAAAGAAAATTTCTAAGCTTACCCTCACGTAAGGGTTAAAAATGTGGCTTATTTTTGAATTTTTTGACAAATATAGAAATTTTGGGAAAATAGAAAGCTTACTGTGAGCATATCTTTGTTAAATAAAAAAGTTATTTTTATGGAGTACTGGACCTTTAAGAATCGAATTTTTGATACAAATAAAGTATATCCTAAAAACATTGAAAAATATTGTAACGACTCTTCTCGCCACCACAATATTACCCGCTTTGGGTCTAAATGGACCATCATGACTTTGCTTTGGAGTGTCGTGCATACACATGATCCAAAAGACATTGTGCTAAAAGAGAGGGGCTCCCTCTTATATGGCGATTTCTTCTCCCATACATGCTCCTCACACGGGATATCACAATCCATCCCGCTTAAATGAGAGTTGTCCCGACTCTATCACGCACCATAACCCACACTGGGTCCAAGAGTTGAACTGTTATCTGATGTAATATTATCCGCTTTGGGCCTAAGTGGATCTTCTGCTTTGATTCGGAGCGTGCACCCATACACACACCCTAAAAAGCCTTGTGTTGGAAGGGAGAGACATTCCCTCTTATATACCACAACATTTCAACTCCCATGGATTGTATGATACCTTTTCAATGCCCTCATTGGCGATTTCTTCTCCTATACACATCCCTCCCACGGGAATATCACAAAGATTATATTTTATTTTTTGATAGATCTACCTTTATATAGAAATTTAGAAAAATATTTTAAGTTTAATTTTAAAGATTAAGAATTATAATTTAATAAGACTTGAGTCAACCCAAAAAGAATATATCTCAAATTGAACTAAATCCAAGTCTCAATAAAAGAGGTTAGACTAAAGACATTTTTAAAGGAATTATATAGATATAGAGGATAATTATCATTTAAACTATATAATTTTAGTCCTTTAAGTTTTAATGATTAAAAATAATTAATTTTAAAAAAAATTAAATCAATAGATAAAATAATAAGATGAAAGAGAAATTTTATAAACACACTACTCACGTTATTCTCTTGAAAAGGAGTTAAAATTCATGTAAATAGCCATCCATGGGTTAGCTCAGAATGCTGGGATGGTTAACTCTCGCGTCAGAAAGGAAGGTGATAGATTCGAACCCCCAATTGACTAATTTTATTGAAGCTTTAAGAGAAGTATTAGTAAGATTGTGTATGAGATTTTCTACCCATAAATTTAAAAAGAAAATCGTGTAAATACGGTCATCGGGTCAACTGACGATGGAAATTGTGACGTCGGAAGTTTTAATATATATATAAACTGGGCAGATTATTCTCTGGTAAATAGTGTCTGTGGCTAGGGTCCAGCTTTGCCCCTGCCTTCCTTTGTGTTGACGCCCTTTTTTTTTCCTGCAAGTGCCTTCTAATGGCAGGTTAATCGTTTGGATTTTGGATGTGAGAGTGAGAAACAGAGGAAGAAGAAGCGATGTCGACGTCCATATTCATGACTGGTAGAGCGTCAAATTCGGAGGTGGAGGAGCTCAAGGAAATGAACAAGGAATTGGGGGAAATCAACCACAGGCAGGAGAAGCGAGCGGAGGATCTTGAAACCAAGCTCTTACATCTCATCACCTACTACCTCCTCTTCCAAGGCGTCGTCCTCACTGCCATCTCCCAGGCATCCTCTCTCCGATGCCGGAACTGGTGGATCCCCTTCGTCATCTCCCTTGTTTCTGCCCTCATCAGCGGCTTCGCCATAGCTCGCACCGCCCTCAAGTACACCCACACCAAGCGCCAGCTCGACATCAACCGTCGCGAGCAGGACATGCTCCGACAGCAGATCAACGCCCCTGGTGCGGCCGGTGTACCAGACGGCCAGAATCGCTTTCTGAAACCAGATCCTGTCAAGTGGGCGTGGCAGTACGCGTACATGGGAGTTACTATGCTAGCCTTGCTCGTCTTCACCGTTGTCATACTCCTCGGCTGCCATTTCGTCCTCTGTGACGACCAAAGCTCTTAATCTAAGGTACCATTTTCTCAATCTCTCCTATTCATGCCTGTCGTCAATACTTATGAACTGGATAATTAAAATTGTGATTGGCCGTGTAAAATTTGCAGTCTTCCTCATGTTATTATCATTACAAAGATTGTATTTTTAATTCAAAGTTATTTTGAAATACAATTACTTTTATTATGAGGTTAGAATTTTTTTGATGATACTTCAAATAAATCAATTTTACTCACTCATTCTCTCTATTTACTATAAAAACTTTACAAATATTTACTTTTTTGAACCAAAGCGTCTGTGAAATTACTTTTTACGGTCGAAAGTCGAAACTGTGTTTTGAATTACTGCGTTGTGGGGTCGTTGAACCAAAGCGTCTGTGAAATTACATTTTACGGTCGAAACTGTGTTTTGTATTACTGCGTTGTGGGGGCAAACGACAAAGTAAAATGTTGGATAGAAATTTTATTAGTTGACTGACAAAGCAACTCGGTCAAGTTAAGGTACCACGACGAATGAAAATATCAATTCAAACATTTGCTCTGAAAATTCTCTTTTCATCTTTGGTTGTGATACTGTCTGATGTTGCCAAAACAATCTACTGGTATTGCGTGGCAATAAGAGCTACTCTCACTTAAATTTTTTTTTTTTTGTTAAAGTGCAATGATGCAGAGAAAAATTTTCATGTAATTTTTTTTTTTAAATTTAGTAAGACAGACCAGTTCTATAAGAAAAATAAATAGATTGTTAGATAATTCATTATAGGTACCAACAAAATGTTCAAAATAAGATTCATTGAATAATATCTCTTGGTTTTTTTAAGGTTAAAATAAAATTAATTAATAATTATTTTTACATATAATATTCAATCTAAAAGTGAAAATTACATGTAAATCTAAATGAAAAATATCATTATTAGGTCACATTTTAAAACACTTAAATTATCTATCCACCTTGATGACTATGTTTAGGAGAGTAGATGAGTGGCCAAGAAGAAAATTAACTCGTTATTATTTCTTCTTGTTGTTGGCCTGTTTATTTGTTATTATTATTAGAAGAAAGAGAGATTTCAAGAACCAAGTGGGTCCAACTATCCATCATACTTAAATTTTTATTACTTTTGAAATAAATTGTTATACAGAATATCTTATGCATGTATTATTTTGATAAGTTGATTCGTAATTTTAACATTTAAGGTGAATTAACTTCGCAAAGAACTACACCCAAATGTTTTAATGCTCAATTACAAATTGTAATTGACCCGAATTATTTTTAGACCTGAGTTGAAATACATATTTTTACAAATGCCAACTAAAATCATATTATCGACAGAGATCAAATTTAAAGGTAAATCATTTTTAGTTTTTTTTTTTTTTAATTTACGTGTGGAAAACCATGGGATGTCCAGTGTAAAACCCCCACAGGTGGACCCTTACTCCTAAGAAATACCAAGGTTAAGCCATAGGAGTTCGAACCCGTAACCTCTCACTAACCAGGTCAACTAAAGTAAATTATTTTTAGTTAACCAACCCAAGTAGACCCTAAGGGCTAGCACTTGTGTGTTGGGCGGATTGTACGCATTACTACGTAATCTATTTAGATATATAGAATAGATGGGTTGGAATAGTTGGTGTACATGGAAATAGAGTTAATCATTTTATAAGATTTTTTATAAGGTGTTGATAAAAAATTAGATGATATGTAAGGATTTAATAATATAATATAAATTTTAGAAAATATATTTTACTTATCCGTCTATTTTTTAAAATCTGAGCTGAAAACATCAGTTTTTTTTAGATTGATATAATTTATGTGTCTATTTTTTTGGGTAGTCATTTAAGTACTTTACTTTTATCTTAAGAGACGCTTTATTTTAAAATTTTATATGAATTTACTATTTTGTCTTCATTTTTTTATGAAGGAATCATATTTTTAAAAAAATTGAAGGATAAAATAATATTTTTTATATAAAATTTTGAAATGTGGTACCTCTTAAAAAAATAATGTGTTTAAATGGCCACTCTTTTTATTTATTTCTTTAATGGTGGTTTGTCAAATGGACGGCATGGTCAAGCCGCTCAAATCGGACAGACAGATAACAACGGCTCTTAAGTTTGAAGAGTCTCTGAATAATTTTAAATTCGTCCTCAATTATATCCACTAGTGATTGCCGATTCAAAATTCAAATAAAACTATGGGGGGGTGGGGGGAATTCGAAGGGATTGACTTCTCTCAATTCTCTTGTCAGCAGCTTTTCAACTATGGTTTTTAAAGCGAAAACCCTAACATAAAATTGCTGAGTCACTGAGCTCTCTTTGATTATGTTTGGTTCTCCTAATCTCTTTATTTTTAGTATATACTAGCTTTTTTAAAATTTCGGTCTATTTCTATTAAGGTATCAAAATTTATCTATTCTAAATTTTTGAACTTCGAGATTGATTTTAAGTAAAAGAGTTAAAATTTCGAGCTCTGAATTGTCATCTTGCATAGATGAAATTCAAACATGACCTCCGGATTCTCCAAAAGCACCAAATCTTCCCTTTGTTCTTGTGCCTGTAGTGACTTCTAATATTTTTTTCAGCTTTTTGAGACATTTATTAAAGTAAATTGCTAATTAAATGACTCTTTTAAAGTTGAGTGGACAATAATATATATTAATGTGATACTTTTAATGGACATAATAATTTTTTATTATTCAATGAGCCTTGATATTGATATATTTTGATTGTTATGTGTTTTAATTAGAATTGTACCGTTCAGTTATGAAGTCCATTGCGTGCGTGCCCAACACCAGTGCATCATCATTTCTTCACCGCTGATCTGGGTAGATCTTCATGTCAATTTCTCTAGAGATACTATGAAGTTGGGCAGCTTGATTTGGTAAATATTATCCGAGATGGATATGTTTGGCATTCTTTTATATAAACGAGAGGCTTTGTATGATGATGAAAACGAGACTATATTTTGTTTGAGATTTCTTTGTACATAAAATATTTTGGTTTCTATTTTCCTCTATGTTTGTGGGTGGGCCACTGAAAATTTGACGGTCATGCAATCCTTTTATGAGGCTTTTTATGCACCCTTCATCCACAGAAGGGCCCATCCTAAATTCCTGTGCACGACAGTTCTTTATCTCTTGATTTCTTTGCACCTGATGTGGGTTTGTTTACTCTCTCTCTCTCAGCTGTCTGTGAGGTCTTTCAGTGTCCTTTTGGGCTTGGATCTTTTCTCTATTTGTAGTCTTGGCTCGTGGGCTTTTCCATCTCAAGCCCTTCATAGCATCTCTTGGGATTATTTTAGAAACTTAATTTAGTTTTTTTTTTTTTTTTTTAAGTTTTTTAGTTATTTTTCATGATATGTAATCTATCTATAAAAAATAATGATTTACTGTGGAATTTAATTTCCAATAAAGTGAATTAGAAAAAAGTTAAATAAAAGAAAGCCAAATAGAGCAGATGAAGGTGAGTGTTATTTTTTAAATGGAGACTGTACTCTTTTATATATTGGGCTGAATATATTGTTAAGTGATATAAATAGAGGATCTCACGAATGATATTGATAATGTTGCCGATGTAATTAAAAACAAAAGCGGTTATATTTAGTCATAAACTTATAATAGTTTTATTTATAATATGAACTATGAAAAATCAACAATTTATAATAATTAAATTTTAATAATCTGAAACGAAACAACAAAAACGATGAGATGAAGGTCAACGTTTAGTAATCCATTATAATTGCCATTTTCTTACCTATCTTAATTGAGAATACGTGGTCCACTTAAAGATTCCAGGCAAATGGATAAAGAGAAGAATATTTAGGGAGAATGAGAATTTTATGAATAAAATTATTCTAGAAAAACTCCTCCATGCTATTAACACAGGGAGATTGGAAATAGAAATTAAGACCTTATAGCAAACGAAATTTTAAATTTTAAATTGTAAGGATATAATGATAAGTTCAAATTTTACACATTTATAGTTTTATTATTTTCTACATACCTCAATAAAAAGATAGGTGACCTACTTAAAATTTTAATGAATAATTTTTCTATAAAATTTCTCAGAAAAGAATGATCTTAAAATTATTAGTGTGCCACTTATTTAGAAGAGTTGTTAAGGGCCACATGAATTGGATCACACTTCAAGTTCCATGTGGACCCCACGAGATGCAAAATGGAAGGAGTCCACCTCGAGCGTGTGGACCCCACCTGATCGTCCACACTAAGATGGGTTCAGTGCTGCCATATTTGCAGAGGATCAATCAATAGTGTGGCCTTGATCGAAAGCGGAGGAAATCAAAAGAAAGGAAATCTCCTTTATAACGTTGGCCACCCATGGACGGTGCTGGATTTGAGCACCATTTGGTGGAAGAAAAAAATAGAAATGAAAAGAAATAGCTTAACTCAAAAATAGTTTATCCTGTTCAAATCGTACTTGAGTTGAGAACGACATTTTTAATTTCTTCACCGAAACCTGTAATTCAACTTAAAACTTCAATTCTAAAATTTAAAATTGTAGCTTGACTTTCATCAAATATCCTGCACAATTCACCTATTTTCCAATTTTCTGATAATTTTTAAATCAAAAATACAATTTTGAGGAGGACCCACAGCTGCCGACATCAGAACGGACATGGACTTTTACAGGTTCGGCAACCACCATTCAATTTCTTGCACCTGTACGTTTGACTAGGGTAACGTATTCTATCAATTCCTTAAAAATAACTTAATGGACAAACCATGTATGGAGCAGATGACCGACCTAGCAAGTACCATCTGGTAGCCATCACGGCCGTGGTTTTTTGAATTGGTCGTGAACCTTTCAATTTCTTTGAAATCAATTGGATGCTTCGAAGGTCAAAATGTTTTGTTGGTTTCCTCTCATTTCAAAAGCAGGCGCAGTATGTTCTCATCTGTCTCGTTCATTTCTTGTTCAATATCCCTACCGATAGGCACGCGTTGCTCTTGTTGGATAGATTGCCATTAGAAGAAGAAAAACGGCCATGTCTTTAAAGCTTGAGGATCTGGAGAATGGGTACAGGGAAATTGGTGCCATAAATATTAGGCAGGAAAAGCGGGTCCGGAGCTGGGAAACCAAGATCCACCAATTAGCCACCTCCTACCTTTTCTTCCAAGCCATCCTTCTCTTGACAATCTCCCATACATCGTCTCTCAAGTGCCACAGTTGGTGGATCCCATTCACACTTTCTCTATCTGCGGCCATCATCTATGGCATCTCCTTCGTCTACACTGTCATCATGTATCTGGGCACCGATCGGCAGCTCGACTTAAACCTGCTGGAGCGTGAGATTGTCAGGAAGGAGATGGAGAGAGCAAGAAACTCACACCCACACTTGATATCAAAGGATCGAGTTCAAACACTTAGCGTAGATCGACTGAAGCTCGACCGCATTAAATGGGCCAAGCGTTATGTGTTCGTCGGTTTGTCGATGACTGCGATGCTTGTGTTTACGATGGTAATGTTGGTTGCTTGCCATTCAATCCCTTGTGATCAGTTGAATAGAGAGAGGTAAATTGTTGGATTGAGATCAACACATATCAGGTAATATTTGTTATGAAAATTCTTTGTATTGATCAACATGGAAATTCACGACTCTAGCCATTTGGTCCAACCAACCATCCCTCCCTGTTGCATGTAGTTCCTCTTATCTGGTTGTTCTTCTGATTGAGGTGGCACCCAATTCTCAGCCATTGGGTCTTTGGGCTTGGCCCGTCCCTGAATTTGTCTCGCATTGGCTACATAGTTTCATTGAATTGAATTGGATCAGTTTCAAAAGCTTGAACCTCAGTTAATATTAATATTGGTGCTCTGCTTTGTTTCTTCTTCTTCTTCTTCTTCTTCTTCATTTCAGTGACTCGGTCATTTTCCCAATCCACAGAAAAATTATAATCTTCACTATTTCATAATCTATCATGGGCCCTCTCATCCCCTAGTTTAACTATCCACTTCTCCATGTTCAATTCGTTTATAGTTGTCTATGTAAACGTTCAGAACATCTTAAAACGATTTTTTCTTTTCATATGAGATTGCTCGTACGTAAGTGTTATATTTAAATATGCTCTCGAATAATCATTTTTTAATTCTATTTTTATTGTCAGACTAGTTCAAAGTTATCGCTGCAATTATCTACACGCCTGCAAATAAAGATTACTGGAGCAAATCTATATTTTTGTTGAACAGTTCAATCTCCATTATATAATTTTTCATTTTTTTAAGAATATTTTAGCTGGGTTTTGGTCATTGGGTCTTGTGTTTTTCGCTTGGGCTCAAGCTTAGATTGAGCCAAGCACTGATGATATATTAGTATAAACTTTGCATTGGATCATTTCTGAAGATTTATGTTCTGTCTCAACTATCTTCTCATGTATGAGTGATTATACACTTGTAAGCGTAACAAATTTTTGTTTATCAACTGTTACAACGAGAAGATCTCTCTGCAATTTATGCACTTTATTTTGTGTTTTGTGATGCACTACATAACGAAGCTGGTGTTAACGAGATCAAAATCACTGTTTATAGAACTGTCAACGGGCCATGTTAGTTCGGGTTCAAGTCTAAGTAAATAATAAACAGTAATAGAATTTCTCTCTAACCCAACCTGCATGAACCGACTTGAGAAATTAAGTGGGTTGGGCTATGTATTTATGGATAGCGATCACCCCAATGGTTTTTTGTGTAATCAGATACGGGAATTAGTAAATTCTTGATTTTACCTTTTATATGAAAAGTAAAAATCGGCTCATAAACTCTTTGCATGAACAGTAAAATTGGCTCGCTGAAATTCACATAAATAGTAAATCGGTTCACTAAAATTACATGAACAGTAACATTGGCTCGCCGAAATTCGCATGAATAGTAAATCGACTAGTCAAAAATTTGCATGAACATTAAATCGACTATCGGAAGTTCGCCTCGACTAGTCGGAAGTTTACAGTTCATGCGAAGAGTAAAATCAGAAATCCACTAATTCTCAGTCTACTTATAAAATCCTCACATAGAAGGATCGCTACCCTATATTTTTATATTGAGTCAGTACTTGAATTAAATGAGATCATAAATTTAAGTTCAAGTCAAGTTGAATTAAGTTTATAAAAAATTCGGCCCAAGCTGCTTGAGTTCCAGCCCTAATTTTTATTTGAGTTGAGGCGGATTCAAATTCGTGACCTCTCAATCCAATTAAATTGATGTGTCCGTGCACCAACCAACTATAAAAGTTGAATTATTGGAACAGTCAGATTTATTAGATTAAGACTATTTGAATGATATTAGTATTACTGAAAGGCACCCATCGAAAAAATTATTTAGCATTTAATATTTCAAACTCGATTGAAGTCGCTGAAATACACTTCATCAACAACGTGTCCATGCATCCATCTATTCCTTTTTTTTTTTTTTTGCAACAGTTATCCATCCATCTATTCCTTATCCTATCATGGATGATGTATTTCAGTGAAACAAGCTACGACGGTGTGTGCCGTGTAGGGACTGCCTACCACTAAAATTAAAATTTTATTAATTATTTTATAAAAACGTCTTTTAAATGAAACGTATTTTTTAATTAATATATCATCAACTTCCATTTAATATGATAGAAATATTGTATTCATTAAATTAATATATGTTATTGAAATTAAAATTGAATTTTATTAAAACTTATTGACTCAATTTTTTAATATTAAAGCCTTCCTTTGAAAATATTTTATTGAAATATTTCTTAAAGATGAATCATCTCAAGTTGTCATCCTAATGATGACAAAAGATACCTTGACATATGTACAGTCTCACTTTTTTATAATTTAAACCGTTCATTAATTTTTAAATACAAAAGTACATATATATTTTTTAGATTTTATAAAATTATTAAATTTACAATTGAATAAATTAAATGAAATATGTGTGACAAATTTCATAGACTTTCCATTCAAATACTTGTCATTTTATCAATCTAAAAATAGATTCAATAATTTTATAAAATTTTAAAATATAATAAATATCATATAATGGTATTTATTTATCCTTACTGCAAAAAGACATTATAGGATTATTCCTCGGTTTGTTAAAATGTCATAGATATATTTTTTAAATAACACTTAAAAAAAAGCTCCCCATATAAGACTCATTTTATGTTAAATCTGGTATGATTAAAATTATTTTTCTCTTTGTGAAAAATACATTCTAATCATTAGATTAATTATAACAGATTAAAATATTTATCCAATAATTTCTTTTTAATTTTAAAATATTAATAATTATAATTCAATATATCTCATTTTTATACTGTGTCGGAGTTTTTCAGGCGGAGCGATGGAAAAATGAAAAGAAATCAAAACAAAATGTAGTTTTAAGAGGGTCCCACGATCAGGGGTGTCTCTCGGGCTTTCGGCGAAAACTGAAGGTGGCAACAGTGCAACTTCCAACCAGCAATTCATCTCATCTCCATAATAACTCCTTCAATGCTTCCAAATTCCATGTCCCGAAGTAAATCAACAACCTCATCACTACTCACTACAGCTTCAGGTTACAGCTGCAGGGAATCTAGGGATTTCTCCATCCGTTACAGCGATCCATATATAGTAAACTTGTTCAAATAATTGGTACTAAACTTTTAGTAAAAAAAAATTAATAAAATGTTAGATTTCATTTTTAAGACAATTAATAATTCAAATTAAAATTTGTCTTTTTTTTAAAAACAAGTTTATAATGGCATAAAATGTTAGATTTCATTTTTAAATAATTAGCCTTCTTAAAAGAATTAACTACTTTAACAATTAATCTAATGAGAGATCTCACGTCGACAATTTTAATTAGAGACACTATATACAAAATGATTAAATGGGTAATTTTACACAAAATCTATTTTTGATAAAGAAAATTTTTAAATATCAATATTTCTCTATTTTTACCAGTTAACTTTATAATCAACCATCTATAAATACTAGTTATAGTGAAATATACTATTGTTCATAAATTATTAAGACTTTAAGAGGTCTAATAACATATCTAAATCCATCAAAGAATACATGTTGTCGAATATCTATTAGTTATACATTATATAAATATGGAATTTATTAAATTTATTTATGAGAAGTAAAATAATAAAAAAATGACACAAACTTTACAGTAAGTCAACCTCACTTACTCATTCTTTATTTTTATTTACCACATCAACCGTCCTTTTTACTTGGAGTAAATCACTAGGGGGCCCACTTTCACATGTATTTTATATAATCCACCGAAAGACTTTCCACCTTTTTATCTAATTTACGAGTCATGGATCTTGCATGCATTCTCTCTCTTCAGTCTTCACCCAAAGGCCAACGGCCCAGCGCCCCTTACTCTCACTCATAAATTTCTCATTTATACTCGACCTCTGTCCTCTACAGTGTTGACTGTTTGACTGCCCTTCTTCTCTAGATCCGACGCCTGAATCCGTGAAAAAATGCCGGAAAACCGAGCCATGACCTTCGACGAGATCTCCTTGGACAGAAGCAACACCTTTCTAAAGGCCCTGCAGGTACTGCTTTTCGCTCTTTCTTCGTTTTTCCTCCTCTTTCCCGTTCCCGTATCCGATCCCAGTTTTTCTCTTTTCAAGTGGTTGTGATTTTTTGCTTGTATCCTTCAACTTCAGATGCATTCCTGTGATACACCGATCTCATTCCCTATCTTCTGAGTGTGCCATTTTTTAGGCCTTCTAAGTTTCATTTCATATATGTTCGTTACCTGTGAATCTTGACCAATGTTTTAAAAGCCGAATCAGTTGAATGAACATCTTCTTTTGTTACTGTTCCATCTAATTATGTTTAACAGTGGAGTCGAACTGTTTCAATTAAGATATTAACACAACATTATTCAAATACGATAAATTGTTATAGTTAAAATCAAATTATTAAATATTAAAAAAAATTAAAACTTACATAGCAATACTGTAAAATGAACCGATGAGAAGGAAGATACACTAAATAAGAATTACAATAGCTTTGGACAAACTGGAGGAATCATACTTTCCATTCGGTTTTTAAAACACTTGTTTTGACTGTTACTGAGATAAAAAAAATTCTTTCATTTCTCTCAGATTTCTTATATGGTCGTGTCCACTTAATTTGTTGATGTGTTGGATTTCAGCAGTTGGTTGAAATTTCACGAATGATGGGCATTTGGTCATAAGAATTTGTTTACCTTTTACTATTTTCGATTTGATAGAAACAATTTCAGTGGCTTCATTATAATTGCCCAAAAGTAAGATATTTTTGTTTCACTCTCTAGACTATCTTTATTAGAATTGATTATTTGCAGGAATTGAAGAGCTTAAGGCCTCAGATCTACTCTGCTGCCGATTACTGTGAGAAGTCTTACCTCCATACAGAGCACAAACAGATGTAATAATCCCTTTCACACAAAACCTGTCTGAGACTCTGATTGTTTCCTTCTATATGAAATCTTTAAAATAATTACATGTCTGAATCGGTATTCTATATGAAACCTGGTCATCACCATCATCAATAAGAGGGGTGATAGCATTTATTCCATGGTTGCAACCGGGGACAGTGTCTACTCTTAATATACATTTAAAGCTACTGGCATCCATGCTGTTTTCTACGCTTCATCCATTTATCATCGTGAACAATCATTATATCATCTATTTAAGTCTGGCTTTGTGAGTTTTGTATAGATACATTTCCATTCCATCTCAGAGAGTATGAGTCCCGACTTCAAATCCCATCCTATTTCAAAGAGTCATTCTCTACAGTTTTACCTAATCTGTGTGGAACTGTGGATAGGGAGATTTGCATATGCCTCGAGGATTAATCAGATACTCTAAAAGATACGAGACACCTTGGTCATAAAAAAATAAAAAAAGATAAAATGCAACAGTCAGTTTATTATCTCGCCAATCCTTTATCCCATTGACCAAGTTTTAAAGGTCTACATTTCTCTCAATCGCACCTAGATTTTACAAATCTTTCGTAGTTGGGGGCTGTTTCTGGTCATTAATGGATATATACCCAAATCAAATTCCTGCCTATCATTATTTACGCATAATGCACTTACATGCGTGTCTATGGAACTGTAGGGAGCTGTATGGTAAAAAGTAGATTTCTGAAAATGGTTGAAATAGAAAAAAAATCAACCCCTTCACCATACATCGGGGTGTATTGCCTTTTTGTTGCAATCCATATATCTTGAGTCAGTTTCAGATCCCATGTATTTCCTTAAAATGGGATCCTTTTTTTTTTTTTTAGGCTGGAAGCTGTAAAATGTTTCACTTTACCAAACAGTTTTTGGCACATTTCAGGTATTTGCCCCCATTTACAATTAATTGATGGGTATTCCTTATAAATACATGTAACTCATTCTCCATCCATCTCATCACACCGGCATGTGCCATAAAATTGTTTAAGTACATAATTATTGAAGAAGTGCTCTGGTTTTTTAGTAAATGAAGACTTCGGATGCATGACAATGGGTGTTAACATGGAGACAATTATAAAAACTGGTCTAGAGTTTATTAGATGGGAATCTCTTATAGATTACATTTACAAAGAATTGTGATGGTATACACATCCATGCAAGTACCATCAGTGTGTTCAGGTCGACAAATCCTACAGGCCACAGGCGAGCATTACAGCGAGTTGGATGTTTGTAGTCACCAGTTTCTGTTCTCTTGTGAATGTTAAGGCATGTTCAATTTGCTGGTTAGGGTACTGGAAAATCTGAAAGATTATGCTGTTCGAGCACTCATCAATGCTGTTGATCATCTTGGCACTGTTGCTTCCAAATTAAATGATTTGTTTGAGAAACAAGACTTGGATGTCTCGACTGTTGAATTAAAGATTTCCTCTCTCAATCAGGTAACATTACTTACATTTCTTAAACTGAACTATTCCTCATCTCGCAAAAGAATGTCAACTGGATGGGAGTTTAATTTTCTTAATCTGTTCCTTCAGCAAATTTTTACTTGCCAATCTTACATGGATAAAGAAGGCCTGAGGCAGCAGCAAGTGTTGGCCATCATCCCGCGATTTCATAAGCGTTCTATTTTCCCGAGTACGACTAAGAATTGTGATTAATTTAAGCTAAAATAAATTTTAATGATTCAAGTCTGGAAACTAATATTTTGTTGTTTTATATTGAACCCCCATGCTAGATTCTGTCAACTGGGCAATACAGAACTGTCCACGGAGACGGATTGATATCAGGCAGAAACACATACAAGCAAGATTACAGCCTCATCCTTCTGGTATCCATCCTACTCTGCACTTGTTCATTTTAGTTGATTTGTGACAAATTTACTGCTTTTATACACTGAATTGATTACGTTATCCACAAACTGGATTGGATGAACTGTAGCACTACCTTCTCCGAGAACCCTATCTTGGCATCTAGCCTCAGAAAATACATCTCCATTGAATGGGGTTCCTCATGGTTACTCAGGGTAAGTCTATGCATTCAAGATGAAGTTTGTTTGAACTTCGAGTATTGATATTTGTTTGGATGTTGTTTCCTACCATGTATTTGTTTATGTGTTGCAGATCAGAAAAATGTCAAGCTTCAGTCACAACTCAATTATTCTCTCCACTGGGTATCATTCTTTAGAATGATTTCTGAATAAAAAATGAGTTTTTGTTCTTTTGTACTGCTTACTTTTAATATTTCCTGCTGTTTACAGAAGTTATATTTCTTATGAATGTGAATTATAACATCTGTAGGTGCTGAAGAGGTGACTTCATCCTCTCCTGCATTAGCTTATCGACAGTCATCAAGTAGAAGCCCTGCATCTAGTGCTGTTCTGCATACATTTGATGTCACACAGAAGGTAATGCTGAAAGTACAAAAACTCGAAAAACTTGTACTTGCACTAAAATCTTTCAAG
The DNA here is from genome assembly GCA_022113865.1 of Chimonanthus praecox. NCBI lineage: Eukaryota > Viridiplantae > Streptophyta > Magnoliopsida > Laurales > Calycanthaceae > Chimonanthus > Chimonanthus praecox. The sequence continues at coordinate 4,879,784 of CM039094.1, forward strand.
TGTGCAATCTCTTTAACTGAAAACAGGACTTATCTTGTAAACTTCAGTGCTTACAATCGAACAATAAGTATCACTCAATATCACTCTGTTGAAAGATATTGATGCCATTTCCAACTCATCGTCGGTTTGTGTTTTTCTTTTCCTTTTTCTTTCATTTTTTTTTAATTTGTTCACTGGTTATAGATTTTGGTTCTCTGATACATGTTTCCAGAATCAGAACGTTCCATATGATGGTAAATCGCACAGAATATTTATTCACTTACTTCTATCGAATCTCTCACTTTTCTTTCTTAGAAATTATGATAAGCACTTGCTTTTAGTCGCAGCTACTGATTGTGTGTGAACTATTTTTTTTTTGTTTGCAGGATTCAGCAGAGTCCACTAAAAGATTGTCCCCATTGAGATCAGTTGATATTGCTAATCGACGTGGGGTCTCTCGCACGCCAGTTCGCAGAAAGAGCTTGCTATCTGCATTCTTTGTCAAACCCAAAGTCAGAAAATAACTAAGATTTATGTTTCTTGATCGGTTCTTTCTCAATCCAACAACGCAATCTGTAGAATTATCTTTATCATGGTTGTATATTCTGTTATTCTCCTTGACTGTAAACGATTTTAGGCGTACGTTAGTTTAGTTCTCCTTTTACAATAGTGTTGTTCACACAATAACCTTCATTGTTCGAATAGGCCGTGGTGTCAATAGACCTGTGGAAGACTGTACGTAAGTGACTGTAGATCACTATGCATCTGTCATCATCAAACACATTAAATCCAAAGTTTTCAGGTGTCCTACATAAATTTCGTTCTCCAACAATACCCCAAATTTCATGAAATATTCACCACAAATCTACTTAAAATAAGAATGAAAAATGAGGTGTTTAGAAGCTAATACTTTGATAAATGAAGTTCTTCAAAATCTCGTAAAAAAATTGCATAAATGAAAGATCCAACGTCTCAATCGTAGAGTTCTCACAAAATAGAACTGAAAATTTGTAACATATCGAAGTTGAAATGAGTGAAAAGGTGAGAAAAGCTCAAAAACATGGATTGAAGAGTTGGGTTGGTGGCTGCAGGAAGTAGAACACGGCAGAGGAATAAGAGTAGAGACTTTTTAGGATTTCTCTCCTCACGTGGGGCCCACACTGTTTAAAAATAATTTTCTGTTGGTGATACGGTGTGCAACTATAGGGCCCTGTGTAGTCCGCAACATGCTGGTCGATTCGCAATGGTGCGGCCATACGAAGCCCAATCGAATCAGGTGAAATTGTAAAAAGCACATTAGATGAAAATAAGGCCCATATGAATTTATTTTTACTCGAGATGAACTCATAACTGATGAAAGGAAGAGGGCCTCAAATGCAACCCATTGGACCCACTTGTATCAGAATCAGAGTCCATTTAAATCAGTTTGGGCCTGGTCCATTTTAGCTTTTTGGGCCTCAAAAACTCATTTGCTGCCATAGTGGACGCGTGCATCCTGGAGAGAGAGCCCATTTCAAATTGGAAAGAACTTGTACACGAACCGTGGTGGGCCTGCCTTGAAACTATTTTAGAAAATCTTGATTAAAAGGCGAAAGACCCACTAGAGAGAATGACCGTGTATTGGACGGAAGAATGACCTGATTTTAGGGTGTTAATTTGGGCAGAAAATCAAAACTAGTATTGGACGAGATAATGCAGTAAATCTGTGAGTGATTTCAGTCCCTAAAATCCAGCATTACATCTGAGTTAGAAGGGAAATTAGTGCAGAATAAGCACTGCAAATCAGGTGACGTGCAGGCCCAATTTTTTTTTAAGTCAATAATGTCTATAATTTAAGGTTCAATCGAACATTATAATGATAAATAATTCTTTTAAATTTAATTGGGTTAATTTCAAGGAAAAGGTTTTTTGATTGCATGTGTGTAAGTAATTTTCTTGAATGCTATCAGATCTTAAAGGAAACTTGAATTTGTTTGCAGAAATTAAATTAACAAACTGCATAAAATTCGAAACTAGAATTCAAGAAAATTACCTACTTACACATAAGCAATCAAAAGAGACTCTTCTCTTTTCTATAATTAACCCAATTAAAGTCAACTCAATTATCTCTGTGTACAATGTAATAAATCCGACTGAAAAAAGAATAAGAAAAAAATCACATGATCTGCTGGGCCTAACGCCCAGATCTGGCCGAATAAGGTTTTATTCTATATCTTCACATTTATTTACAAAAATAAAAGAAAAGAGAAAAGGAAGAAAGATTTCTTTTTTTCAACATAAATATCCTCACCTCATATTAGAGATCGAGATTAATCTTACGAATTGACTTAAATCTTTAAACCCACACACTGATTTAGCTGATGGAGAATAACTCTATTGAGAAAACTCTCATGATGAAAACTCTCAGGGGTTTAAAATTCAGTATCATTTTGATGTTTTTCTCTCTTTTATTATTTTTTTCTTTAAAAAAAAGTATCAATATCAGCCGATATTGGTGATATATATCAAATATCAATACCGACTGATACGATATCATCTTACTCTTAGTTTATCATTCCATTGCATTGAATTAAACAAGAAGAAAAGACCACGTAAATTAAATTTTCTCTGTAATGTCAAGCTACCTCACCTGCTGAAAATGTGGCAGTGAAACTAACTATGAGACGTTGTCAAATTTAAATTACTTTTTATGACGGTTTGATTTAATGTTTAATTTTTGAATCAAACTGCTTTGAATCGTTTTTAACTGTAACCCATCCAATGATTATAAAAATTACATGAATAAACAAATCATCAAAAGATCTATCACACTATAAAAAGGAGATTAGTTTTAAGATTAGAATAAACTACTAAATAAATATTTAATCTATTATAATTAATCCAATAGTTAAGATGCATCAAATGAAAATTCTAAACAGTTGAATATAAATTTTAAAATGAAAAAAATAATTTTAATAACTTAAATTTGATATGCAGTATGTCTTGTCTGACGTGCGCAAAAAATGTGCGAGCATTCTGTATTTTTGCCCCTTTAGTTTAATAAAATAAATATATGAAAAATGTAATATTGTTAATACATGAAAATATAGAAATATTAAAATAGTAAATTTAATATTTTAATAAAAATGTTCTATCTTAGGAATAAAAGGGTGAAAAGTGCAGACTGCAGAGTGTAGAAAAAAAATCTTCCTCGTCTCTGATCATCCTTCTCTCTTCTCTGTGGTTTCAAAATCCCAATCTTTCCCCTGTCATCATCAGCGACATTCTTCTAAAGAGATCCATCCGGAACAAATCTCATCAGACAAATCGGATTGGGTATGCTTTTGCAATCGATTTCTAATTGTATTGTATTGAAATCTTGATTGATCTTTTTCTCACTTCTTTTTCTACATCGAAATCTGAAACTTCTACTCCTGAAGTTCCGAGGGCAACGACATCACAGCTATCCTGCCAAAACTATGAAGAGTAGCTCTTTGGGTGGATCGGGATTCCCGCTTTTTGAGGCGGGTTCCTGCTCAAGACACCAGTTTTAATCCGCAATTTAACACGATATTTACAAAGGTGATGATTTATAAAAAAAATATTTATGGTATATATTCATGAAATTGGTCTCAGATCTGTGATCCACACCCTTATTTCTGTTTGATCTCAAATCTTTACTTCTGTATTCCACATTCTGAACATTTGAATTCATATTTTATACATAAAATGCATAAAGGTTAAATTCTTATTTTTTTCCATTTTCCCAATCTTTGGTAGGTTTACGTTTTTTTATATCTAAAAACATTTAACAACTCAGCCAAGTTAGGTTGATTCTGAATAGTTCTGTATTAGTCCCTACCAAGTCTCTTTCCAAGCTGAAATTTTAAATCCTGATTGAAGAACTTTAAGATACACTTGGGAATCCCTTACATGACCACTTTTATATTGTAGATTGCTGATTTCTTCAATATGGAGCAACTACGTACAATGTCTACATTTCTGCACAAGAGACAGCAGCAGCAGCAGCATTCTCAAATGAATACATATCCTACGTTACTTCAATCCACAATTGATCATCAAAGATCTATGACCCTTTTCAGCCGTACTGGCCTCTTAGTGATGCTCGCACTCATGGTTGTCGTTGGAGTATTTTTCCCATGGATGGGATTGCCAGAAATTCTGTTTTCCAGCAACGAGGGCTCTCTTTCGAGATGGCGGGAATACACATTGGCGGAGGCTGCTTCCTTTGTGGCGAAAAATGGGACTGTCATTGTGTGCGCTGTTAGCCACCCGTATCTTCCCTTTCTTAACAACTGGTTGATCAGCATCTCCAGGCAGAAGCACCAGGAGAAGGTGCTGGTTATTGCTGAGGATTATGCAACCCTTTACAAGGTGAATCAGAAGTGGCCTGGTCATGCTGTCCTCATCCCTCCAGCGCCTGATGCACAGACTGCTCACAAGTTTGGTTCTCAGGTACTTAAAATTGTCATCTTTCAAAAAAAGGTATTTTAATTTTTCTATTGTATGTTTAGTTTATTCCTAATTAATGTAGAATTGACATAGATGCTGTTACTGGAAGATTTGTATCATGCTAATTTTCAAAGGTATCTCATTCAGGTTGCGTTATTTATCCAAGTGCTCTGAGACCGGTATAGATCTGGCCTTGCAACAATCTGCGTTATCTCTTGTGCCATTAATGTTTTTACATGAATAGTTTCAAACTTTTGATTATGCAATAAATTGGAGAGGTTAATGCTTATTTTGTTGGAGCTGCTGCATTTCTTTGTCCAGAGGAGGTTAGGATGGATAAATTGGCCCTTGATGGTAGTGTGCTTATGTCTTCCTCCAGGCCTTTTGCCTAATTCTTATGTAAATGCAGCAGATTTTGACTCATGAGCAGGAGCCAATAAGCTATCTGAAGTGGTTACTGGTGGACTTATTGAAGGTGATTCCCTTTCAGTAATCCAATGGCTAAGTTGCATTGGTATGGTTGTGAGTTGTCAGAGTTTGACATGAGTGCGAGGTGTCAAACTTTGGTAAAACCCTCTGAAAAAGGGATTTGGGGGACTTGACACCAACATTTAAATAAATTTGAATTCCTATTTATTTAAAATGAAAATAAAGTGCAAAATAACACTAATAGAAAATAATTTACTATCTGTACCCACTCTTTAGATGTCATGCAAGAAATTTTCATTCCACTTATTTGGGCCTTGGTCTTTGCATTGGAACTCCTCATCATTCTTTCTAGGAACCAATTATTGAGAAGTTTAAGAGTAGACTTGCTTCTTGGAGAGATATAAATATTTCCTTTCTTGGGTTTATCACTTTTTTTAAGTCAGTCCTTTGCTCATCTACTTCATCTTTGCTTTTAAATGCCCCAAAAGTGTTGAGAAAGTTCTTGAAAAAACCCAATGTGATTTCTTTTGGGGCGACACTAAGATTGTGGAAAGGATCATTTTATTAGTTGGTCAAAGGTATGCCACTTGATTAAAGATGGGGGCCTAGGAATTAGACCCATAGCTAGTGTGAATTTGCTAAGTGGTTTTGGAGGATTGGTTGTCCTGATGATGCCTTGTGGAAGCCTTTGATCATATCCAAATATAATCTCGGTAATGGTGGTTGCAAATTACTCCTTTGCCCCATAAGCTTGCTAGCATGTGGAGACTATTAGTTCTTTTGTGGATAAATTCAAGTTGGCATTTGCTTTAAGGTTTGTAATGGGGCAAGAGTGGGTTTTTGAAAGGATACATGGTGCAGAGTCTTCTTTGGCAACTCATTTTGCTTCAATGTTCTAGATTGCCTCTAACCTGGAAGCTCTTGTCGCTCAGCTCTTTGAGGTAGTGAGGAAGCAGATTGTGTGGAATGTTCGGTTGCAAAGAAATCTTTCTAATGAGGAAACTGAGGAGTTTGTTAGCCTTTTTTTAATTCTTGACAAGACCTGCCTTTTCCTATGGTTATGGATAATGGAGTATGGTGACTTGACCCTTCTGGTGCCTTTTTGGTCAAGTCCCTTTTTGAGTGGAATAGTAATCATTCTTCTATCTCGGCGATGAATCTGGTGATTTGGTCTTTTGAAGCCCCTCCTTGGTTTCTTGATATCTTTTGGATTGTTGGTTTCTGCAAGGTTCTTACTCAACAACAGGTCATGGTTAGTTGTTGACCCCTCTAGAACCGCATTGGTGAAGTCATTGATTTTCTCTTCCATTGCCCCTTCGCTTCGAAACTGTGGAGTGCCACTCTTGACCTTTTTGATGTTCACTGGACGATGCCATCTTCTCTTATGCCTGGGTGGTTTTTGGTGGGCCTTCCAGATTTGTGATTCTTTGGTGGATGGCTTTCTTCACAACTACTTGGAGTTTGTGGTGGGAGAAGAATAATTTCATTTTTAGAAATGAGATGGAATCTCACATCTATCTCCTCTAAAGTCAAGGCCAAATGTATTAGGTGGGTCTCTTCTCTTAATGAGTTTTAGGGTGCCTCTAGATCTGACCTGTTGAGAGCTTGGAAGGAGTGGATTAACATACCTTTTTTTTTTTTGAAACATTAACCACTGGATTTTATTAATAAGGGAAAAGAGTACATAAGAAGAATCTGAGTATAAGAGTAATAATACTCAAAACAAAGAAGAGGAATAGATATAAGAAGACATAGAAAATGAGAAATAAAAGAAAAGATACATCAAAATGTCATCCCAAACTAAAACCAAAAGAGGGTCCCGAGCCCCCTAACTCTCGAGGTTGGTGGGTGTGAAGAATTCCACCACCGGAGACTGAAGATGAACACCAGCTTTCGCGAAGAAATCCGCCATACAGTTAGCTGAACGAGGAGTATGAATGAAGGAGATGTTACCCATATTGCACAAGCTCCATATATCCCTAGCAATACTGACCAACCTCTACGGGGGGAATTTCCTATTACTAGCCCAGGAGATAGCGTTAGTTGAGTCACCTTCGATAATGAGATTTCCTCTTCTAATTGCCCTTAGTTCAGCTTCGTTTGATTCCATTGACTCTACAGATTCGGAGAAGGCTGCTAACATACTGCCCCTATCATCATGAAGTACTCTCCCAATTCCTGCCGGACCTGGTTTGCCCCTAGTTGCCCCATTAACATTGAATTTACAAGAACCTAATGGAGGTGTTGCCCACTTAACCAACCGTCTGCTCACTCTACCTTCCCTTTTCATACAACCTTCTCAAGACAAGTAAAAATCTTCAAGACCTAGATCCCCAAAGTCTTGTTTTGGTTGGATTAACATACCTATATGTGATTGTTTCCTTTTGTCTTGGTTTTGGTTGTTTTGTGCGGCTTTTGTTTTGTGGGATTTTTGGGGTCCTCTGGGTGTTTTGTGTGCTTCTTGTGCCCTTGCAGTAATGATAAAGATATCATTTAAAAAAAACTATTTTACTCTTGTTTGCTCTAAATATTCAAGTGGCAAATATATATTAATATTATGTTTTAAGGGGAGAAAGTTGTAGCAATATTTTAGTCATTTGGGAAAACAATGTTAAAAAGTACCAGAGGAGTCCATGAGAATGCGTGTTACCTTGTTAGTGTCTGACATAAATGCAAGTGTTCAACATAGGTGCTTCACACATCTTGAATATCATGTACAACATGATGCAATGGGCAACCGGGCGTTTTTGCCCATAGACATTCCTAGATATGGTCAAAGAGATGAGGTTTGCCATCACATTCAAGGTTTCTTGTTATCTAACAACCCTGGATTGGCTAATGATGCAGCTGATCAATTGGCAAAGGATGCTTGTGAGTTGAATGACTTTTCTTGTTTTCCCACTAGCTAGATGTTGCATGCTTTTTAGTGGTGTTCTCTTCTTTATTGGGTAATTTGGTCTCTCAGATGTTTAGCCGGTTCAACTGTATTCTTTTTTGCCTTAATCAACAAAACCATTAGGCTTTTAAAAAAGAAAAGAAAAATTAGAGAGGCTATTGCTAAGAATCCAAGAAATTATCGAGGGGCTATTTGTCATCTTCCAGCTATGAAAAGTAAGGAGCATGGAAAATTAGTTTCGTCTTTCTTCTTCCACATAATGAGGAATTTTTGCCAAGTCCACAAGAAATGTGACCTCTCCTTCCAAGGAAAGAGGGGTAGGAAAATTTATTGAGGAAAATAAAGAGGTTTTCCTCTTTCGCCAAAACAATGCTTTGTTTGTTTTCAGTGGAAATAAAGATTTTTGATGAAAACAACCAAATTGTTGGGTTTTCACAACCCCACACAAAGCTGGATTTCATAGCACTAGGGGGATAATATAAATATAACCCTATGTCAGGTTGGCGAAGTGGATAAGGCACATACTTGCTGGAAATGAGGGAGATATGCAGGAATCAATGAAAGTTTGAATGTGTGAAAGGCCTACTTATTTTACTTTTGATTTTCTATGTCAGATCTGTCCTTTAATGCTTTCCATTGGTTGTACACATGAGTTGCCCCCCTCCCCCCTACCGCAACCACCACCAAAAAAGGAAAAAGAAAAGAAGTTTTCCTTTGGATTTCATGTGAAAAGAGTTTTCAATTTCTTTTATTCATAGGCATTTTGGTATGTTCGTATTAATAGAAAAAAATATTTATTTCAGATGCATGTTCTCCTCTAGTATCCAGGTTATCTGTGTCACAATCAATTTCTTGTGTCATGTTCATTACATTTATATTTTTTTAATGCAGTTGCCCTGATTTATCTTATTTGACAGGGATTCTTCAATTTTACATCACGCAGGCCTCGTCATCTGCTGCATATTTTGGAGCTTGGATATAATGTGATGTACAACGATGTTGATATGGTGTGGTTAGCAGATCCATTTCCCTATCTTCAGGGGAATAATGATGTGTACTTTACTGATGACATGACTGCAGTACGTACAAACAACCTTGCTTTTAAGAACCATTGCTTAATATTTCTACCAAAAACGATCTTATCAATAAATGAGCAAAATCAAAAATTAAAATCATCATTGTCATCATCAAAGCCTTTTTATTCTATCAATCTGGGGTTGGCATTTGAATTTGGATTTGGTAATTTTTTTTTTTTCTATGGGCCTACTACCCTTTTTACGCACATAGGACTTGAACTGACAACCTTTAGGTTGCAAAAAGAAGCACTTACCAACTGGCAGAGTTGAGCTGATAAAATCTATGCTGCTATCTTGTCACATCTTATTGGTCCAGGTGCTCTATGAAAAAAACCATTTCTGGCCTTTTATGGTGCGGTTGGGGGGGGGGGGGGGTAGGCTGATAATAAGGAGATTCATACTGCGGTTTGGGAAGTTCTCTGTTCCCCAAAGAGTGAATCAAGGACCAGGCATTTCCTCCTTTCAAAGATCAAATGAGACTAGTATGTTAAATTTTGAGTTTATCTTTTGGAAAGCATAATATTTGGAGCCAGTTGATTAATTCAAAATATGTAAAATCTAAATCTATGTGGAATGTCAGTAGTTCTGTGTCTTCATCCTGGGGTTGGAGATGCACTCTTAACAACAGGCATAATGTTGTTCCCTTCATTTGGCATCTCATTAGAACAGTTAATCATCTTATTTCTGGTATGCTTATGGCTTTACAGAGGGCATTTAGTTGAAAATATCCACAATGTGGGTCATGGTTATCACTCAAAAGCCACAACTTCATGAAAAATGGATCATGTAGTTTCCCCCACCAAACTTCTGGATTGAGATTGCTCAGGTCCAGGATGTGATTGAAAAAGGCATTACTCAAATCTGCTAGTGAGATTACTCAGGGCCTAATTCCCTGCCTAGACTTTCAGGATGAAGTGGTTTGATAAGAGACAACATCGGCAAATTCTCCTTCAATGCTGTTTGATTTGACGACCAATGACTCTAATATTCCTTGGGCTAGCCTCATTTGCTGTGAAGGACACATACCAAGCATTCCTTTTCTCCACATAATTGTTCCTCTGCAGACAAATCTATACTGATTTCGTAAAATCTCACTGTTTCTATCTGACCAACCCTATATGAGTTTTGTGCAATGCTTGATTCAACCACTAGTTTTTAGAGCAAAAAGGTTGAATCAGTACGATCCCCAAATTGGCCTTCTACATAGAATTTTCTCGACTTCATTGCAAGCATGAAACTCTCTCTTGCTCTGTCTAGCCCCACCCTGTTTCTCTCCCTTCAGTGGCATATTCATAGGGAGCACAACAACATAATCTTGAATAAGATGTCCTTTTGCTGCCCAATTAACCGAGTATAATGCCATCTTGAGTACCACCCCAATGGCACTCCTTCAGGCTCTTCAATTTGGCATTAATCATAGTACAGTCATTTGTTCGTGCATTTTAATTATCCTTCATATGTGATCCAGAAAATTCAGATTGGATCTAGGTGATGAGATGGGACCTGCAGGATGGTTGCAAGACATGGATCATGCTCCTATCCAAAGTAGATAGCCACAAAGCAACCATTTTAGTAGAAGCTACAGATTCATTCTTGCCAGTTGGCATGATTCAATATCTCCTACATTATTAGCTCCTGTTTCTTTGGTAAAGTTCTGAAGATCCAGTTTTTGGTCATCCAAGTTGTATGGATCTTTTGTTGTTGGGCAGGTCTTGTCAGTCCATGGGATTTACAGCTATTAGCCACTTTCTGTTATTTCCGGCACCCTTATGTTGTGCGTAAGCCTATTTGTTATCTGTAAGTCATCCCTAGAAGCTTAACCTATATGGTCCTCCAGTGGCCCAAGAGCAGTCCTTATTGTCTCAACACTTAAGGTTTGCCCGCCTTTGGTTGGAACTGGGTTTTCCCCAGCACCTCTTATTCAGAATGAAATATCCTTTATTTTCCAAATAAGATTTTCAATATTGCTAACTTGGTAACAAAACAAAGAACAAGAGAGAAGTTGTATACCTTGTTTGTATCTTAAATGAGACTTATGCACAAGATAAGTAAGCTAGGGATATGTCAAACAGAGAATAATCCATCCACAACATGCCATATTGATGAGGATAATTTACTTCTCCAAGAGAGCACAACTTCAACAACCATAAAGAAACCAATCTATTACTTTGTCCATATGAAGAAGATCACAAAATATAAATCATTGTCTGATATTCTTCTGATACCAGAAAGGTGATTATGCTAGAACCCCACCTAAGAATGGATTTTCTATAAGAAACTGGTAGCATCAAGTGTGACATAGATTAGAAGACCGACATGGCAACCTAACTGGGTTCTAGGTTACATCATTTTATGTCATTTTTGTTTTGCTAAATTCCCAATTAAATTTAAAGCTTGCTTAAACTACATCCTGCTCCTGCTCACTGTTGCTGTTGATGGAGGGTTTACTTATTTTGTGCATTTCGCAGGTGAAAATTATAATTCATAGTCCATGGCTTGTTTTTTTTCTTTGTTTTGTTACATTGATAATGATGATATTCTTTTAATATCATCTGTTGTTCGGTTGATGGAGGATTTGCTTAGTTTGTGCATTTCGCAGGTGAAAATTATAACTCAGTCCACGGCTTGGTTTTTTTTCTTTCTTTATTTACAATGATAATGATGATATCCTTTTAATATCATTTGTTGGACTTGCACCTAGTGGGGATGCTAGCATAGGCAAGTTGCATATCTGGTCAAGGACAACCAGAAGCTTTGACCAACTAGCTTCCTTAGATATTGATTATAGAGACATTAGTAAGAATGTAAACACCATGGCAGGGATGAAATCCTATTATTAGTTTTGTAGGTTGTGTTAGTGCCTAGTCTTTTTTCCCTTCTCTTCTTTTTTAAGCTTACTTCGTCTCAAGGAGTCTTATATTAAAATAAAACCATGTATTACATATTGATTTCTGCATGCAATATTGCAATATATCACTAACAACATTTGGATTGCATGTTTGGTTTTTTTCGGTTCTGCATGCATCATGTAATGACTGGAAATGACATGTATTTATTATTAGTTCTAATTATGGTCAGTTCTGCTTTGCTCATGATACTTCCACACAATTTAGAATGTTATACTCTTCCTTCTGGTACTGACAGGTGAAGCCCCTAAACCATTCTCATGATTTGCCAGCTCCAGGGAAGAAAGGGCGCACCTACATTTGCAGCTGCATGATATTCCTTCGCCCCACAGATGGGGCAAAACTTGTGATGAAGAAGTGGATTGAGGAACTTCAAGTTCAGCCGTGGTCTAAGAAAAGAAAATCAAATGACCAACCTGCTTTCAATTGGGCTTTAAACAAAACTGTGGGTCAGGTGTGTTCTTCTGTGCTTGTAGATTAATCACAGTTAGTTGTTAGGATATCTAGTACTAATTATTCCATTATTCATACATATAAGGAATATCAGTTACTCTGGCTTAACATGTCAAAGGTGCAGCCATGTTGATTTCACAATAATACATGGAAGTGTTTCCCGTTAGATATTACTACTCATGGTTGCCACTTCCAGCCTTCCAGGTTTCTGGTTACGTTTCTTTATATGTACTAATTGTAAAAGTAGAGAAAAACAAAGATGAGGAAAATGAGAACACTAGAGCCAGATAGCTTACCTATAGAAATATGTGATCAGAAATATGTGGTCCATTTCTGTAAAATAGAAGTAAATTTAGAATTTTGGAAACTAATGAGCTGTTATACATATGATTATTGAGATAACAGGAGCAATGCTGAAGACACTAATCAATTTTTGTGAGAAGGATTTTGGGTTTATACTAGGTAGATTCGTGATGGAAGCAATTATCATGTTGTAATTGCTTGTGACAAATTTAGTAGTGGGAGAGGAAAATTTTGCACGTGGTTTATTGATTTGGAGAAAGCCCATGATAAAATGTTGCAGCAGTTAATTTGATGAAATTTGAAGAAAGTAATGCATTCCTCATGGATATATCAGTATTTTACAAATATGTATGAAAAGGCAAACCAGTGCGATTATTGCTTGAAGAAACATCTGCATTTCCTGTTGGATTTGGGTTTAGACAAGATGCATTTCCTAATGGACATAAAATGCACCAAAAGGTATGCTTTGAGCTTCTGGTGCTCAACTTGTGATCCTAATGTTAAAATCTATGAATGCATTTGGCCATGTTTTCAAGCCTTGGCATGCAAATAGAAAAGGCGCACTCTGAAGTTCATTAGTGTATGTTGTTTGTAGATGAATGTGCTGCTAAATAGTTTGAAAAGAAAGCAAGAAAAGTGATATGCTAGAAATTTGGAGAAATGCTTTTGATTCAACTGGTTTGCATCAGGTTAAAGTCAGGATTAAGGAGTGCTGGTATAGCGGTTTCGAGACTAGGGAGGAGGATCTGGTCAAAACTAAAAACCGTTCAAAGCCACAAAACTATTAGAATCTGAAATCCAATTAAGTGCCATAGCATGATAGATTTTCTTTGAAAGGTAACATGATAGATTCTAATATCTGGAAACATTATAGAGCAAAATGATTGGCATGATGAATTGACAAGTATGAATAGAAAGCTAACTCCAAATAGATGGGGGAAGTTTGCAACGATAATTGTTAGGGGTGGCAATGGGTCGGGTAGGGTTGGGTTGAGTTGACTATAGGTAGTAACAGATATTTTGTTTGACCAGAGCCAACCCAACCCGACCTATAATTAAATAATTTTTTAATTAGAAAAATGAGAATTATTTTTAATAAAAAATGAAAGATAAAGGGGCTTCCTTTTCATCTTTTGAAAAAAGGAGCTTCCTTTTCATGTGATCACATTGGGCTATGGAAAATTGACATACTAAGCTAAGATTTTTTAACTTGGTGGAGTAGACAGGCTAAAACTAATAAGTAAAAAATAAATAAATTATTTAAATTTAAATTTTAATTCAAGTCAGGTCAGGTTAGATTGGGTTAAATTTTTTTTTTTTTAAGAAAGGCATGACCGAAATTTGGTTTTTTCAAGTCGGGTCGCACGGGTTCACGAATCTGGTAAAAAATTGCCACCCCCAATGATCATGGTGATAATGAATTGAAACAAAAATCTTGTTTCTTTGTTTCCTCCTAAAAATGGATTCCTCATCAAGTTCCTATAGAGGTTGTCAATTCCACAAGAAAAATAATTTTTATTTGCAATCCATGTTAATCCAACACATGCCATAAGATCCGGCATTGTGTTGGACTATGAAAACCCAATGCTTATGTTTTTTGCGTCAAAAATCTCATCTTCACATTAACATCTGGAGTTCCCAATGCCCTTGTACTCGGGGAAATGGGGGCTTGGGGTTCTCCGTCATAAAAAAGAAAATTCTTATTTTCACATAAAAATGAAAGAGATGATGTCTCACTAAGCGAAGAAAATCTCCCTCTTTTTCTCATTAAATTTTCCTCTCCCCATGGAAAATGGATTCCTTGGAAGAAGAGGATAATGCCACACATTCTATGCTCTTAAGAAAGAAATCTAGTTCCATGCAAGAAGAGGAAAGACTCATTCTTTGTACTCTTCACTTTCCACAAGCTGAAAAATGTAAAAACGGCCCAAAAGGCAGGTGCAAATGGTGCATTCCAACCATAGAATTTAGTGATCTAATCATTTAAGAGTGATGCTATATGCTTATTCTGATTGTTCAAAGTAAAAGAGCAAGGGGTGCATTATTTTTTACTTCAGTTGTGATTTTTAATCTGATGAGTACTTCCACTTGAAGATAATTATTGGGAATAAATAACATTTTGTACAAAGGCATTAGTGATTAGAGAGACAGGAAGCACGCAGAATGTCTCCCTATTTCTGTTAAATTGCAATTATTAAATCTGGCTACCCAAATTCATGTGCTTAATTATGTGACAGAAGTTGGGATTAGGGAAAAGAATAACTAGATTTATGTTGATCAGAGAGTCATCTGTAATACTTGTGTTTAGATTTTGGATAGCTGCATTGCATTTTGAAGCGTTGTGGTTGAATCTGGAATGTATGACATGATATTGCAGGTGGACATGTATCTGCTACCGCAGGCGGCATTCCCATCGGGGGGATTGTACTTCAAAAATCAGACATGGGTGCAGGAAACCAAAGCTTTGCATGTCATCATACACAACAATTACATCACTGGTTTTGAAAAGAAGATTAAGCGCTTCCATGATTTCGGGCTCTGGTTGCTGGATGATCATGTTAAGGAATCGCCGCTTGGCAGAATATAGATAGACAGCACCATATCTTGTTTGATTGCACAACCAAGTACCACACCGGGGACCAACAGTCTCTTGACACCCCATCCCCTCTTTTTGTTTCCGTTTGAGATCAGTAGCCCAAAAATCTGAGTTATTTCTTCGGGCTGTTACTCTTGTGCTTCATGGCAGCTCACCTGTTATACAATGGCTGAATATATTCCATTTGCTCAAATGTGAGCCATTTTGCCCCACAAGTCTGATCTCTTATTTGTTTGATGTAATGATGGGGTGTATTTCTTCTATTGAGTGATATTGATGGGATTTATTTCATAGCTTCTTTGCCAGATTCACATCTTCATTGTTGTATTTACCAGTGGCTATTGGTGTTTCACTTACAGACTAATGTACTTTAATATTCAAACAATTTTTTTAGAGATGTTGATTTGGACCCCCCATGCTTCTTCACATATTGTCCTGTTTATCATGCAGTATGATGAATTTTTGTTAAGCAATAAACTCAATGACAAAAGCATTATTAGGCAGTTTAAATATCAGATGCCATCCTTAGATATAAAGATGTGTCAGCATGTCAGCCAGCAGTCTAAGAATTGAAAAAAAAAAAAAAAAACTATGAGATTGTTGTTTGGATATATATATATATATATATGATCCACAATTGATAGTAGGAGGTGACACAAGGGGCTGATATTACCCTCATGTAAAAATATGAAAAACTGACATGGATCAGTTGATACGAAATATATGATGATATTAAAACTATGACAATAGATGAGATGATGATTTCGTGTCTCGCAAACATAAAACAATGTGTAAGTCAATCAAAATATATTGCATCATCATTTAAATCTTTAAAAATCTCAAGAATTAATTTAGCTGGGATGTTTTAGTAATGTCTCTTTTGGGCACCGTTCCACTAATTTGTAATGAAGAATTGGTGCTCACACTGACAGTTGGAATGGATTACCATTTACCACTCAAATTATCTTTATCGGAATTATTGTTCTTTGCGTTAAAATGACTGAAATCATAGCATGCCAAGTATACTTAAATTTTAAAAAAAATTAAAATATATTTTATTCATCTGATATAAGGTCACAAAAATTGATTATCAAGTCTGAAGATTTTTTTTTTTTTTAATTTAAAAAGATCAGTAATTAGATTTGTGAACACTGATTTCAAAGTCTTTTTAAATTTAAAAAATTATTTTCATGATGCAGCAATCCATTTTTGTGACGTTGTATCATATAGAAAATATTTCAAAAATAAATAAATTTAAACAAATTTCCTGAATATACTAAAAGACAGTGCAATTGTATTAAAAATTGGATGCGTTTGGAAGTCGTGAAGTTTGCTTGGTTAGCAGTCTGCAGTTGTGCACAATTGTCTCTGTCGTGCAAATTAACTGCTGGGCCATATTTATTCGTTGCTCAAAAGTCAAAACCCTTTCATTTCTCCAGCTCAATGCAATCATGTGAAAGCTTATAAATTTACCATTTCCAAAGTAGACATGCTTGTGTTCGTTAGCTATTTAAATTTAAGAAGGTTGGTCTTCTCAAGTCCCAACTCTTTAAATAAAACTCTTTAAAAAGTTATCGAATCTAGTATCTGACCCTCTCAACATAACCATTGCTATTTTCTTGTATATTGAATGATATCATTGGTACATTAAAACAAAGCCTAATGGGTCCACGTCATTTCCCTTTCGAGGCCTAAAGCCCTAAAGGACCTCACTACATTTCACTTTCGACTGTTGGCTCAGTAAATGTGGACTGCTCATCTGATGGGTTACAAAATGGCAACCTATGGCCCATAAATTGTAACTATTTCATGTGATTGTTATTGAAAAAATTCAAGTCTAATTCAATTGCAGAGAGAGAGAGAGAATAACATTTTTTCAAAGCCCACAAGACTACAAGAGTACAAGATATACAAGTTACAACCCATCGAAATGGAGAAAAACAATAGGCAGAGCTCAAGAGAGGTTAAAGAGGACAGCTTCAATGGTCCATGGACCATCAAAAGCCAAACAAGAATTGATGGATGCGGGGTTGTCAATCAGGTGAGCCTCGACAAGGGAAAAACCTCACTTGAACTGGTCCAAAATCTTAGCCCAATTAGTTCAAGATCCAGCCCGACTGCCCCATCTTGCCAGCCTAGATTAGACTTAAGAGATTAATGGAAAACACGAAAAAAAAAAGACCTCAAACACCAAAGAAACACATCAATGGCATCTCAATCAGTCATGATGCATTTGAGCTTCCCTTTTTGCAGCAAATCCTTCTCCATGTCTCATTATCCAAAATCTCTCTATTTCCTCAGGTTTTCGACCAGGGATCCGACCCGCTATCAAAGGCCACCTGAAAAACCCATTCACTTTGAATTGAACAATTAAAAAAATAAAAAGCTCAAGCTTCATCTTAAAAAGAAGAAAAGAAAAGAAAAAAAAGAAAGGTAAGAGCTTCATGCTTCGGACTAATTATGATAGTAGATAAACCCTCATGAACAAGAACTGCAGCTTAGGTCACATCTGTAACCGAATCTAAAACCCGACCAACCTTACCTACGTTATGTCAGGTCTGAAGTCAGTCATTTGAGGTTCTCATCATTGAAAGGTCACATTGTGATTTCAGAACATTATAATAAAAGATGGACTATTCAATTTTTATTATTCATCCGATTTTAAGTTATAAATTAGACTATCAAAATAAATATTGCATTTTTTATTCATTTTAATGTTAGCAGCAAAGTAATTAGGATTTTGATTTGATACTTACAGCAAAGTGATTGGGAATGATAGTTTAGTTCTTTTTTATAAGAATGTAAATCTACATACCAGTATACCACCAATTTATAATAAAGCCGGTTGGCTTAAAGATGTGTCATTTGTTTATTAAAAGTAAAGTCCAAACTCTAAAGAGACACAGACCCAAAAGATATGTCATTTGTTTCTTTCCCCTTATTTCATGAGACTTTAGTTTGTTTTCATGGAAATTGACCTTTGCCAAACAACTTCAAGAACTCGACCTAAAGTTAATTTTGTAAAGTTAAATTAATAATGAATCCGGAGAGTCTCGTGATTCATGGTGTCAGCGTTGGTAGTCAGCATCTTCTGATCTTACAATCCCATCACGCCAGCAAAACAGCAGTTTTGGCAACTTTTTCTACTTAGGCTCATGAGCTTTACTTCGGATCTAAGTTACATGGGTGTCCCACATAAAGTGTCGGACAGTAACCATAAAAATAATTGGATTAAGGGGGTAAAATACCATATTTAAATAAAATAAAATTACTGTTTAATATAAATGAAAATAATGTGTGAAAAAAGATATTAGTTTCACTCTAAATATTTAAATGACAAATATTTTGATATTTGAACTAAGTTTAAGAAGGAGTTAAAGTGTTGTAATATTTTAATCATCTTAAAAATACTTTAAAAAAATATATTAAAGTGAATATAATAATTAGAGTATAATAATGAGACTATTTAGAAGTGTCTACAGTTGTGGTGTGAGTATATACAAGTGTTTAACATGGGTGCACCGTATATTTTGAAGAGTCTGTGCATTATAATATAAGACTCATTTGATGATAAATCTAAATTATTTCAAATTTTTTCTCTCTCTTTTAGATTTAGAATTCAACTTTATTTAATTTTATTTAGTGCATTCTAATAAATAAATAGAACATCATAAGTAGAATATCTGTCCAATGATTTTATTTTAACGTCAACAAGTTAAATATTAAAATGATCTAATATTTTTCATAACAAACTATTCAAAAAAACATGACCCAAATCTTTAAACCCGAGTATACGAAAGACTGGCTTATTATTTTAACCTATTGTAATTTATCAAACTAATAATATTTAAAAGATAAAACTATAAACATCTAATAATATAAGAATAAATTCAAATTGTTATTTTCACAAGTTTGTATTCGAGATGACCGTTGGAGCATTCCAAGTTTTCATGTTTGAGACATCCAGCGTCCATCCATTGAGCCCACACTTCAATGCTTGAATGGCTTAGATCATCCTCTGCAGATCCAAATGCACAGAAAACAAGGGATCCAAAATGAAATGGACACTTGTATTGGGGCATGGAGAACCCTACAAATTCCTCGTGACCATCTCATCTGCAAGCTTCCCATTCCCTGCCATTTTCAACTGTCCACCTCTTCGCCCAAACCAAATGCCTCAAATCTCGGTTGGTAGCTAAAAGCCCTAACACGTGATCACTCTACGGTGAGTTCCCAACTTATCAACATAAGTACCGAAATTTCCTCTTTTTGAAAGTTAAATTTTAAAGATGAGTTATATTTATGTATTTTTTCATGGTATCATTAGTACATAGTGAGGATGGGTCGAGTTCATATCTCCATCGGAAGTAAAAGAGCAGTGTGTCACTCTCCAACTTTAACATTGATCATTTTTTGACTCCTCAATTTCCAAACTGAGAAGGGGAATGAAGGGCTTTTTTACTTGGCCTAGGTAGTGTAAGCGTATGATGTCCGGAGACGGTATGGAAACTGTAGAAACATATAATTTTTTTTTTTTTAATTTTCGTGTGGAAACTGCAAGAATCCCAATGCAAAACTGTTGGAATAATTAGACTTATTATCTAATTAGGAGTTCTAGTTTGGATTTAACTCTAATTAAGAAGTGTATTTGATTTATAATTAGTTAAGAGTTATAGTTTGAATGTGATAGCCCTAGGGTCGGCTAGAGGCTATAAATACATGTAATAGCATAGAGATTTGATAATAATACACAGATTATCTTTTCTACATGGTATCAGTCAAAATACGATCCTATTGAGAGGCCTTCAATAAATAATTTTTTTTTTCTCTCCCTCTGCCGGAGGAGAGTAATCGGCAGAGGGAGGGAGGGAGATACACGGTGAAGACCACTTGCCCTTTGTTCGAGCTCGTCTTGTTTTGTCGTTTCTCGAAAATGAGACGGCATGTGTTTGGATATATGTCCATTTGTTGTGGAATTCATCCACTCCTTTTATCTGGAGGACTGATTCATCCCCAATTTTTGCTGGCCTTCATGGCTACAACCTTTGCTGACCTTTTATGGTCTTAGCCCCTTTGTTGACCTTCATGGCTTTAGCCTTTGCTAACCTTTCATGGTTACAGTTTTTGCTGGCCTTTTATGGCTACAGCGTCATTTGCTGGCCTTTTATGGCTACAGCCTCATTTGCTGGCCTTTCATGGTTACAGCCCTATTTGCTGGCCTTTTATGGTTACAGCCTCATTTGCTGGCCTTTCATGGTTACAGCCTTATTTGCTGGCCTTTCATGGTTACAGCCTCATTTGCTGGTCTTTATGACTTCAGCCTTTATTTGCTGGCCTTTATGGCTACAGCTATTGTTCGCTGGCCTTTACGATCTAATTGATCGATGTGATGGCTTCAGCCTTTTTTGGCATTATTATGCCCTTGTTTTGCAGGTCATTCATTGCCTGTGATTATCGCATATTGCGATCATTGTTTGCCGGACAATTGTCTTACGACCACTGCCGTCGTCCGAGCCTCTTCTCTATTTCAGGTAGCCATCGGTGTTCGCCGCTTGACATTTTGCAGCCAGTCAACGCTGCCTCTTCAACAACTTTTGCAGCCAATCAGTTTGCTGCCAACAATCTTTGTGGCCAGTCGGTTGCCACTTTTGCAGTTCATCTGCCGGTTCTCCACGTTCCAAGCTTCACGTTCATCCACGCTTCAGCTTGCGGGGGTGTGTTGGAATAATTAGACTTATTATCTAATTAGGAGTTCTAGTTTGGATTTACCTCTAATTAAGAGGTGTATTTGATTTATAATTAGTTAAGAGTTATAGTTTGAATGTGATAGCCCTAGGGTCGGCTAGAGGCTATAAATACATGTAATAGCATAGAGATTTGATAATAATACACAGATTATCTTTTCTACAAAATCCTTCCATAGACGATACCCACTGACCTTAGGGTACACCAAGTTAGGCCATGGGAGCATATGATGTGGAGAGACGGTATGGAAACTGTAGAAACATATAATTAATACATTAAGAATATGAATTATACATTAAAAATGAAGTGTATGACTGGAATATTAAGGTGTGCATCTAACACATACACGTCGTCTGTTTTGAAATGTCCCCACAACCTGGAATTCAGACGATGCCAAAGTACAGAAACCACAATCTAAAAGATAATACAAAAATCACCCAAGTGTAAAACAGTAGAAGGATGTGGACCTGTGTCTTAACAGTGTACTAGACTACTAGACTAGTATTTAAAAATCATTTACTTAAATCCCACTCAAGACAACTAGAAGACGTACTTAGTCGGTGATTTGGTAATGACAGTACACCTGATTGAACCCTTTTCTTCATTAATTGTGTGGCTATGACCAGGTGAATTACTATTTGAATTCAGATAGCAAAAGCAGACTAAACGGAAGTAAAAAAGGGCAACGATCTTACCTGTCTCCGACGAGCCTGTACATCCTATAAATAAGATCTTCTTCTTGCTCTGTCATGTTAATGAACTCCCATTCAATGCTGCTCACCTCTGCAAGTGAGAAGTCGAGCAAACCATGTGAGATCTTTGATTGGAAGAAGAAATTGACTGAAAGGCAATTGAGAGTATTGAGAGAGAGAGAGAGAGAGAGAGATTTTATAAATCTGTGATAGTATATAGACACTTTAGAAGAATTATAGACTGAAACTCCAAACAGATTCAATCTCTTAACAGGGGACTTGTATTTTAACAAAATCCTAAAATGTTTTGAGAGAGAGAGAGAACCGACCTTCGGAGTCGCAGGTGGAGATGTTGGGCTGCTTCCTGCGGAGTTTGTGATCCATGGGTGGATGGAAGGTTGAGTTGGAAGAATGAAAAAACGGACAAATGAGAAGAAATGGGAAGAGTTGAGGAAGGGAGAGTGGGAAGAAGAGGAAGAGGCACAACGGTTTGTTGTCTCTAGTTTCCAGTTTCTACTACTAAAACTGGCAGGAAAACGGAAACTAATAGTTGGGTAGTATGGAACGACAGCTGCATTTAGGATAAGTGAGTTGACGAGTAGTTGTCGTCATTTATCGTGCTTATCTTGACAAAGTTTTACCTCTGGTCCACTGTCGGTCACTCATGCCTCTTCTTTTCATTTTCATTACTGCAAGTCATTTCCTCTTCTTCATCGTATTCGTTTTTAATTCCAACCACCGGATTTTTCTCATCAGTGGCGGGTAGCCACGGACTTACCCGATGCCCAGATACATGTCCTTTTACTATCGTATTCGTTTTTTTCTTCCAATTACCGGATTTTGGGTAGATAGATGGATGTACTTTTCTTCAATCATAGCCGTCCATCACTTTGTTTCGGGTATGGCGTAGATCGTCAGGGCTTCGGGTCTTACATGTTTATACGTGGTCGGTCTCCTTTTGGATCAGAGTCAGAGAGATTTTTATTTGTTTACATAGTTTTAACAAAAATAATTTAAATTAGATCGATAAAGGTATATTTTAAATATTACAGAATTTTAGTAATTAAAAATCATTTAAACTAATTAGATTTTGAAAATTTTAACGACATTGTCGTCCAAAGAAAGTGGGCTTTTAATTCGACAATCAAACAAGACAAAGACTAGAAAAGATCGACCTTTATGGGAAATATGCAACCCACCACTAAATGCATTATGAATATGTTAATATCGAGTACTGTGGTGCACCAGCCATCAAGTTTTTAAATCATCACTCAATTGATTCAACAAGTTTTTATTAATATTATATACTTAAATATTAATCTGTTGGTGAGTTTAAAAAGTAATTTTAGGATGATGTTTTTTTTTTATATAAAAATTAAGTTTAATGGATTAAATGCCTAAAATGATGCAGTATTTTCTAATGCTGTCTCTAAATGCTTTGTTTTAAAAATTCGGAGTCAAACAGAAATTTAAACTTGAAAACAATTCTCTACAAAATTCTAAATCTCATTTTTAATATCCTCTCAACCCATTTTTCTCATCAAATTTTCCATTATTTGGGAGCCGAAAGATTATAAACTCAATGTAACAGCCATTATGCCTTTTCTTTCTTGTGGCCAGTTTCATGGCTGCTTTGACAGGGCACACCTTTAGCCCTTATCCATCAAGAGAACCCCATGGATTTGATTTCTAATCCTTTTCTGTAACCCACGATATTTAGGGCCTGCCTTTGCTGAGAATGTATTGGATTGGACTGAGGCGGTAGGGCAGTCTTTGGGGACTTGAGAAAGCCTATCTGATCCTGTATAGAACTATAGATATCAGTTCAGAAATGATTATTAATCTTTGGGCCACAACAGATTAATAGATATTGAAAGCCTATCTGATCCTGTATAGAACTATAGATATCAGTTCAGAAATGATTGGCCACAACAGATTAATAGATATAAAAATAATTATAAAATGTTGGGCCGCATTAGATAAAGAGATATGTAAGGATATAATTTGATTTGACTTCAATAAACCCTGCTTTGATGGTTTTGGTCTATATTTAAATATAATATCTTAATAAGAACTTTGACCAAGAGTTGAACAAGATTCATATGTAAGTACAAATAAAAAATAAGTAAGTAGAGAGGATCATAAAATCAGGTCGTTGATTATTTTTGGCTTACTTTAAAAATATAAATAAAAAACTGAGAAGATTAAGTAGTTGAAGGAGGGCTAAAATTATATTCCTTAAAAGAAGAACCTAAGAAAAGGTTTATGGTTGAGAGCAGTGATTTTGACTTTGGCGGTGGGTCGGTCCACAGCTATTTAATTAAAGTGTGGTTTAAGGCATGGCCACATCACCAACAATCCATGGCTTTGTTTGGGTGAAATGACTGGTGAATGTTTGTTCGGTGGGTAGCTGGAGACTCTGACAAAATCAAACTCCATTTTACATTTTACTAATTTCATGCCTTTCTTAAGTTCGATGGGTCTTTGTCATTTATTGCTGTACTCCTCCCCTCACGTATTAGGAAAAGAAAAAGGTAAACTATGTAGGCGATGCATTTAAAGAAAAAAAAGAGTATTCTCAAAATTCAATATAAAATTAGAATTTTGATAAAATTTAGATGATAATAAAATACAGATGTTAAAATAGGATTTGTTTAGAATTAAAAAAATATTTCTTCAAAATTCTAAAAGATAATAATCAAAATATTTTAGAATATATAGAAAAGCATTATAAATATCTAAAAAAAATTAAAAGACTTATAATTCAAAATGATTTAATATTAAATTAAAGAAAAATTAAGTTATTTCAATCAAAAATAAATGTTTAGGATTTGAAATTAAGAATAAGATCATTACTCTTATCAATACAGTTATACAGTTTGCTGAAAAAAATTCGCATAAAATAAGGAACATAAAGAAGTTGTGTAGTCTTTTAAGAGGTTGACTTAACAAAAGACAAAAAGATTTTACGTGAAGGACTCAACAAGAATCTAAGTTTTTGGATTAAAGATCATATTGAAGTTGTCAAAAGAATAAGGCTCGGCATTTAGATACAGCGGAAATCTGTTACCAGACACCGAATTTCAGATTTTGAGTGAAAATTACGATTCTGCCTTTCCGCGTGAATCGACTGATTGAACAGACAGTTTATTTTCACTTCGATCGATCGATCCTTTCCACGTAGAATCGTGCGATTGATTCCATGGGATCGTACGATTGATCCCTCGAACACGAACGAAAGATGCTAACGGGAGAAATCGACCGATTGAAACATGTACGTGCGATTGATTCTGTTTATTTACGCGAACACAAGTGGAAGATGCTAGCTGGAGAAATCGACCAATTGAAACATATACGTGTGATTAATTCTATTTATTTATGCTACAGTAACTACATTATTTAAATAATAAAATTTCATTTAAAATTTTAAAGTTATTTTTTAAGTATTGTGTATTTTCAAAAAATTTCAAATTGAATATCCAGACTAATTACGATAACCTTATAAAAATACTTTAAGAATTTAAAGTTTTTGACATTCTCAAATACTTAAAACAAGGTGTTTTATAAATAATGATATCCCTCTAATGTGCTGAAAAGACATTTGAATTTTCCTTATTTTTGATTGGAGAACATTAATGATGTTGGACGCGAATCAGTTTATAAGTTTATATAAGTGGATCAATCTTATCTTGATCGATCATACGGATATGCAATGTGTTGTTCATTGGCGGGGTGAGACCATTGACATAGAAAGACAACCACTCTCATTAACTATTATCTAACATCAATCCTATCGTTATGTCAACTGATTAAGTAGGTAGAAATTGCTCAGAGTCTTAAAGATGGGACTATCTGTTTGGTTCTTTGGAATAGGAGTTGTTCTCTATCTTTGTAGGTATTTAATTTCTTATAAATGACATTCTTTGACTTTTTCTTTATTTTTATTGGGTGGACAGCCTTCAGTTTTTTCTCCATTTGTATTTTCACTTCTTTCAAACTTGATTATATTTTTATCTCTATATATTCATTTTAATATCATAAGTATCTAATTTTTTTTTTTTAAAAAAAATTGATTTGAATCTTATAATATGATATGATTTTTTAACAATTTTGCTATGTAACTATTAGTTTTATCAAAATATGATTTATCCTTTATGATCCAAATAAAATTTTAAAACATTAGTCTTACAAGTTATCCACAACCACATGTAATTTGCAAATCATATTTATGATCTTCAATACTGTTTACATAAATAATAACTACATAACACTATTATCATTCCTTTTGTCATTTTTATCAATAATGTCTTGAATAACATGTGCGTAGAATTACTTCATAAATCTTTTTAAAAGAATTTACTTTTTCTCAAGAAAATCATAATAATCTTATGATTTACAATATAATTTGCAATTCAATATGATTTGATGATTAAAATGAATTTTACATTATTTTATTTTCAGATTATCGGTCTTACATTATTCATCCAATGTCCACATTTATTGAAGTATATAACAATAGAAGTTTAATCACGAACTTATAAATAACTGTGACAAACTGACGATTCTCTATTTCACGAAAAGCAACTTAGATTAGTAATCTATAATTCTATATGTATTTTGAATCTTACTAAGTATATTCTAAACTTCTAATAGAATCATTCTCTTTAGTCCAACAGCTCCTTTTTTAATCCACTTTCAGCAGGGCGATCGACAGTGGCCTACGAGGTGACAGTTTGTCTGGGCTTTACGAGGCCCATCTAAGTGGAGTCGAGAAGATATTTTTAAGATGATGTTAGATTTGAAAAGCAATTTTTAAATATTGAAATATTAGTAGTCAATTAATATCAATTTAAATAGATTTTTAATTAAACAATGAGATAAATTCAAATTAAGTTTGAATGTAATTCTGGAAAAGTAGATGGGTATAAAAAGAAGAAATTGTGATTTTGAATCCGATGAACTATATATGAAAGCTCAAGTGAGGACTATTTCTCATGAACACTCACACTTTGAAAAAAAATCTCCTTTTTAATTATAGACCATGTTTTTCGCACATCCTGCAAGGAATTAAGTATCATAAGGGTGCACGTTATCAAGGACCAACTATAAATACTGCATCTCTTTCTCCATCAAGTGAGAATCATTCTCGTTTTTTTATTCTCCTTTTCTATTTTTTTTTTTCGTTTTCACTTCACCAAGACTCGAGCCTGATTCAACTCCATGAAATCACCAATCATAATCGCAAGGACAACGTGTGTCGGTTAATGGGATATGAGTAAACTTTTCCTAAAACAATCATAAAAAAATTCTTAGAAAATAGAAAAATACTTTGAAGGAAGATGAAGAAGAATTTAAAGAGAGAGTAGGGGATCCAATGATAGATTAAACTGACATAGATATACTATGATAAATTTTTTTTATAGACGGTGGATATTATTAGGACACTATATTTTTAAAATATAAAAAATGTATTTTCTTTTAATTCAAATGAAATTCATATTTAATTTGTACAAAGAACTAAGTTGCTTTAAACTTCTAGAATTAGACCAAAAATCTTAGGTTCGGATCCTTCTGAACTTATTTGATACACCAGGCTTGTGGGTAGTTTCGTGTATCCGTGAGATTAGTGTCACCTCTAATGTAAGGTGAGATACTCGTGTTATAAAAAAAATCACGAAAGAAAAAATCAAACGATAGGTATGTTTGATATTTTAGAAAAATGATATTTATAATAATAGAAAATAATGGTATCTTAATTTATAGCTTTCTATGTATTGATATATCACAAACTGATCAATATACAGCAAGAAGGGCCAGAAAAGTGTATATGAAGAGGTTCAAATTGTCAAGCCCCACTTACATCCCTACTTTTTGAATACGTCATTACGTTGTGCCTTTCTTCGGCCGATATTTGTTAAATTTAAGAGGGTGATATGCAAATATTATAAAATATCAGGTTTTGGAAATAAGGCCAAAGCTCATATATATGAAATTTGATTTGTTAAGTTTTTTTTTTAAGAAAAAAAACAGGGGTAAAAGTATGAGTTGAAATCTAAAATAACAGTCTATATATATTAGCCTGGTCTAGGCCCAACGTTTCGGTGCTTTAGACCTCAGGTTGTTCCAGAATGGGCCTATCGTTGGGTCTTTATGCATAATGAGATCAAGTTAGCCATCACTTTAAATCAATAGCAGTTAGGGTTACCTGTTGTGCCGAACATAGGGGCATACTGTCTTGTTTAGGGGGCTTAAAATGGGCCTCACCAGGCAGGCTGTGTTTTAATTTTCGACCTACAGGATGATATTCTGTAGCCCTTGAGAAGCACCTTTCTTCAGTTTCAGTAAAGTTCAGATCACGTGTCATGGGCTCCGTAACTATTTAGATGTCCAGCTTGTTTTGTTTATTGGGCTTCATTCCCAGGCCCTTATTACAGCAGACGGACCTGAGGGCCTACTTGTTGTGATACTTGTTGTTAGGAACTACTGTCTAGTGGACCAAAATGCAGGCAGATATAGGCCTCACTTGGGGTAGGGCTGCAGCGATCTTGCCAATAAAAAGCCCTAGTAAAAAGATACACTGAGCCCCTTATTTGTTGCAATGTCTAAACAATGGGGTATGTCTTGAGCTACAAATATCAAACGAAATCCAAAGGCGACTGTTCGTTGGATACTTTTTTTTGGAATGATAGGTTAGTTACTCATTCAAGAAGGGGGAGCCCAAAGATTATAGAACAAAACAAGCCCACAACCCGGGCCACGCAGGAGTCCAAGGAAGAAGGCCCACCAAGAGAGGCCCAGGATCACACAGAGCCCACAACGCAGCTCAGGAAGAAAAACTCCCCCTAGGCCAGAATGTTCGTTGGATATTCAAAGCCTGATATAAGTATTTTGCGAGAAAATTGAGGCCCAATATGGTCATATATTTGAATTCTGAAATTTCAACCTCAGGTTTTGTCCCAAGTCAGGAACAGCTAAAGGTTTTAAGCCATTGAAGTAATCAAGTTAGTATTAGTCCATAACGAATTAAGGAAGATATTTTTTTTTTTTGAACGGTAACATTGAACTAAATTAAAAAGAAGAAAAGTAAAGAAACCAATATAAAAGGCGTAAGAGCGTTAGGCCAAAAAGAAAGAAACAACAACAAAAACTAATTATCTTATGATGAAATCAAATCCAACGATAAGAATTTGCATGTGTTTGACAGAACATTTGACTAAGCTGCTGACGACCCTAGAGATCAACTTGCAAAAACAAGATTTAATATGAACAATTGGATGCTTAATTGTATGTTAAAGGTGTACAAGATGGTCCACTTGCTTCATTATTTGAACATTTTATCTTCTTTGTGATAAGTTTGATACCAGAAATGGTATAATAATGTCTTAATCAGAGATTTGAGATGTAATTATAAAGATGCTGACGGACCTACATATGAGTTCACGACGTGACAATATCAGTCAATTTTTAATTAGAAGCATTATCCTATAAATACATTTCAAATTCATCCACCTTAATGTAGTGAACCCGACCCTACTACTGCTGGACTCGCAAAGTCAAGACTGCTCATGGGCAACGGCACCCAACTAAAACCAACTCACTCGTTTTAATAAATTATATTAAATGATAATTTTTTTTTTTTTACATTATTTTTCACTTTTCTCATGTTTTCTTAAAACACTTGTATCTTTTTATTTTCATTAGGCATGTGGGCGGAGTCCCTGTTCATAGGTATTAATTAATCTACTAACAAGAATCATTAGCACATGCATTAGATGTATTAAGGGTGCCATAGTGTCATTAAGATCGATTGGGCTGGGTTTTTCTGAGCTTAATCTCACTCTTACTTGTAATTTCTTTTCATTTCAGATTCAAAATTTTATTAACACAAAAGTCAAAACAAAAGTATATACGTACAACTTTTTGGTTCTTTTAATCTATTTAAATTAAGTACTTTGTCTTGTTTCACCCAAGTTTCAAGTTATGCATTTTCTTTATTTAATATATATTAAAAAAATTAGTATTACTGCATTTTGATATATTTAAATAAGTCCAAGCTAGAAAAAAACCTAATCACTTTGTTTAAAAAATTAAAATTATGTCGAGTACTATACCCCAATGTGCTATAAATAATATGTTTGTCTTTTTTAAAATAGAGTACTAAAATAGATGAGATGCTGAAATTCTCGTGTGAAAAATGAAATGATTATCAAAATGGACTGAAAAGTGTAAATATTATCTAATTTGACACAACTTAAGAACCTAAAATTTCTAATTCAGCCTCATCTGGTTGACCACATTACCACAACCTTACCCATTTGTCAAGGAAAAGTTTTTAAGTTAGCTAGATACTATATAATTATATACATGTATTGACTTTTTTATCTAATTTTATTTTTAAGTTTAAATTCGAGTTATATACTTGGAATGGGTCATTTTAGAAACTGAAACCCATTAAACATAAAGTTTGGATAGCTATCCAAATTTAAATCAGAGCTTAAGGACCAAGCTTATCATGGATGATCTCAAAATATTTTACAACTTCCAATTTTATTCTGTGGCTATGACTGTTACCCAAATGCCTAATTTATCCAAATGGTGTAATTACCCGTTAAACCAATTAAAAATGTTTTAATTGTAAATTTTTAGACAATTTACTCAAAATATTAGGCATAACGAAAAAAATATATACTTGATCTAATTATTGACAATATACAAATATATATACTTCATAACTTTAAAAAACTTAAAAAAAAAAAAAAAAGAGAGTCAAAGTTGCAACTCTGTTTTACGTCCCTTTTATATCTTAAATGCAGTTAATTTCAAAGTGCTTAAAATATATAATCGAAAATCCATTTAGTAATCAATCGGATTTGGATGTTTAGATTTTAGAACTTAGATAATCTGAGCATTGATCCTTCATTCAGTTTGATTAGATTTGGATAGTATTGTTACTAAGTTTTGGATCATTACCTTTAGGAAAAATAAAATATGTAAATTATATGCTATAATTATAATATGTATTTTGTACGTTTATGTCAAATATATGTTTAACAAAAATAATATTGATAAAATTCATGAAAATTGATATATTTAAAAAAAAATTATCATTAAAATAAATATAATGTGAGCATTAAACAGCATATTACAGAGAGACTTTCAAAAATTAGATGGACAATATTAACAAAGATATGTTTAGATTAAAAATGAAAAGAAAATAAAAAATTCAACAAATTAATTTTAAATAAATAAAGAAAATTTTCAAATGGAGTACGAAAAACAAAGAAAATAGTTATATTGCCCAAGTACTATCTTCCCTCCAATGACATAATGAAAGTTAAGAGGATTAAGATGTTCATAATTTTGGTTTTGCATTCAAATTAAATAGAAATTTGAGTTTTCTTGTCGTTCTACTAAACTTGTGCAAGTGTGAACACACTTGTCAGCTTTTGAATTAATGATAAGTTAATGGCGTTGAATAATCGCTTCTAAATTTCATTTTGATCATCGAGATATGATCACCTGGCATGAGTTGTTCGTATTTTTTGGTGCACATGCTATTAGAGTATAACTTTCCATAATTAATGGTCAATTAACCACAATTAATTAGTCATTTATTTATGTTTTGGCCATTGTGATATAGAAGTTGACATTCTAAATAAAAATAGAAACGAAAGAAGCAGTTCAGAGCACCTAGACGTGTGTGGAATATTAAATATGTTTCTTTAACACAACGTGGGATCTGTTTCGGTCAATACATTTATGGCTTGCAAGTTGCAACCATTTGAAATAATAAAAGGAAACCTATCTTCTTCTTTTTTTAGTTTGTTACTTATTTGGCCCTATCTAGGGGGTGAAACTTGGGTTGGGTTTTATAATTTTTAAATACGGGTAGGATCGGGTTGATGGAAAAAATCTGTATGAAATTTAGGTCGAGTTGCGCCAACATTTTTTAAACTGACTCGACCCGACCCAAATTTGCATGACACAACCCTAATTTTTTTTTCAAAAAAAAAATTATTTTATTTTAAGTTGTTTTTTTTTTTTTTTAAATTGAATTGATTCTAGGGCTCGAAGTCGGGTCGGGTTAATTCTTGGGCTCAAAGTTGGATCGGGTTGAGTTCTGTAATTCGGGTTATCATCTCGGGTCAGGTCAAGTTCAATTATTTTTTACATGGGTTATGATTGGATTTATAAAAACCTGGCCCGACCTGCCCAAGTTTCAGCCCTAGTACTCTCTCCTCTTTGAAGAATTAGTTAATCTTAAATTAAGAGTAGGTATAGAGGTTTTATAATCAGATATAATTTATGATACAAAATCTAACATTATATTGAGAAGTGAAAAATTTATTTATTTATTATTATGTCAAAAACTATTTTTTGTTAAAAATAATAAAATATTATATCGTTGAAAATGGACATTTTTTCTTTCTTTCTTTTTATTAATTTTTCAACCACTGTATGAAAAATTGGTTAAAATGGGTCTCATTTGTAGTTTGTACCCTTGTCAAATAACCCTTTTTCAATTATAGAAGAAGAGAGAATACGTCATATTTTTCTTCTTTTTTAATCTCATTAATCGAAAAACGGCAAACATTACTCTGACATTGTTTATCTATTTCTTCAAGAAAAGAAATTCCACAAACACAATCATGTTATAATTTTATTCATATTATTTTACGAGTGTTATAAATCCTTCTTTATATTAGGTTGTGAAAATTTGATGTTTTTGTTGCGTGTCAATTTTTTTTTGTTGAAAAATAAATAAATTGTCTCAACGAGTGATAAAACATCTTTATTTTTCTCATTAAATTTTGAAAATTGAATTTTTTGAAAAAAGAAAAATCTCATTTTTTTTTTTTAATTCTCAACTATGGGCTCTCTCTATAAAAAAGAAGAAGATAGGAGCATCATTTTTCATCAATTGAAAAACAACAAACAAATCTTTACCATAGTGTGAAGCATTTGGTGGGATCGTAATAATAGAATCTTCAAATATATTATATAAACGCTAAATGTTGTTTGTTCAAGAGTACTTACCAAATGTGTATTCCAAGAATTAAGTATCTCAATGAATAGCATCTTCCGATTTTAAAAAGAATGTGTAGATCTAGTTTAATTCCTTTTTTTAACATAGCTTTTTGTTTTTTTATCTTTTGTTTCTTCTTATGTGCCTCTGGTGTCCCTTTCATTAATTATACTAACCTTCTTTAAAAAATAAGAACCAAGCCATCTCTCCCTGTTCATGCCCCGCGTTCGAAACAATCAACTAAACCCAATTTTTAATCTGATTTGAACTAGGTTCATACATTAGTTTATAAACCCTTGGGTAAACCACTCGATATTGGCCGAACCAGCGATGCGTGTGGTCTTCTTATTGTTTATTCATCGCAATTGTTGACTGAGGCTTGTCATTTGTCAAGTTCAAACAGATTTCGACAACGACTCTAATCTCCTAAGCAGGAAATGCAACTGAAATTAGGACGAAACAGCCCTCTGAATTTGGTCAAAGAAATATATTCACACATGGTTAATTTAGTCCACAAATCTAAGATGGGTACTAGTCTAGTACACTAATCATCCTTTCAAAAATAGAACAGAGGGAGGTTAGCCAACAAAACTCCTCGTCCTCCTCCTCCTTCTTCTCCGTACAGTCAATCTATTCCCTCCTTCCACTCATTCACTCTCTCTCTCTGCCGTGGGTCAGTATTCATTAGTCAAAAGTCAAAACTCTAACACACTCAAAACCAGTCAATAGAAGAAGGCCATGACCAGTCTAAATTCTAATAGGAGAGATTTTATACCAACTTCTAGAACTCCCAAGTTATTATTAATATAACTCTTTTATTCTACAGTGGGGTTTACCAAATCCAGTGGTGCAACTCTCCAGTCTCAGAGCTAAGCTTTAAATCAAACTGGGATCTCATCCATTTGAATTAAAATATATTCAAATTAATTGTCATTTCACCGTTAATTTTGATGAATCTAAATATGATGTCTATTAATGACCTTTAGTCTTAAGTTTTGATTTTAGAATAGCCTTCAACTCTATATTCAATATACTAACACCCATTAATCCAAAAATAACTTATATAAAAAATGTATTTTTATTAGGGCAGGAATTTTCGCAAGGCCAAAGCTTGTTGTTGACTTGTTGGTGCCCATTTACGGCAGATTGAGATCCCTTCATTATAACATTGGACACATTTCTTTTATTTACGGCAGATTGAGATCCCTTCTTTTTATTTTTAAAATTATAAAATATTAATTTTTTAAATATAAAATTAAAGAATAAAATAATTAGATGAATGTGAAGTCTTATAAACACACTACTTGTATCGTTATCTTTACATCACACTCAAACAGGTGAAGCTTAAAAATTATTTAAAAAGCCACCTCATTATCAAATTTTGAAAAAAAAAATCTTAATATTTTATAACGTGGAAAAGAAAGTTGAACTCTGACCAGACGACCTGGTCTAAGTGTCTAGTAATCGAGCTTGAAGCTTACGCACGATAAAACAGTGGTCCTCTTTTGAGGGGCCACCTGAAATCACTACAATTTTATAAATGGGTAGATAGAAAAGACATCCTATATTAAGTTTAATGTTAAAATCTTTCATTTTAACGTTAATAGATTGATGGACAATAACTTAAAAAAGACACCGATTCGCACAATTCAAAGTTCGAAATGTATACAACTTAAGCTAAAAGGTGGTAAAAATGGACTCTGAATAGATAAAGAAAAATGGTTGGCAATGATGATTCATGAAGCAAGACATCACACCCTTATTAAAATGGATGGATGGGGAAGAGTAAAAGGAGTTTCTGAAAGGGATGTATCGGCCATTTATGCCTGGCCCATCTGATAAATGGACCCCACTAGATCACAATTATTCATTGTTTAGATCTATCGAAGCTATGAATTTAATATATTTGGTAAGAGAAAATATATTTTTTTATAATTTAATAAATGAAATCATTTATCTTAAATCAATGACAAAAAAATCTTCATATATTTAATATATTTTTATGTTGACAAGAATAATATAACCCTACGATCATATATAATTACCTTACAACTACATCTAGTACTTCAATTAAAATTACAATAAAACAATTTTGAACATTTGCACCAGGTTGTTCTCGGTTCTCACTCGACCGCTCTCCATGGACTTTCGCCAGCATCAGCAAGGGGCAATGGTGACGGGAGCGTTCCACGTCAGCACCAAGAATCGATCTCCTCCTTAAATCTTTAGTTCCTCTTACTCGGAGGAGGAGCAGCAGCAACGCGGAAGAAGGTTTGAAGATTCTGAGTCCCCTCTCGATTCTCTGACTTTCCTTTTATCCTATATCCCCAAAATACCCTCAAGACCTGGTCAGCACTCGGCTTCTCACTCTCAATCATCCATCCAACCATCCATCTTACGCTTCATGACCAAAGACCAGTCTTACCTTCGCTCGTTCTCTCTTTTTTTCTACGGTCAAACTTCCTGTCTCCCTTTCTCTCTCTCTCTCTCTCTGCCCTTTTTACTTTGATTTCAAAGCATTCAAACCTTAAATGCATGGCCTCTCCCCCACTCTCTCTTCACCAATCCATAAAGACTCACCTCTTTGCTTGCTCTCCTCCCATCACTCTTTCCTTTTCCATCTTCAATCCCTTTCTCATCTTCAATCCCTTTCTCTGTTGCAAAACAAGCCCATTTCAGCTTCCACTGTTTTTAGTTAGTTTCTGCTTGGATTTTGAGTTTTCACTTTCTGTGGGCAAACCAGCTGAAAGTGGTCAGATTGAGTTGGACTGATCTCAGTCTCTGCACCAATATCATTAGCTCTGAGAAACCCACATCCAAATTTTGGCTGGTTTCACGTGTTCGGATTCTGTTTCTTAGTTTTTTTGCAACTTCTAGTCTTTACTCTTCCAGGCTTCCGTCCAATGATATTGGGACCCTTTATCTCTTTTCAATCATTTAGCCTTCTCCTGATCTGTACAGTTTCTTCTTGTTATTTTTAGGTTCTAATGTTTCCATTCTCAATGTCTTCTGCAAATCTATTCTTTTCCTAAAATCATTTTCATTAGAGACTACTTAGTCATCTGTTTCTTTACCATCTCAATCTCATCTGCTGTCCACTCCACTGCAATTCTTCCCAGCTCTTCTTTTGCAGTTAGGACGAATTAAGACATGGACAGCGCTGCAGATTGGGAGCGAAGCCTAGTGATTAATGAGCTAATGCAAGGTCATGAGTTTGCAAAGCAGCTCCGAAACCAATTTGTCCCCTCTTCTCATTCTGAAATATTGGCCCAAAAGGTCCTAACTTCCATAAACAAAGCTCTTTCGATGCTGAAATCGAGGGAAATGGATGGAGAGACTCAACCAACAGGCCCCACCTCCGGTGTAGAGTCCCCCCTCTCCGGTACCGGAAGTCCGCTCAGTGAGAACTCTAATCATCCCGAAAGTAGGGAGGTCTCCAAGAAGAGGTACACTCAATTGTAGAACTAGTAACCAGACATTTAGATTTCCGACAATTTTGGATAAAATTGTGATAGATAATGTATGTGTTGTAGAAAGGCGACGCCAAAATGGATAGAAACGGTACGCGTTTCTGCAGGATCGAGCCTTGAAGGGCCTCCTGATGATGGCAATAGTTGGAGAAAATATGGGCAGAAAGACATCCTCGGAGCTACATATCCAAGGTGAGAGAAGATGATCTGTATTAACACATTCCAAAATTTCGTCAACTGTAGTAATAAAAGTACTTCTGATTTCCTCAAAGTCACAGATTTCACTTGTTCATGCAAAAGTAGAACTGCCCCTTCTCCTCAGTCACATGCCATATCCTGCTTCAATCATTAGCTTAGACATGACTGAATGCATAAATACAAACGGATATGTTGCAATTAGTCAACTGTACACACCCTTTGATTTATGAGCTTTATAGATTTCACTAATCCACAATTTGTGAGCGAAATTATCAATCCAAATGCCAATAAATTGAAGAATTAGCTGCCAATCCTCATACCGAATTCCTTCTTAAAGACAAATACGCATTCATACGAGTATGCTTGTAATCCTTAGAATTGATTACTAGATACCAGACATCGCATTTTTAGTTTGGGCATTGATTACAGGCCCCATCCCCAAAAGCCACTTTTGTCGGGTCATGTTACACTATTTTTGTCCTAGAATTGAAATTTCTATACAAAAGCATATATTAAAAATAGACGAATTTTGCTAAATTGGGGGTTCTAAATTTGGCAGATCATATTACCGGTGCACCCATCGCAAGGCTCATGGATGCCAGGCGAAAAAACAAGTTCAGAGGAGCGAGGAAGATCCATCGGTGTTTCACGTTGTCTACCAAGGCAATCACACTTGTCTACAAGCAACCAATCTGGTTCGGCCGTCAAGGACGCCGGAGATACAAGAACAACAAGAGCAGCAGCAACCAGAACCGCAACCGCAGCTGCTCTTGAACTTCAGAACCGGGCTTAAAGTGAAGACTGAAGATTTAGACAGGCAAGGGATGAATTCTACTTCCTTCTCATTCCCTCCTGCACTGATCAACTCTACAAATCCCGAAAACTTCCTCTACCCATCCTCGCCGCTCGATAATAATTTCATGGGTAGTTTCTCTCCTCCATTTATATCTCCGGCTACATCGGAATCCAACTACTTCTCAGTGTCACCTTGCCACATGAGTAGCTATGGTGGAGGAATGAATTTCAATACGTCGGAATCTGATCTCAATGAAATATTCTCAGCAGTTACTTCAGCATCAAATTCTTCACTGGTGGACATAGATTTCACACTCGATCCAATTGATCCAAATCTTCAATTTGACACCTCTACCATCTTGTCTTAAATTTCAACAAGAGAGCAGGGCAAGACATTAATGATTAAAATAAGAAGAAAACACCTGTACCCGAGTGATCTTTGGTTCAGTTAGAAGAGGGTAGGAGTCATTGTAAGTTTCCTTGTATTTTCTTCTTCTTTTCTAGTGTATTAATGTAAAGGCTGTTTCCATCATTGATCTCTTTAACAATGGAATGCCGTCTCTTTTGTACATTTTCTTCTTTATCTTCATTGCATCATTGATGTCTTTACCAAATGGAGATGTCTCTTTCGTACTTCACATGTTCCACGTATAAAATATTTTCTATTACAGTACAAATATAGAAAAGGAAAAACTAGATAGCTTGGTGGGAGTACGTGACTGGTGTTTCGGTGGCGGAGAAGAAGACTAAGCCCATTTACACATTTGCAAGATGATTATGGACGTGAGCCCACTAAATAGAACGATGGACATGAATTTATTGAAAAGGTTTTTGAATGAGGATGAGATCCACCCAAATTACATTAATTGGATCACTCAAATCATATTTTCTAAATTTTTTGAATTTAATGAATTTAGATTTTTCTTTTTTATATTTAAGTTTTGAGAAGTTTGATTAATATAATCAAAGTGATTTTTGATAGATGAAGAATAATCTTTTCATTATAATTATAGGGTTCTTCACATACGGTGGGATAATACCACATACATTTGTATGGATAAAATCCTCCTCTTAAAAAATGTAGAGGTTATCTTATGAGATTCCCAGCAATGGCAGAGAGAGAAAAGTCTGACGTTGGATGCTGTGTAATTTTTTATTAATTTTTAAATCGAGCCATTGTTATTGTTTCATTAGTTAGTAAAGTAATCAATCAAATAATTAATTAGTTTCTGGGGGAGCGAAATCAGGTCTAAGAAAATGGTGGGTATGGCGTAGTTACATGGATTGTGCCATGACGTCACTGCGTTGAGGTCACGTTTCCAACCGTCTAAGGCCCAAACCCTTATCTCTTTCGGCTTCTCTCCTACGCCCAAATTTTATCTTTTATTGCCATTGGCTAACAATTGTTACAGTAACAAGTTTTAAAGATAATACAAATATTTTCCAATTGCAAAACAATACAATTTTACATTTATTAAGTGAATTGTCACTTCACAATCATGTCATGATGTGTCTCACACCATACATAGTTTCTTTAGGTTGTTCCAATTTGATCCCAGTTCACACCACCATTTGAATTCAAATGGCCACCTTTCACCCCAAACAGTGAAACGTGCACTTTCCACCCATTTTTTTCCTCTTTTCCTACGTATGAACTATGAAAGTATGAAACCACTGCAAGGGTTCATCACTTTCATCATCACATTTAATTTAACTATTTTTCTATTCCAAAAATTCTAACCATTCTAGACTGGGATTTGATACCGAGATGGCCCTTCAAATAAGTTTTCTATTCTAAATGATTGGGTGAAATATGAAAACAAACGTATGATTAGGAGGTTACGAAGTTTCACCTTTATTTGGTCATTTCTATCCTTTGATTTTAAACTCTTAAAAAATAATGACTTGTATTCATTGAAATTTAAAAGGCTAATATTAAATGGCTAGGTCTGGGATGATCAATTAATGAAGTACATATCCAAAACATACAATTATAGAGGGCGAATGATTCTTTTGATGGAAAGTCAAGATAAGAAAATTTCACTAGCCTAACTCTTCATTCTTATCCAGTAAAGATTTTAGTCCTACATTTTTTTAGTAGGCCAGTAAAACTTCTTAACAAGACTTCTCATTAAATGGACCTATATAGTTAAGTGTGTCCATAGGTGATTACATGAATATAAAATGTATAAAATTTCATCATTAATAGATCGTTTGAACTGTGTAATCTTTGACTTTTAGATTTGGATGAATGTAAGTTATTGATTTTATAGATTTAAAATAAATATAAAAAAAAAAGTAAGATGCGAAGATATAATAGAGATTAAACTCATATAAAGCTCTTTACATCACACTCAACCAGTATCAAAAATCTATCTGAGTAAAAAAAATTATTTTTCTTAGAACTATCAAGTCATACTTTGCTTACTCGACGGTCCGTTGAACCCTTTTCCAAGGCCTTATTTTTCCCTGGTACTTTTCACTTATCACTCTTCAACCTGTGTAAAAGTTCTAAACAATTAATCAAGTGGGCCCCACGCAAAGGCCCACTTTGTTCAAGGAGTCCGAACTTGGAAGGAAATATACGAAGGAAGACAGAAACCATAATGGACACTATTAGCTTTTGACCCTCGGAGTTTAGACCAACCAAGCGTTCAATCAAAGCAGTTTCTTCTCCGTAAACGTCCAGATGGGGTAATCCCGTCCGCCGCTTTCAAATTGAGAGAGAAGTTGTAGATTTTTAAAACCTACTATTCTACAGATCGAACAGTTAATTAATTTAAATATTATTATTTGATTTAATTAAATTCAATTTTTTGGATAAATCATTTTAAACTGCTTTGAATCCTGATACCATAAACCGGTTTGAATTGTGATACTAACATAATAATCTAATAATATGAAACACTAATTCACTTAAAAATAAATTGAATAATGATTAAAGGTCAAATTACAGCCATAAAACTATAATGTAACAATAGAAAAAAAAGGGTTTTGAGTGAAAAAGAATTAATGAAACATTAAGATTTAAGATGAATAAAATTCAAATGTTTTAAAAATCAAAACATCTTAGAGACCAATTTAAATCCAATCAAGTTGAAGCGTTTGATTTAAATTTTAAAAAATAGCCCACAGATATATATCGAATTTTTAAAGGCCAATACATATAAGTTGATACAATATATGTCAGCTATACAAAAGAAGAGAGAAAATATCGACTATGATATTGTACCGATATTAAAATACTGACAAATATGGGCCGATATTTGACATTTTGTGTGTGTTTCATTTAATTTTTTTACTTCAGAAAAAGTAAAAATAAATATCAGCTGATGTTTGAAAAAAAAAAAAATATCCCAATTTCTTCACCCCTGGCCCACACAATACCAATTTGTTTAATAGATAGTGATAGATCCTACAGCTTTTCTCTAAAATTAACGAAATTGATGAGCCTAAATACGATTCATTAGGTGCTCAACATTTCGTTTTTTTTTTTTAATTAACACATGGTATACATTTTAGAGCTCACCATGCCTAACGCAATGTATTCTTAAACATTACATATCAAATTCTGCTTTTAACAAAAGTTTAATAGATATTTGATACCATATGGGTTTAGCTCAATTAGTTGCTGGTCTAGCTTTAGTGTGCTTTAGAGATTATAAGGTCATTCTTGGGATTTTAGTAGTATTGTGTCCACGTTTCTCACACATTAATCCAAAAAAAAAAATCTATAAAAATAAACAGATATAAAACCATGAAAATCATTTAGACCACTTTATTTTATTTATTTATTCTTCGGTTCATAACATGAAAATATAAAAAGTTTTAGTTTCAAGTTTTAAGTTCAGAAATTGATTTTATAGTTCTTCATCATTTGGATAGGATTTCTTTGAAGAATAAATTTTAGAGTTTAGATAAATTTAGAAAATATGCTCTATTTGACTTAATTAACAAATTCTACCAATTTAGTGAAAATTTTAAATCCAAGTGCATTGATAAGTTGATATGGAATTTGCGACGTTAAATCTAAGTGCATTCATAAGTTAATAAGTTGATACACTTAATATTAAATCCTATTCATTAAAATTATATTTTTATTTTAAAAACTTAGATCCAACCATTTATAATTTTCATTCGGTACATATTTACCTTTGAATTAATCATGTATGATAACCCTCTTGATAATCTATCCATCAATATAAATTTTTTATCACGAAATTGGACCCTGTCAGAATACCTGGACTTTTCAGCCCGTGCATCTATCAGACCAACCCTACTTTTATATGTGAAAGTACACAAATAGGCTGACTAATAAGTTATAACATGACACCTTAGACTATTGGGCTAAAAAGCCCAAGTTCTCCAATAGTGGATATTAGAAAGTGGGCCTACCAAATGAAGAAAACTCTTGGATAATTAGATAGATTAATCCCAAATTCTATAAAAATATTGAATATGATGTTCATTTAATACATTTAACTCTTTAACTTTTTAATATCAAAATAAAA
Organism: Chimonanthus praecox; assembly: GCA_022113865.1. Taxonomy (NCBI): domain Eukaryota; kingdom Viridiplantae; phylum Streptophyta; class Magnoliopsida; order Laurales; family Calycanthaceae; genus Chimonanthus; species Chimonanthus praecox. The sequence goes on from CM039094.1 coordinate 4,921,311, forward strand.
CTATTGAGCAAATGCTTCTATCTAGGATGTTCAAATTAACAACTAACATGCATCAGAAGGATATATAAAAAAGGGATGCAATCTTCAAAATTTCAGGTCTTTTGTGCCTACACGTACACAACGGTTAGGATGGGCCATCCATGGATTTGCGTTGTTGGCTCATTGGCCCCATTGCCCAACCATCTGGGCCTCCTGACCTTATTATGCAGTGCGCAACAGTACACAGATCTGACCATGACTTGACAAAAAGTCTAATTACTTTCTTTAAACATTTGCAAGCCATTTGGATCACAATAACGGACTAAGAGCCATTCACAAAGTCTTACATGACCGTCCATGTTCAATAGCTTAGGTCAAAAAGGTTAGTAAATGAGGAAAGAGTCTCGATATCAAGTTTCCGTGGAAGATCTCACTAGAGTTTATCCCTCACAATACCTCATCAATGGTGGTTAATTTTTTTAAAAAAAATAGCATACCTAAAATACCCCTATACTTATACATGCCCCAAAGATTAGTCAAGTGCTGTAAAAAACCTGACTACATCATAATCTAGTAGGATTGTGAAGCACCAACCAAAGTCGAAGCTAAATCCCCACAATCTCTTGGTTAGAACTTATTTGCTCTCAGGCATTGATTTTAGGGCTTGTGATCATATATCCAGAAAACAAGAATCAAAGCCAATGGTCATTACTTGCCATCTAATTGAACACATTAGAATCAATGTCAACCACATTCCCTGATTTTCATAAACTCAAATCTCAATGCAATGAATTAGGTGATTAGTAATGACTTTTGACATTTTAACTTTTAGTGGTTAGGTATTTCACAATACTGTATCAAATACAGTGAAATTTCCTGGTCACCACATACCACCAGTTAAACAGCCTTCTGTATGAAAGTAACTTGGCTAAAATGGCAAAAATCCATCATTACAGCAGGGTACTGATGGTGTCATTCAGTTTGTATCCAATTTCTCTCAATATATATTGAGAGAAATTGGATAGCAAGCTGGATGGATTGGATTTTAAAAGGATAAAAAATGTCCTTTGGTTTTCTAAATTAACACTACAACCTAAATCCGAGAACAAGTGTCTGATTTTCTTTGTCCTTGAATGGGAAACAAATAGGTGGGTAAAAGAACAGTAGAAAGGCAAGAATGTCCAAACCGCATCAAATGCTTTCTAGAGTGGCTTGTTCATGCCATACACCGTTGAGGTTAGATTGCCATAACCTCACCATGCCATCACTTCCTGTAGTGGCTAATGTCATACCGCTCATGTCCCACTCCAATTGCCATACCTAGAAATGGAAATGCAACAAATCAAAATTAGCAACATCAAATGAAGCTGGCAGTCTAGCACCGAGCCCTGTATTAGTCAGCCAGCATTCTTGTATTGTTCAGAACCCCCAAAAAAATATCTTAACATATGGCAGTGATTTTCAGCCACAAACTTTCACATGCAGAATTTGTGCCAGCCATAGGTGACGTGCAACTGTAACCATGGGACAAATTCTTCACTAATATCCTAATATATATATATTTTTTTTTTTTTCAAGTGTAATCATGAGGGAATGTTAAAGACTGGATTATAGGGTCAACAACAAAACATCTTGATTCTGGGTGGGGTGAATGGGAGGAAAGGAGGCCCTATGTGGTCTATACAGAAGCTTTCAGGTGGTACAGTTTACATTGAATAACAGGAAAGAAGTCTGTCAAAATTTGGGCAATCAAGAATATTATTCTATATTTAAATATACCAAAGAGACTATATGTACAACGCATATAATGAACACCAATAAATAAATGAACTCTTTGTGACTATTCAGATTATCAACAATTAACATTGAATTGAAAACCATTGTTCCACAACTATAGCACATAGCAATAAAGGTGTCTAAAAATAATCCATTTCCACACTGCTTGAAGTAACTACTGTAGAGTTTTACAGCGGAAAATCAATCAATAAAACAATCACACAATCAATAACACGCAGATTTACGTGGTTCGGCTAAAAGCCTACATCCACGGGCAACACAGGGAAGAGATTTCACTATCACACAATGAGAGGTTACAATGTGGAGTCTATATATACTCTACCTTTCCTCACTCTCACCCCTCATATAAGGAGTAATTACATATATATAATGAAAGGCTACCACTCAATAGCTTACTAACTCAGTTATGGGCTAAATTAAATAGAACCATAAATACCAACTCAGTGATGGGCTGAGTTGGGCTGAGTTAAATCGAGCCACATATATCAACAATCTCCACCTTGGCGAGATTTGCAGGCCATCTCCTCCTCACCTCTCAACTATCTCCACCTTGGCATGAAAATCTCACGCCCAACAAACAAACTGTGCTGCCATCAAATGCACCCGAAGGTGCCACGCACCCGAAGGTGCTCAAAGATGCAGGATGTTGATCAAGTCCAAACAATGCTTGAACTTGATCCCAGTTACCACCTTGGTCAGCATATCTGCAGGATTATCTGCAGTTCCAATCTTCTGAAGGAGAATAACACCTTCATTGACAACCTCTCGAATAAAATGGAAACGGACATCGATGTGCTTTGTTCGTGCATGATGAACCTGGTTCTTTGCTAAGTGAATAGCACTCTGACTATCACAATAGACATCCACGTGCTTCTGTATAAGACCCAAGTCCTCAAGCAACCCGTGTAGCCAAATGGCCTCACGAACGGCCTCTGTCACTGCCATGTACTCTGCCTCAGTAGTAGAAAGAGCAACTGTAGACTGTAACGTCGACCTCCAACTCACTGGCCCTCTAGCAAGTGTAAACACATAGCCTGAAGTAGACCGGCGTTTATCCAAATCACCAGCATAGTCCGAATCCACATAACCAACTACATGTCGACCAAACTGATCATCCCGCTCAAACATTAAACCAACATCTACGGTACCCAAAATGTACCGTAAAATCCATTTCACTGCTTGCCAATGCATCTTTCCTGGATCATGCATATACCTGCTCACTATACTGACAGCCTGTGAAATGTCGGGCCTAAGTACACACCATAGCATACATCAAGCTACCAACTGCACACGCATATGGAACCTGAGCATGTACTCACGCTCCTTATCTGCGCGGAGACATCAAAGCACTAAGCTTAAAGTGAGGGGCTAATGGTGTACTTACAGGTTTGTATTTTTATCCATACCGAAACGCTGTAATACTTTCTTCAGATATTGTTTTTGTGACAAACACTGTGCCCTTCACTCTTCTCTATCAATCTCCATACCAAGTATTTTCTTGGCTTCTCCAAGATCTTCATCTCAAACTCATTTCTCAACTGAGTTTCAATTTGTCAATCTCTAACTTGCTCTTACGGCTATGAGCATGTCATCCAATATCAAGAAATATATGAAGGAACCATCATGTAGCTTACGAAAATACACACAATGATCATAAGGGTTCTTGTGTACTTATGACATCATAAAATCAAACCATACACGGACTTTCTTAGTTTAAACCAAATTTTCTTTTTCAGGAACCTTAAAACCATCAGGTTGAGACATGTATATCTCCTCATCCAAATACGTGTAAGAAAGCAGTTTTGACATCGAGTTGTGCTAACTCAAGATCAAACTGTGCAACTAAAGCTAGTAAAATACGAATAGAAAGAGTGCTTAACAACTGGAGAAAAATCTCATGTGTTATCCCTTCTTGTTGTGCATTGCCTTTAGCTACCAACCTAGCCTTGAATCTCATACTGTCTGTTCCTGTAGAACCCTTTTTCTTGGTGTATACCACTTGCAACCAATTGCTTTCTTTCCCTTTGGAAGTTGTACCAACTCCCAAGTTTGATTCTTGTGAAGAGACTGCATCTCCTCACTCATTGCATCCTTCCATTCTACACTTTCTGAGTTTCTCATAGCTTCTCTGTATGTAGACGGAATATCATCATCAACAACTGGAAGTGCGGTATGCCACCATGTCTGTGAACCGTGCAGGTTTTTTAATCTCTTCTTGGTCTACTGACTGCAATGGAGTCTGGCTGCTGTGTAGACGCCTGAATGGAGATATCTGTAACTGTGTCCTCACCAACTGAATCATCTGTGAGACTATCACCTGTCTGAACAGGTATCACTGAGTTACTGGATCCTCAAACTCCACCTGTTGTGGAACCCTTGGTCTTGTTCTCCTTATGATTAAACTTATGCTTATTCTGAGTAACATAACAGATTTATCAAAATGTAACATCCCTGCTTAGAATCAACTTCTCGATCGAGCAGGGCACCAAGTCGAAACCCCTTCACACACTACTAAAGCTAGAATATAGCTTTCTTGGCTCTAGGATCCAATTTGCTTTTTTGACATGAAAATATGCTGGGACAACCAATACATGCAAAGAATCATAATCTGTAGCAGGTGCTCCAGACCATACCTCATGGGTGTTTTTACCCTCTTCGCAGCTGTAGGCAACCGATTGATGAGGTGAGATGCATATGAGACGCCTCGGCCCAAAAATGCTTTGTCCAATCCAGCACACGGGTACCTTTATAAAGTAGGTTCATTCGCTGCAACCCATTTTGCTGCGGAGTGTCGCTGACTGTGAAATGTCTCACGATCCCCTCTGCCTGACATATTTGTACGGTTGACTTCTACTCTCACCATTGTCAGACCATGAGCCTTTTAATTTTTCTATAGTCTGAGTCTCAATCTTCTTCCATTTCAGGAACACATCCAGACTTCACTTTTGTGTTTCATGGGATACACCCACACTCGTCTAGAGAAGTCATCAACAAAGAAACAAACCAATGCCTACCACTCAAAGATGCAACTCTGGTAGGTCCCCATACATCTGTATGAACATAGTCTAGTATTCCCTCAGTGCGATGAATAGCTGTGCCAAACTTGACTCTAGTGCTTGCCAGACACAATGTTCACAAAATCCAAGTTTTTAGCAGACAGTCCTTTTACCAAACCTTGTTCTCACCCGCATGACCCAAACGCATATGCCATAATTTTGTAGTATCAGAACCAACATCCTCTTTACTATCAGTGACTGTCGTTGCTCTTTAATAGTACTTCCATACAAATTGTTCTGTCGGGTACCTTTCATCACTACAATGCACCATGACAACCTTTAGAACTCACCTTCCAAGGTAATTTTAAAACCTTTGGATTCTAAAGCACCCAATGAATGAGATTTTTTTCTTAAATCTGGTACATATCGAACATCTGTCAACACTCTGATTGCTCCATCATGCAGTCTCAAACGGATTTTACCTATCCCTTTTGTTTTACAAGTATTATCATTACCCATAAAAACTGATCCACCATCCAACTCCTCAAAGCTGGAAAACCAGTCCCTGTTGGGACACATATGATAAGTGCAACCCGAATCTAAAATCCACTCCTCAGAATGGTATGGCAATGATGAGCCAATCATTGCTAACTCAGTGTCATCATCTATAACATGAACAACATTTGCTGTTGGATTCTTGTTGTCATTTTTTTTTCAATATTGGACAATCCTTTTTCCAATGCCCTTTTTTTCGACAAAAAGCACACTCATCCTTAGCAAGATTTCTTCTATTAGATGATGTTGATGCTCCTCTCGTCTTTGAACGAGACTTATACCGATTACCAAATTTCTTATTTTGTGATTTGCCTCTAACTGTCAAAGCCTCTGACTTTGAGTATCTTTGGGCATGTTTGTCCTTTTTCCGATACTCATTATTGATCAATGCATTCACCACAAGTTCAAATTTAATCTCATTTTTCCCATACAATAGGGTGGTAGTCAGATGATCATACTGCTCAGGCAAGGAATTCAATAACAATATTGCCTTGTCTTCATCCAAAATTTCAACATCTAAATTTTGCAAATCAGCAAGAATTTTGTTATAAGCAGTTAAGTGATCAGTCATAGAAGTTCCTTCTTTGTAGTCGAAACGGAAGAGTCTTTTCTTGAGATAGAGACGATTCTCAACACTTGGTCATATACTTATCTTGTAACATCTCCCACAACTTCTTAGCTGAATTCTCCTTCATAACAAAATATTCTGATCTTTAGCGAGACAAAGCCGAATGGTACCACACGCTTGGCGATTGATCTTCACCCAGTCTTTTTGCTCCATATCTGTTGGTTTCTCTTCCTCTAGAGCAATATCCAACTCCTGATATAGGACATCCATAACTTCGCATTGCCACATGCCGAAGTTGTTTGTTCCATCAAACTTCTCCACCTCGAATTTTGCATTCGAAACCATAGTTCTTGATACAGTTGAAGACTTAGAGGTTGAAGGTTCAGGGGACAATTTTTCTGACATCAGCTAAGCACTCAACAAACGGCACAAACAGTAATCTGCACAATGTAGCCCTGCACAAAACCTAGGGATCTACTACTGGCATCCAACCGATTACCCCCTAACTCCTCACCACTTGGGTGGTTCAATCATACACATAGCAGAATAATGTGTAAAAATAAATGACAGTGATGAAAAAAAAAAAAAAAAAAAGAAAAGAGAACTCAGCTGATCTCCTTTTTACAAACGTCACTGCTTGGCGCTCACTGTTGATTCCTCCAGAAACCAGATCCACACCGGTCACTGTGTAGATCTCACTGCCACGATCGTATAGGCGAAGACGGATCTCAATTCCGAGTCCTGGTGACTCCGGAAACTGCAAAACAAATCTGGACCGTTGATTTCCGCTCTGCAGGAGTACCTTAATCTGTAGTCCCTCGGTGCACGGGAAATGGTGGTCCTGCGGGCTACCGGAACTGGTGATCCCGCAGCTACAGCTGAAATGGTGGTCGTGCGGACCACTGAACCGAATTTTTTTTTTTTTTTTTCTTTCTTTCCCGATCGAGATCTGAAAAAAAAAACGAGATCTGTTTGTTTTTTTTTTTCTTCGCCGGCTGCTCCTCTGCACTGCTTGCCGTCGCTCGCCGCTGCTCGGCTGCTGCAGGCTGCTCTCCTCTCTTCAGCCGAGATCTGCTGCCTCTTTGGGAGTCGCCGGCTGAGGCTCGCCTCTGTTCTAACCTGCGAATAGCAAGCCCATCTTCTTCACCTGACTGCAGCTGATCTCAGATTTGAATGGGGAGAAAAAAAAACTTCCGCCGCCACTGCTCGCAGCTCGGCCTACGTCCGCCGGCTGCTGCAACTTCTCTGCTCAGATCTCAGAAATCAGATCTGGGTTTTTTTTTTCGTCGATCGCCGCTGGATCTCAAATCTGGGTTTTGGTCTCCGTCGATCGCTGCTGGATCTCAGATTTGAATGGGGAAAACCCTTCCGCCGCCACTGCTCGCAGCTCGGCCTACGTCCGCCGGCTGCTGCAACTTCTCTGCTCAGATCTCAGAAATCAGATCTGGGTTTTTTTTTTTTTTTTTTTTTTTTCGTCGATCGCCGCTGGATCTCAAATCTGGGTTTTGGTCTCCGTCGATCGCTGCTGGATCTCAGATTTGAATGGGGAAAACCCTTCCGCTGCCACTGCTCGCAGCTCGGCCTACGTCCGCCGGCTGCTGCAACTTCTCTGCTCAGATCTCAGAAATCAGATCTGGGTTTTTTTTTTTTTTTTTTCTCCGTCGATCGCCTCTGGATCTCAAATCTGGGTTTTGGTCTCCGTCGATCGCTGCTGGATCTCAGATTTGAATGGGGAAAACCCTTCCGCCGCCCCTGCTCGCAGCTCTCTGTTCCAGATCTGGCCACGGCAGGTCTGGCTGCCGATGCTTCTCAGTCTCAGATCTGGGTTTTGCCGGTTTACACTCAGCCACAGCTGCTTTGTCCGGCGATTCTGCAACTCCAAATCCCTCTCAGCCGACTGCTCGGCCCTCCGTCCGCCGGCTGTTCTCAGATCTGCTCTGGCTGCCCTTCCAAATCTCGATTTGTTGTGGGACGCTGGGTCTGTTCCGCCCCTGGGATGCAGGACGAGAAACCCCTTTTCTGGGTTTGATTGTTTCCGGCGACCCTCTGGCGGCGGGGATTCAGAAATCCCCTCTTGTTTGCCGTGGATTGAAGGGAACCCTTTCCAGCCGAGAACTGCAGATTTTTTTTTTTTTTTTCAATCTGCAATGGGACTATTGCCGACGGCAATTTCTCAAATCCCTACGGCTGATTCTCAAATCTGAGAAACCTTGATGCCGTCACCGTGTGATTCCGTCCGAAAATCCCGAGAAAATCGAACTCGAGCTCTGATACCAATTGTAGAGTTTTACAGCGGAAAATCAATCAATAAAACAATCACACAATCAATAACACGCAGATTTACGTGGTTCGGCTAAAAGCCTACATCCACGGGCAACACAGGGAAGAGATTTCACTATCACACAATGAGAGGTTACAATGTGGAGTCTATATATACTCTACCTTTCCTCACTCTCACCCCTCATATAAGGAGTAATTACATATATATAATGAAAGGCTACCACTCAATAGCTTACTAACTCAGTTATGGGCTAAATTAAATAGAACCATAAATACCAACTCAGTGATGGGCTGAGTTGGGCTGAGTTAAATCGAGCCACATATATCAACAACTACTTGCAGCTCCATAGTTCTTAGGTTACGTATTCCTCCTCAGAAGTATGTATTTTTTCCCACTTCCCATTTCTCACATTTATTGTCCTTTTTTTCCTTTTTGAAAAACGCAGGTTCATTTTGTCCAACATAAATATATGAAACATTTAATACAACCATTTCTCAAATCATTCCTTGTAACTCTGGAAAATGCAGGTCAACCAAGTCAATCTATATTGATGATTAAATCAGTTTAGACAATTCAATTAGTTCTGCATGTAACACCCATTTCTTAATCTGTCAACGATGCAGGCGAATCAATTAGGCCCCTAACCATACTAAATGAAGATCAGACCATCCACTTTTTTTTTTCTTTTTCTTTTTTAGTTTTCAGGGTGAAAGGTAACATACCTCACCCTCATGACCAGAAAGTAATGCAACTTTCTCAACTGAAAGCCTTCCATCTGTGTCAGGGTTCATACCAAAATGCCATATTGCAATCCCCTTGCAAGTTGCAACAGCAACCACTTCATATGGCCTACAGAAAGTAAACATGTTCACTAACAGAACATATCTTTTACAAAATATAAGTCAGCAGCTGCAACCATGTGCGTTCTTCTCCTGATCATTGTAATCAACTTGTACAAAAATGGCTTGAATCATGCCCTTCAGTCATTACTCAAAACAGATGCCTACCTGCCAATATTAGGTGCCCAAGCTACTGCATAAACCACATCACCTTTGTCTCCGGGTAAAGCCAATTCTGCAACTGGCAACCACCGATGATGCGCCTCATCAAATTCCCAAACCTGTGGGGCATAAATTATAATATCACTACACATATTGCTAAAACTCACTCGTTACAGACGGCTGAAAGGAAAGTAGAAATAAATGAACTACAAAGCCATGTTACGGATATATTAGATTGCATCATCTATTCATTTAGAAAAAGTTGGAATTTTTTTTTTTTTGAATATCATGGATATCTCCACCCCACAATGGAGGTGAGACTAAATCCCATGAATACATGAACCCACACACGAGCCTTGGGTATCAGAGAACTTTGAAGAGTCGTACCCGAGACCTCTAGTCTATTCCTAGAAGGTCAAGCCAATTGAGCTACATCTATGCTGGTAGAAAAAAGTAGGATATTCCCAACCTTTACAATAAAACACAACAAAAAATTCTTAAGTTGGATGATGCCAACCTCCACAAGGAAATGATGATAATGATATTAAGGGGATTAAAATACCCTTCTATTTGAGTAATGATATTACAGAAAGACATTTCATCTACTAGTGCCACAACCAAAGTCAAAAGGAAATGGTATCAACACAAGATACCATGGATCTAATTGTAAGTTCTCTAATGATAATGACGAGGACAAGATGATGACACACATTACCATGTGGAGCTAGGACACCTAAATATTTGAATATGTTCAGGGCAAATGTATTAAAAAATGATGATATTGATGACGACATTCATATAATACATGCCTGGAGGATTTTTTATTTGAATTATATATACTTAAAATGAAATCCATACCCTACAATTACAGAGCTGTATTTTAATAGGTTTCTCAGCTTCTAAACTCCTATATATACAGGGTAACACATACATTCTTAAAAAACGTATACTATTTCTCTACCTCAACTACCATGTGCACTCTTGGCAAATGATGAAAACTTATTGCAAAGAAGTATTGTACTTAAATTGCTCCATAAAAATGCATTTTATTAACTAGTTCCTGGAATTTAAAATGTGAATGCTATGACCCTTTCTTTCCAGTTTTTATCATTGAGGAAAAAATGCAAAGGAGTAAAAAAACCAGAAACTTAAAAAAAAAAAAGGTAGATTCACATGCAATGGGACTTGGACTGACAGTAAAAATCTACTGATACAAAGTTGGTATGCAAAAGCCTAAAGTTTAGTACATATCAAGCTGAAATAAAATATGGAACCCAGTTGAGAATAAGAGCTGGAATCTCTTGGTAGATGCCTCATAGATAATAAACCAAGATATGTGGAAATTAACATGCCTTGGTAGAGTTAAATTGGGGTTGGTCTGAATTGAAACCAAGAACAAAACTTGATTGTTGGCTTTCATTTCTTCGAGGATTCCATGCAATTGAAGCAGACAAACAAGCTGGCTTGCCAAATCTGGATGCTGAATCAATGACATTCTGGAATTCTGCCTGTAAGAAAAGAATGGTCATCAGTGGATGGTGCAAAGATATACAATCAGCTCCCTTTTTACTATTTGAGAATGGAACTAACAAAATTAGACTCTATGGATAGAAGCGAACATTTAGTCTAGCAGCATCTTAAAATATGGCATTCTGCCCTCTCTCTTACGTATACATGCACACTCTCTTGACCTTAAACTTACATTAGATAGCCACATACAACAATTCACATTAGTCCCAATGCTTCATAAATAAAACATTCTTCCAACAGCAATGGCCACATAACAGAATCTGGAAAATTGCACTATGGAATGGTAAAACAAAATGAGCAAGAGAGAGGTTACCTGAAGTTGCCACTTGTTAAGTTCTAAAGGATCCATGAGCTCATAGACCTTCACATGGCCATCCGAGCAGGCAACAACCTATAAAATACTCATTGTCATTCACATAAAATATTAGGAGCTTATGTCATTAATTTTAAGCATGTAAGAAAGAATTTTTTTTTTTTTCATTCATTTTTGGAAGGTAAGAAAGTTTATTCAAAATCAAAACAAAAGCCAGGATGCCACCTAAGCTGAGACTTCATGAATTACCACACTATAGATGTACTAAAGGAATCATGCCCCAGTGATGCCTAAAGAGGATATAGATTATAGACTCCATGGATCAAAAAAGCATGTGCTACTAGTTTTCTTCTCTTGAGAGAGATAACAGTAGATTTTTTATTCAAATAATAAACTCTACAATGTCTGGTTGTTCATAGAGGTAATAAACTATTGATTAAAAAGAAAAAATACGAAAAGTCAAGTGGAAACAGCCATTACTACATGATATCCTACCCCTTTCCCATTTCTCTATATATATCCTAATTGTAGTCTTACTGCTTCTCTCATTTCCCATGCAAAAATACTTCTTATGCTATAGTGAATGGGACATTTTCCTGAAAATCTGGTAGCCCTTCTCGCTCAATAGGCCAAACCCCCCATCAACTATGACCTATTGGAAGGTTCAAGGAACTGTTATGTGGATTGAGAAAAGACAGAAAACACATACTACATGTGTGACACAAATGGCAATGCAAGAAAAGGTGGCCAAGAGACTCCTCGCCATAGAAAGAACAAATTAGGTATGCTGAATCTAAAGGCTTTCAATGGTCAAGGGTTGGGATTTATTAGACGTTGTTGTCCAATAAAAAACTTTGATTTGAGGGGGTAATGGTTTTCCAAACAAATCTATATGGGAATAGGCAACACCAATTTAGTGTAATCAATTAACATGGCAATTCACTCCAAAAAAGTAATATTGAGATTCTTTGTCTGTATTATTTTGCCTTTAGCTTGAAGGCATGGTGGCACAAATTCCACTTCATGGTCCATCAAATTTCTTAAAGACATAACAATCCATAAACTCCGCTACAAGCTCAAAACAATTCTTGATTTTGTATTCGTCTTGTGTGGACATCAAACAGTCTTTGGATAGTAATTTCAAGGGAACTTCTCCAATCCATCATAATCCAAACCAATTATCCCATATTTTGCTACACCCCCACCAAGACCTAATATCTGACCCATCACCAAATCCGATCGTCACTCCCCTTTCATCAACTCCCCATTGTTAATTCCCCATTTTGCTATTATGTAAGTATGTTTCCAAATCTGCAAACCCACTAAAACCTCAAGTTTACCACTTGTATTGCTCAAGAAAAAATGTTTATTACCACTTAGAAACTTGTCAAGAGAACTCCAAATATTATATTTAGGTTCACAACCTTAAGTGGACAATTATTTTTATTTATTGTAAGAAATGTTTAATTAATTATATACAAAAAGAAATGAAAGCAGCTAATACTATTAGTTCTCACCAATTTTAGGCTTGTTAGGTAAACTCCAAATTGGAGATCTAGCACTTGTGTAGCATTGCTTTCAAAAAGTTTACACAGCTTCCATGTGAGAGGTTGAGTATCTAAAAAACATGAGACAGAAGACAGTTAGTGGAAAAGCTCAATGTATTTCTACCAAACAATGAGTTCAGAGTGGATCTAACATAATACATCAAATTGATCTCATAATCGACAAAATGACACTATCAATGAAAATTAATACAGATAGCATGCACAAATGCAAAAAAAAAGGAGGGGCCAATGGAGTTATGGTTGGTTTGGTAACAATCTATTAGCATTAGCTATCAGTCAAAATGAGACTATATACAAAATCAGATACAACGTTGTAACCTCAAAACATTGAAATAATGTCATAGTGTCAAATGTTCTTTCTTACTCTATGTATCCATTTTTTTATATCCATATATAAAGCTAAAATCATTCCAGTTTAGTAAACACAGATCCACACAGAAATGTATACATAGAAACCATTTTATTACAAAAAAAAAATGTAGATTGAGATGGAATTCTTACAGGTATCAATAAACCATGGTGTAGATATCAGTTCCCCAAAGCCCATTTGTGCAATGCCTTTAATTTTCAGACTAGTACTTGTCAAGGATTACAACTAAATGATGCAAAAGTTCACTCCCAATAAATGGTCAAAAAGTTTCCACTCAGTGTACTGACAATTTCGTGAATGAAGTGAATAAACTTCCAGGCCATAATCTAGCAATTAGCGATTTCAATAATAATAATAATAAAAAAAGAGGCAAGGCTCCTGCCCAACTACTCAAATAATTCGGTCTAAATTCAATTGTTGTGATAATTAAATCAAAATCAAATTCATGTAATATGTAAATAAACAATTCACATTTCTCATCCGACCAACCAATATGTATGTAGGTGGATAAATGGGCCCCACAAGGATGGTTGCATTATTACTGTCGTCCAAGAAGCAGGACTTGATCATTTCTCTGCATAGTAGTCTATACAATTTGAAAGTATCTTTGGTCATCAAAAAATTTTGAAAGTATCTGTGCAGCTATCAAGATTCAACTACAAAAAATACGAAGTTCTCACAATTTGATTAAATAATGAGCTGGGGTTCTCTCAATTGGGAATTCGGGATCTAAAACTATAATAAAGGTGTAAATCAGCTGGAAAACAGAAGAAATTCAAACAGCATACCCATGACCCACCTTCTTCAGTTTCCTCCCACAAAGACAAAGTTCCATCCTCACAAATGCAAGCAACTGCATCACCATATTCCGGGGGAACCCACACAACTTTCACTATTCCCCGCCCGTGGGCCTGTAGCAGATAAATTTAAGCATCAAAACAATAATATCCCCATTTTGAAACTCAGTACTCCTAGGGGAAAACTTTCAACTTCAGGGCCAATAATATCCAAAGGACCTTACTGTATCAACTTACCATTTTAAAAGAGGGAGAAAGTGGACGATTTGGTTTGGCTCTGTTTGGATGCATGGAAAGGAAAGTGTTTTCATTGAATATAAACAGTTTTTAAGTAAATAAAGTCGAACCCAGTTTTTATTTTTCAGTGACAACGATTACCCTACATCCCGGGGCATTATAGATGGGTTTGAAGGAAAAAAGGGAGAAAGAGAAGAAAGGGGAAATGGGAAAACGAACCGTCCATTTGGAAGAGAGGCGGAAAGAAGAGGAAGAAGGGAGAGAGTCGAAGATGGAAAGAGTTCCGTCGGTGGATCCCGTCGCCAATCTCTGCCCACAGTGGTTCCAACAGCAGCAGACTGTCCCCTTCTCCAGCGATAGAATACCTTTTTCCATTGTCCCGACGACCACTGCAACCCAAGCAAGTCTCTCTCTTTCCCTCCAACGGTGGGAACTCCTCGCCTACCCACATATGGATCCACCCTTTTATACAGAAGATGATTTTTTTTTTTTTTTCCAATTTCATTTATTTCATAATTATTTTTAACAAGTATTATTCACAAGAAAATATTATTGCAAAAGATAAAGCCGAGAACTAAAAAAAACATTTTCATAAGTTAGTGTCCAGTGTTAATGGCTAATATTCAAATAAAAATAATAATGAAAGTGATACAAAATGTTCGATTAAAGAATTAATCTAAAATCAGTTTTAATAAACATTTTATTTCAGTGAAGTTGATCTTATGAAGTGCATTCAATAATAAAATTAAATTTTTAAAGGTATATATTTTTTCTTTTAATTTGAATTCAATATTTTTAATATTTTTAATAATTGGGTTAAGTATTATAAATTAAAATATTTTATACTTTTATTTTTATTTTAAAAAATTAAAGGAAATGATGATTGAATTAATTCCATTTTGAGAAAAAAAAATGAAGGTGATGTTTGACCATTAAGATCATGTGTTCAAACTTAATTTCCTAGTTGAAATTTGATCAATTTTTTGAGATTTAAATGAATTTTCAATTACAAATTTATTAAACTCCAAAAATTAAAAATAACATCATCTTCTCTTTGATCAGAAAAGTCCATTTCAATTTTCTCCTAAAATGTAAGTTAAATAGGAGAACTAACAAGAATTCTCCCTAGTTCTTCTCATCCAAAAATAACCGGTATTTTTTTTTTAATATAGTCAATTAAAATCCATAGAATTTGAGTCCATTACTTTTAATGTTGCAAAGATGACAAAATATAATTATTTATTAAATTCAGATGTATATTTAAATGCAAATATAGGTCATATATCTAGCATTTAAATTAGTCTTTTCTTTTTTAAGTTTAAGTTGGTTTTGTGTATATTCAAGTTCTACACTTCAAATTCGGACTTAAAAGGTCAAATTTACTTAGATTCGACTCAAATCCAATTATCCACAGCTAATGGCAAATTTTGGCTCTTAGCTCTCGTCCATTTGGCCATAGGTAGGTCCAGGCTATGTTATATAGGAGTAGGACCAAATTGTGTCGGGCAATGCTAGGAGACAATTTTAAACGGACCTAGTGAGATCACGTCCACACAATTTGATACAAGGTACAAAATAAAGTTTTATTTTTATCAAATCATTTCAATCATATAATTATACATTTAATTTTAAACAAAAACAATGTAGTTAAGATAAATTGATTGGAAGTAAAATTGTACCTTTTCATATTCACTGATGACAAATACATATATATTATACATTGTAATCAATAAAAAATGTCATAGTGACTCTTCTGAATCTTCTTAGATGGGTTTGTAAATTTTGGCTGAAATATATAGAACATGATTAAGACAATGAGTAGATAAATTTTGAACATAATCTGATCATTTTAGTATTATGAATTTGAATATCAAAATTTTGATTGTCATATGTTATTACTTTTTATTTGATAGAATTTCATTAAATTATATCACCAATGAAGCCTTTTATCAACTAAATTCAATTACGTACTGTCCAACTCATAATAAATATGTAGTTTTTCCATTGAAAATTAAGGGTAATGATTGGTGCACCTCCCATTTTTATCCAAAGTGCACTTTTCATGAGTGAAATGTCAGTTTTGCCTTCAACTTTTTTACCTTTTTCTAATAAAGCACCCTCCATTTTTATCCAAAACTGACATTTCACTCATAAGAAGTGCACCTTAGGTAAAAATGGAGGGTGCACAAATCATTTTCCAAAATTAATATTCCATTTTTATAGAGTAGCTCTTAGCCTATCTGTCTTACTCTACACTTAGATTAAAAGTGTTGTTGAAATTATCTAAATTCAAAAGTATCTCCCTAAAGGGTTCCTTTAGATATTAAGCTTTCATATGTTAATTAACTCCAAGGGACTACCTCCGTAGGATGATTTTTCAATAGGAGGATCCTAGAGGAGCTCCCTTATCCAATAATTGGAATTGTGAATTAACTTAGCTGAGGTAATAGAGTTATACTAAACTCTAAAGCCTGTGGTAGAAAATTATCTTTGTTTAAGATGATACAAGTTATAATTTTGATATGTGATATGCAGTGAATCATTTTATTTTATTAAATCAGATTTTCTTAAATACTTAAAAAATAAAAAAAAAGTAATTGTTAATCACTTACCACTCGAGCGTTCAGATTTGAAATAGTGAACAGTCGCCGGTGAATTGATGAACGCAGGTTCTTATGCTGGGCTTGGACACCAGGACTAGAAGTTTATTAAGTATCTTCATCCGTACACGTGGCATCCCAATCCAACTTCAAACTTGTGGGCCACTTTTAGATAGGGTGTAAGCCTAATCGACTATCAGTTAATAATAATAATAATAATACTAAGGTAGCTGCAAATTCAGTTGGGCCCAGCCCAAGTACCCTTTGTATTATGGGCTTAAAATTCAGTCTGGGATGGTGGATCAATGACAGGTACGCAAATTGTTATGATCAATCGTATTATGCATTTTTGGCCCATCACAAACTGAATCACAATTTTCATCTAAAATCCAAAATTTTGACTAATAATTTTTAGATACTCACGGGCCTCTTCATATTAGGATGTCATGATAATACTGGGTTGCGCCAATATTTCCCCAATATTTCAGGAGACTTTGATGAGATTTTATAATTTAGGACGAAATTTCAGAATTTGAAGAAAACAAGGTCTTAAAATGATAAGTCTAAAATATTCTATTTCACCAATATTTTGAACTCAAAGCACAAGTGAAGTGATGCAGGTCATGTGGATAAGATATCCTTTTTCCACTTGTTACTAGAAAAAAAGCTCAGAAATAATAATTCAAATTTAGAAAAATGTTTCCCCTGTCTAACTCAGGTTGGGATAGATCGATCTGAGGTTGAGTTCAGCTAGGCCATCTAGAATTTGACTTGTCTAAATTGATTTGGGTTGATTTCAGCTGTCTTATGAAATATATCTTTTTAAAAGATGATAATGTTTTGCATTCTCTCAAATAACTAATGACCTCAATAAGACTAATTTACAGACAATTAAAAAAATTTAATAAGGCAAAAGGACTAGAAATATTTAAATTTGCCTTACTCAGTGGATAAATCAGCCTAGATTCCACTTTCCAGTCCTTGTGGGTGGAGACATTACATCAATGTCCGGGCATATTTGTGGTCACCTTCCCAACAGTAAAAAGTTCAATGATTATTGCCACTTTGGCACACACATGACTGATTTCCAAAATGAGGAGGCTTCTATAGTTGCCATGGTTTTACTTTTTCATGGACAAGACTTGGAGATATTGGTTGAAGCCATGTAAAGACGTTTGGGCAAAAGATAGGATAATAATTAGTGTTGGGGTGTGAACGAGTTCTATATTTGAAGTGCAAAGGGAGATTTATAGATTTATAAAGGACTTGAGTTATTCCACCTAATAAGCTAATTTTTTAGGATGGGTACCTACGTCCCAACAAATGATATCAGAGTCAGGTCTAGATCTATAAGTGTAACGATCCGACCCGAACACAGGCCTTACAGCTTGACTCAGTGTGATATTGTCCGCTTTGGGCCTCGCACACAGTTCGAATCCACACGGTTTTGTTTTTGGGCCCGGGCCCACATGACCAGGCCCAAAAGGGCTCACCTGGTATCAAAGTATGCAGTGCGATATTGTCCTCTTTGGGTTCACCCCTCAAGATTTTGTTTCCACTACCCATCCACTAGATTGGAAGGCCTCACACGAGTACAAGGGGTGGTGGCCTCAAATAACCACCCAATTTTCACTCCACTACCGATGTGGGACTCTCCCACATCGGTTCCCAGGAGATACTGCTTTTCGGCAGGGTTTCACAAGAAGTTTATAAAGTCACCACTTCTCTCATATCACATTAAAAAAAGGTGCTTTAATCATTTCCTGAAAAATTAAAGTTGTTAAAATCTTTTTATTGGACTAAATTTGCTTATACAGCATTGTGTGAATGGTGACGATGTAAAACGTCCAGTGCTAGTGCACATAATTTGTAACGATCCGACCCGAATACAGGGCTTAGGGCTTGACTCAGCAAGAAATTGTCCGCTCTAGGCCTCACACACAAGTGAGCCCGCACGGTTTTGTTTTTTGGCCTAGGCCCACATAGCCTGGCCCAAAACGCGAATTCCTAGTATCAGAGTACGCAGCCAAGATATTGTCCTCTCTAAGGTCCACCAGCCCCCCCCCCCCCCCCCCCCCCCAAGGTTTTGTTCTGGGGTGTGACACACAATCACACTCAAACGCGTCTTGTGAGTTAAGGTGGGCTGGCCTCATCTAAACCCATATTCCTCTTCCTTCTTCACCGATGTGGGACTCCCACATCGGTGAAAGTGGCTGGGCAAGGGTATCACAATCACCCCCCCCCCCCAAAGGCCTCGAGCTGCCCCCAGCTCGACCCGGTCCACCTCAACAACACGAGGGAAGGAGGAAGGCCCACACAGACCAAGTGTAGAACTGAGGCTCTGATACCATTTGTAACGACCCGACCCTAATACAGGGCTTAGGACTTGACTCAGTAAGAAATTGTTCGCTCTGAGCCTCGCACACAAGCGAGCCCGCACGAATTTTCTTTTGGGCCCAAGCCCACATGGCTCGGCCCAAAACGCGTCTTCCTGGTATCAGAGTACGCAGCCAATATATTGTCCTCTCTGGGGTCCACCCCCTCAAGGTTTTGTTCTGGCGTGTGACACACAGCCACACCCAAACGCTTCTTGTGAGTTAAAGTGGGCTGGCCTCATCTAAACCCATATTCCTCTTCCTTCACCGATGTGAGAGTGAATAGTGGCTGGGCAAGGGTATCACATAATTAGACATGGCCACGAAACTAATAAGTAATAATAGGTCTTACTTTCCACATTGTAGTGAGAAAATGATTTTTCATTAAATGTTTAGTAGTACATTAGGATGTTCCCTGCAAAGGTTAGCAGCACAAGAACGCAGTTAACTAAGATAGCATGCTCGTTTCAAATCACAAATGTCACTTTCCTCTTTTTAGTGAATGTAAAGAAATTTGCATAACAAAAGAGGAAACAATAATTTTTCAGATAGTATTGAAATAGATTTCATCCAAATTTCTCTTAAAATTCTTGTAAGTACTGAAATTTTCTTCATTTAAGACAACTCCGGTAGGATATCTAATCCACCAAAAGAAAAGATAGAATAGCTAAAAGACATGGAATCCAAAGTTGACAAGAACCTGAAGCATGAAGAAGATTCTGGGTACCCAAAATGGCATGCACCAAAGTTAGATAATATTGTCCAAGGAGAGTTTCAGTAAAAGAGAAACCATAGATGAAATTAAATTCGATGGATGTTGATTAGGGGTAGCATTACATTAGCACTTGACAGCTTCTGGACATTGGCCTACCCAGGACCCAACTGTAAATATAGTAGATATTCCCCCACATTCTTTTGGCTTTTAGCAGCTTTTCCATCAGAGCAGTAGGTTAGGGTTGGGATGATTCTATATCTGTAGCCTTAGCAAAATGTTTGTTGGATTTCATTGGCAAGTTCCTCGGCGCTGAGCTTACATTCAATTCCAATCTATCAAGCAAAAATAAGAAGAAGAAAAGAAGAAGAGATTATTAGCTTTAGCCTGAGTACAATCTGCATCCTTAATCTGCAGTTAACAGTTTACACTGTCCTAAACTCCTAATCAAGCAATGTTTTGCTTGGTAAATAAGATGATACAAAGCCTTGAATGAGGTGAAAATTCAAAATCCTATCAAAAAACCAAAATTGTACCTCTCCCAACAGAATAGTGTTGCCCCCATCAAAAACCTTTTCTTCCACATTCAAATGATTTTTTTTTTCAAATAGATTTCTCTTGGACTAAAGAAACAAGAATGCTGAAACTTCAATTGAAGCAGAACCAAATGTTGAAGACAATTTTCTCTAGAAGAAGCATTTGTTTAAAAGAAGAGTATTTACCTTGATGGTAAATGAATTGAGCATAGTTTTATCAATAGTACTGATGCTCACATGGAGTATTTCAAGCGAGAGACCTTGGAGGGCAGCTATTATCTTCAACGCCTGGCCGGGAATCCGCTGTGAAGTCGTCCTCACAAGGACATTTGGGCCTGAAAACTTCACCTCAACATTAGCCACCGGTGACTTCGAATTTGCCGCCAGCTCCTTTACACTCTCAAAGGAGGGGACCTCACCCAAAATAGACATAGTTGATTTGGGATGGTGATGTTGGATAGCAGGATTATAGGGGCTGGATGGTTGGGGGGTCCTTGGGCTTATGGGTATGCTTATTCTGGGACTCAGTGGTGGTGGTATTGGGCCTAGAGGTGCAATTCTTGGGCTTGAAATGGGTCTAGGGCTGAGAACTTCATTGAAAACTTTCCTTTGCTTCTTTGCCTCTAGAGAATGCAAAACTTGTTGTAATTCCTTAATAAAATTGACAACACCGCCGACTATCGATGCTTGATCTCCCTAACCACAAACGTAGAAAGAGAATTACAAACTAAGGAAGAAATCAAGTATCCAGCAAGTGTATATTATCCATGATCACATGATGCTAAAACCCAAATATAAGTGCAAAGTCTCAAGATCATAGTAAAAACCAAGTAGAATTGATGAAAAAAAAAAATCGAAGAAGCTCTTAGGATAAGATCATCTGTACCCTCTTAATGTAGAAGCAAGGCATCATAGAGCGCAAGACTGTTAAATGGTCGTTCATTTGCCGTCTCCGATTCCTCTCCACCATTATGTGTGAAGTCGGCTCTTGCCCGTCGGGGGCTACTTCTGAAGAAGATGTCAGTGTAGAGCACTTCAGCCTCTTGTAAGCTGGGGAAGCTTCAACGTCAGTCTCAGACTCTTGTCTGGCAGTGGAAGAAGTGGATTTTTGCGGTGCTAGTTGGGTCTTGTGATCGGGTTTGGAGCTAAAATCCATTTCTTTGAATGACGTGGATGGCAACTCTGATGCACTTTCGAGGCTCTCAAAGATGCTGAAGAGGTTTTCCGGTGAGTTGGCTCCAGCCAAGTCGGTGTTACTGAATTCTGGGTCAGCAAAGAGACCAGACAAGTTCTCGCCCATGTTATGGCCACGGAAAATCCGCCTTCACCTCACTGGGAAACTTCTAATTGGAAAACCACCTTGGTGGGATTTGTCACCTTTCAAGTTGAAGGGTAACAAAACAAGAAACACATGAAATGGTTAGGTTATGAAGGTGAAGGAAATGAGGCCAAGAACATTCTCAGAGCTGATTGATGAAAGAGATTATATAAAGGAATAAAGAAAGTCGGCTCATAAAACCTTAAAAAGACACATTAATAAAATTATTTAACTGCTTCATTGCCACACTTTGAATGAGGAATGTGTTGTAGAAATTATAATATATGGGAATAGTTTGTTTATAAGTAAAAAAATTAAAAATGGGTAATATGCACGGTTAAATTCTTGTCTTTTAAGTCCACAATTTTCTCACTTTACTTAGATGGAGTCTCTGAAATTTCTGTCCTCAATATCTGATGCCCTTAATTCTGATCTATACTCTAGTAAATAGGGAACCAAGTGCCTAAAATGAATTGAGTGTGTTTGAAAGAGAGAAGACATTGTAGTTCTTTTTTTTTCCATTCCATCATCGACCCGTCTATTTATAGATGGAAAACAACAATGCCCAAGTTAACGACTTCAATGTTGTGACCATTTTTCAGGTCTCTCTCCCAAATAGTAAAAGAACTTGAATTCTATTAAAATTACGAAACTATTAAGAGAGAGGTCTTCCTTCTTGCTCTCTTTCTTTAGTATTGATATTATCATAAAATATATTTTAGTTTTAGTTTTTCCTTCTTTTGCACTAGGCAAGAGTAGGGTTCTAAGCAATAGAAAACTTGAGGTAATGGATGGATTGAGAAGGTATTTATAGATCACACCTCTCACCTAAATTCACTTTCAAATCCAATATAAGACTAAAAATATTAATAAAGATCAAATTTATTTTTTGCAAAAAATTTGCCTCCAAGTTTAAATCTTTCGTTTGGCTCAAAATTTAAAAATAAAGCATTTAAAGAAAAAATTTCAAATTTTAATTTATTTAAAAAAAATACTATAATAGAATGGATCCTATTTTAAACCCCATAAATTATTGCTATTTTCTGTTGTTTTTATCTAGTGTAATCTGTGGGGAGAAAGACAGAGAGACATATTATACTAACATTATAACGGTGATTATTTCTTTTGCAGTGGAAGGTACTCTTCGTGGTGATTCGATATTTATGAAGTTATAGGATTGAGGCCTCACTTCTTTTTTTTTAATGAAAATAAAAAGATGATTTTATATTCTAATCAATATGTGACCATTTTGTAATTTCTCTTACTTTCTTCCATCCAAACGGCTCTTGAATTAAAAATGACAACAAGCATTCAAATTTGTCAGAGGTTTCGGGTCTAAGGAAATTTTGGGGCAAGAACTAAGAAATAACCTCCCTTAGATGTTTCCTTGTATAATATAATACATTCTTAGTTTTTGCCCATGTTGTTTTTAGTACGATCGATAGGTATTCCAATTAAGATTAATCTACATCATTTTATTAGAAGGCAGCAATGCCAAATCGGAAAACATAATTTTGTTAAAAACATTCATATCCACTATGTGCATTGTAAGTTGTCAATATATATAGGCAATCATAATTTCAATATAAAATACATATGTAAAGTCCACTTATTAATTTTAAAGTGTATGTGTTTATATAGAGAGAGAAATTATTGGTCCATTGTTGCATGGATCAAATGCCAACTAGTTGATTAGAAAATATATAAAGTTTATTTCAATTCTCTCATTTAAAAAGAGTTAAATAATTTTACAAAATCTAAAAGAATAAATATATATCTCCCTATCTTTAAAAATAAGTAAATAATATGATTTTTTTAAAAGTAAACTCTATAAATCTTAAATAAAATCACCATTTATTGTCGCATTACATAGAGGCGAAGAGCATACGTGTAAATATTAAACTTACTTCAACAACTGTCTGTCCATATTGTCCTTGGAAAGAAGTCATAAAATCTGAAGCAGTTGAATAGACATGGACTCACAAGCAACACGTCTATGTAATGTCGGACGTGAACTTTCTACGATACAATTGTCTCTGCGTGTACTCAGTGTGGTTCAAGTCCCAACATCAACCATTAAAACTTAAAGTTAGTTTTGTACATGGAATCGTCTGCTGCTATCTTGATTTCAACATTCACGATCATTTCTTTTCTCTAAGCAATCCATGTAGAAGTGCGTGTTTAAGGGTTTATGTTCCACCCACGAAAAAATCATGGGTTCTTGGAATTTTCCCGAGAGCGTTGATGGTGATGAGTGGCAGTAGCCGGCAATTGCAGAGAGAAGAGTCTGTCACGGCTTTGAATGGCAAAGGTGGGATAGTGAAAGTGAGAGAGAGAGAGAGAATACACGGCATCTCCGTGGCCATGTTATGTTTATTCAAATCCATTAAATGAATGAGGAAATCGACAGAAATGCAATAAATAAAAGCAGATTGAGACTGGGAAAGTGCACCTCAGCAGCAGCCATCTTAGTGCTTCTTGGCCTCTTCTGCAAAAATCTTGCAGTCTGTTACTTAATTTCCCCATATTTACCAACTACCTCCCCTCCCCTTTCTTGTGTTGCTCATTTTTTTCAGCATCCTCTGCACCTCAATCTCAGTTTACAGGTCATAGTTTTTCGACTAGACTAGTCGCCGGGACTTCGCCCAAGTCGAGTAGTTGACTCGATCCAGCCCAGTGGTTGTAAGTTATAAATCTTATACAATAGGGGTGGGGTTACATTTAAATAAGAGCACCTCTAAAAAGCTTCTGATATTTATTTTATTTATGCGTCATTTGAATAGGTGGAGATGGATATATCATAAAACTCCTCTATTCAATTATCAAGGCACTTTGAGATGGATGATGATAAATCAATCATTTATTATAATTTTATTTTCAAAATATAAAATTAAAAAAATTAAAATATCAGACAAATTAAAATGTATCAACCCATTGTTCTAACAATTTTTTTAAATGTGTGCCCTACGAATTTGAGAGTAGAATAATATATGCACACTCCAATGTAATGCCACCAATAAAAATGAAAATAGTTTCTTCGAAAAGATCTAATTTTGATAGCAGGTGCCCACAAAGAATCATCACAATTATATTAAACCAATAAAAGTAATTTCTGACAAGCACTTTAAACAAGCTTTTTCAATAGACGATTGAAGTGGGTCCCATGGATTTATGCCTCTTTGAAAATATTTTGAAAATATGTGTAAACATGGGAAAAGAAACGAATCTTTCTTCCTTGGGCATATGGCGGCCACATGGCATTTTCTTTAAGATAATGACACATGTCACATTCACCAAATCTACTGTAAAATAAACCTACAAAATGAATCATCAAGTCTGGAAATAGAATTTTATAATTTAAAAGAGACTTTAAAATCTATGTCTATATTTAGTCATCTAATTTTATTATTTTATATAAAAATAAATCTATTTTCAAATTAAAATTTTACATTTATATAGATCTAATAGAGATGATTTAAATTATATGATTTATAGAACATATCTATCAATAAATTGAAAAAAATATTATTCTAACTGTGATGAGGTACACATTATGGGTGCAAGAGTGACAAGGGGTGTTCGTGAAAATACATTAATTTCTCGTTTTCTTGATTTTCTAAGTTTGTTTTTCTTTTATTATTATTATTATTAGCCAGCAATGTAATAACATTAAGACTATACTGAGGTTATTCTTTTTGGGGAACTCAATGGAAAGTCGAAATCTCTATTGCAGATTCTATGTCTCTTTTATGTAACATGTCTTCAAAAGTGAGATCATTCTTCCAACTAAAATAATTCTAAAAAACATTACTACCATGACATCATGAGGAATGTATATCACCTACCAAGATCAATTATTGCACTCATAATTTCAAAATCGAAAGGGGGTGATCTTCACTCTAGTTTTTCAAGGTAAGAAAAAAAAAATTCAGCTGAGCCCCAACCCTAAATAAGGGCTACAACCTGCATTTGTTGTCTGTCTAACCTACAAAAATAGTTCTGTCCCTCATCGCAGATCTGACTTTGTAAGATAGATAGATGCATGTATTTTAATGTGGTTAGGGTAGAGAACCTGTGATATGGTCAGTGGAGGGGTTTGGATGTCATGCTTGTCTTGCTGCCATCTTAATGACATCTTCGTACCTCTTACATTATATAGGAGGGTCCCGTACTATTAACTCTTTTTTCTTTATTCCCATAAACAGAATGGTCCAAACATCCCTTGTACCAACCTACATTCCTTGTCTTTCATGGCCTAACCACATCTTAATTGTCTTTACCCAATCTGTCATGTGAAATTTGAACAGTTTTGCAAAAAAAAAAATATTATAAAAAGACATTATATTTATATTTTTTATTAGTTCTGTAATGTACCCGAGCCCAATCCGTTTACATCTTTATTAGGGATTTATTCACAAATTTAACGAAACTTGTATCTAGAAAGGGGCTGGATAACTTGATAGCCACACCACCAACAGAAACATGGGAAAGGATTTCGTAGAATCTCATTAAAGAGCTGGGCCGAGGCTCACCAGTGTTCTCTAAATTACGAGTGCCAGGAAGCATGTTAGCCCATCACTAGTAGTTGGGAGTAGAATAATATAGCCAGTTAATAGACCCACAGATAGAAAAAGACTTTACATCATCGTCACTGTCAACAGTATAGTATTATCCAATCTATAAATTTATAAGGGGTTAGAAAAATCGGCCGAGCTGAGATATCGACTGCACTTTTTCTCTCTTCTGTCTATTTTTTTTTTAAAAAAAATTCAAAAAAAATTATAATAAATACAGATAATTATAGATTTATTGAATGTGTAATTTTTTCATAAAATATCGGACATTTACATTTTTAATATATTTTTGAAATTACGATATCGAAAAATTATATAATTAGTAATAGAATGGTGAAAATTATAAGGAAAACCAGATAAATGAGGAAAATTTGTAGAAATAATTTCATAATTTATTTTCTTAGTCAATGAATGTTATTTTAAGTTATGAATTATAGAAATAATAAAATGATTGAAAATTACATAATAATATAGAAAAAATATTAGAAAATGAAACTAATGGAGTACTAATCACTTGAACTGATAACCACACAAATGTCATACATAATAATATAATATTTTCTTTCATTTGAGAAAATAGATTTTATTTTTCATTAATAATAATTAGATAAATAAAATTATTAGATAAAATTATGAGCTATAGTTAATTATGTTAAATTGATATAATAAAAATAAAGAATACCTTCTAATAATAATGACAATGGTAAAAATATTAGATGGTAAATATAATATTAAATTATTACAATAAGATAAATAAAAGAAAACATTATACTTCTTACTTTCAATATAAGTAAATATTGTATTTAAAATAAAAAAAATATTAGAGTACATACATGAGTTTCCACGTGAGCTCTTTAGGAAGCTCACGTGGGTTCCTTTTCAAAGATGGGTTTCCACTTAGAAACCCTAATGCTCATAATATTTTAATACCCTTCTTCTCTTTCACTCTCTCTATTAAACCCTAGCTGCCGCCGCTGCTCTCTGTATTCTTCTCATCAATGAAGAAGAAAAAGAAGAGAAAGGAAAGCTGTGAAAGGTGTAGCGATTTTTTTTCTTCAATCTTTTCTCCATATTTTCTTTTCTCTCTTTCCATTCTTTCTCGTCCCATATTTTTTTAAAAAAAGGGGCTTTTTAAAAAAAATAAAAATAACAAACAACATAATTTTTTAAATTCAGTCGACATCATGATCGAATTATCAGTAAAAAATTCAGTCATATCGGCCGAACTTTATTTTGTACGGCCGATACTATACGTATCAGCCGATATAGATCGGTGGTCGAAAATCCGATATAATTCGGCCGATACGCATAATATCAACTGAATTTTTGACCCTGAATCTATACAACGAAACAGAAACGGGGCCCAAAGTGAGTATCATGGGGAAGTGGACTGCGCTAGTCCAAATGAGGATATGAACCCAATAAACCTACTGGGCCTCTGTTATTTTGGATCTGGGCTTAGCAAGTCTATAATAATTATAGACAGTGAAAGTCTGAGGTCCGGATCAAATTTCTGTGGTCCTGACGTCCTGTTTAATCATTTCAATCTAGTCAAAAGTAGGCTAATCATGATCCAGTCTTAAAGTTATAATCCAATACAAAACACATGAATTACCAAACCCAATTTTTGCCCTTGGATTGAAGAATTATTTACTTGCTATCATTCCTTTGTCTAGTTTTATTAAAATTTTCCTCCACTGCGGCAACTTTTGCAGCTAATTAGGTGGAAATCCACTTCGAAAGAGAGTAATAGATTCAAGTCTTTTGAGTGTTAAAATTCCTTTGAATTATCAAAAGCTAATAAAAAATGACCACTCAGAGGTGTGGAGATTCAACTTTTATGATTATGACAATGACCACCACTACCGTGATGATTCAAATAATAATGATTTTTTTTTAAAATCAATTAAAAGTGAGATATTTAGGTTGGAGTATTAGGACCACGACAAATTAGCAAGAAAAATATTCGATTTCAATGAATGGATCAAATAAAAGTTTATAATCTTTCTTATGTAAGCAATGTAATAATAGGCGTCATCAAATCATCCATTACCACAAATCTTAGTTAATTGAATTTGAAGCGATAAAAATTGAAGGGGGCGCAATAAGAATGGACTGTATTCAGCAGAGCTTTTGGTGGTCACTGTCTGGGGCCGCTGATCAGGTCTCTTACCACATGTATGGGATGAGTCTAGGACAGCAGGCAGAGAAAAGGATGTGGGGTCCAATTAAAAGTAATGCATTCTTATTTGGAATTAATTCGGACACTATGTACTTTACAAATAGAGTATCTGACTAAGTAAATCATTCGAAGCTTTTTAATTTTGCCAATGATTTTGTGATTAATTTTTTTTTTTTTTATTTAAGAAATGATTTCAGTTTGAGTTAATTTTATATGTGATTTTCGCTTTTGATCGATAAAAGAAGACTAACAAATCTAAATATCTCCCTACACTTTTTAATAGATGTCAGTTTCAATACTTTTTTTTAATGAAAGAAAGTCAAGACCCCACATAGTTTGAGTATCATAAGCTATATAAAGATTTTTTTTTGAATCTGATAGATTTCATTCCGCCCAATTCATTTCAATAATTTCATCTTTACCTAAGTTCAATAATGCATTTGAATAAATTGGAGTCTTCCAATAATTCAATTCTTCTAGCCAATGGTTGAATTCATTGTTGATCTTTTTCAAAGGGAAACAAAGTTTTCTTTAATCTAAGCATATAATATTTTTGAATGGTAACTAAGTTAAATAGATTAAGAAGAATAAAAGGTAGTTCAAATACAAATGAAATGATTTAAGACTTAGATCCACAAGAACTATGACATACATGCACCTCGTGCATAATCCATGTAAACCCACAAAGAATATTGCAAAAGTCACAACCCAATGAATCATAGGTGGGATACATCCTTGAATGTGGCGTTTACTCTCAATTTCACGTAGAAGTATGCAATGCAATTGGCTATTTGCTTAATTTCTTGAAAGGACATCTCTAAACTTATACATAAACTCTTAATTTCTCTTACCACTATCGTCAGTTTTTAGAGGGGCATTTTTCTTTCCTGAGCCCATTTTATGGCATTCAGCTAGTCCCCATCAATAATAAATTTCCCTTAACTCTCAAACCTCTAAAATACGAGAGCCCTTCTAAATTTCTAATAGCTATGAGTTCTGTCTTGGTTGAATCTCCTATACCTAGAGATTATGAAAATAGCAAAGAAAAGACACCCCTTAAATTTAGATAGCGCCACTTTTGAGTTTTTAATACAAAGGAAAGGTTGCCTTGACTTTGTGTTTGTTCGAGGTTGTTTCTCTATTTCTTTGAGAAAAATAATTCTATGGAAAAGAATAAATTTGATTTTGTTTCATGTCATTCAATGTGTGCTATGAAATTTAGCCTCACATCAGACGTTGTTTCTCTTGTTTCTAAATCCTTATCTTTATTGAAAATGAATGAGATATTGTCTTGATGAGCAAAGGAAGCTTCCATCTTTTCCTTTCCTTATTAAATTTCCTCTCACCCCACCCTTGAGGGAAATAGTTTCTTTAGAAAAAGAGAGAATTATCTTATTTTTGGTGTAATTGAGATGGAAACTTTATTCCATAGAAGAAGAGAGAAGGATTTTATTCTCCATGCTCTTCATTTTTTGTTAGTTGAACGGTGACAAACAAACTCTAAAAAGTTGGTTGCTATTTTTTCGAGAAAAATAACTCCTTAGAAAAAATTATATTTTGGATTTAATTAAGTCATCCAACAGGTGATATGAAATTTAGCCTTGTATTGGGTTATGGAAGTTCGATATTTTTATTCTTCGCATAAAAATATTTATTTTTGTTGAAAATAAACAAAACAATGTCTTGATAAACAGCCTTTTTTTTTTCTCATTAAAATTTTCTATCCTCCTATAAAAAATGAGTTTTCATAATAAGAAAAAAAATTCTTATTTTTTTAATTCTGAAAAAAAAAACTCTTATTTCATGAAAGAAGAAAAAATAGATTTTGCCTTTGCATTGAGGTTACCGTGTGATTACGTGATGCCAGGTGAGAGAGATGGAGAGAAGGGGAGATATCCTCAGTAACACAAATTATCCTTTCTAAATGAATATTATTTAGATTCAAATTCTTCTAATGAGGTTGTTCTCCAAATGTAGGATGAAGGCTTGAGAACTATATAAACAACAATAACATAACCAAGATGCACGAAACTCACATTGAGTAGAGACTTACGTACAATCATTACAAAATAATAAATATATATATATATATATATATATATATATATATATGAAAAGATGATCATCTACGCACTAATGTAGTAAAGCTACATATCTATTTAATTGATCTTATACTTAAATATTCATATTAATATTGATTACTGCTCCATCATTTTGGGTGATTTGGTAAAACATGAACAGCATAGGAAGACTACATCTAGGAAGGAGAAGAGTGACATGACCATGTTTGGATGCATAGGAAGAAATTTGTATTTTTTTGGTTTTTTAAAAGCCATCTGTTTAGCATATACATAAGCTGATAAATGGCAATTTTTTTTAATTTGAGTCTGGGAAACCGTGGGTGACACCACGCCCACTAACTATACCCATGTGGGTTCATAGACGAAAGTTCCTTGTGAACGGAGCCAAACAAGAAGAAGAAGGTCTAATAAATGGCAATTTTAATCACTAAAAACTTATTAATTTTCATAGACGAACTTTCCTTGTGAACGGAGCCAAAGAAGAAGAAGGACTACACCTCTACGGCCTTCCATTCCCGGGCCAATTTAGAAAGGAACTTTGTAGATGATCCTTCTTCACCCAAGGCCTCCGAGGCAGAATCCTTCACCTCTGCCATTCTGTTCCTCACTCCTTTCCCTTCTTCTCCTTCCATCAGCTCCTTTACAACCCGGGCAATTTCCTCCCTCCCTATCAACCCATTCTCCCTGGCTCTGGGCCTCAGCGCCACCTTCAAATGCTCTGTGAGAAGCACCGCGTTCATCCTCTGCTCGGCATAGAGTGGCCATGCAATTAGCGGCACGCCGTGGACGATGCTTTCCAGAGTCGAATTCCATCCACAGTGAGTGAGAAATCCTCCAGTAGAGCCATGGCTGAGGACTTGAATCTGAGGTGCCCATGAAGGTAAAACAAAGCCCTGCCCTTTGGTCCTAGACAAGAACCCTTTGGGCAGAAACTCAAATGGGTGTTCAACGCTTTCGATGCTGAAAAACGTTGCACTCGCCTCTTTTTCTTGTGGACTGCGTGCAACCCACAAGAATCTCTGCTCGCTCATCTCCAAACCGAAGGCCAGTTCATTCAGCTGCTCCGATGAAAGGGTTC
Source organism: Chimonanthus praecox (assembly GCA_022113865.1). Taxonomy (NCBI): domain Eukaryota; kingdom Viridiplantae; phylum Streptophyta; class Magnoliopsida; order Laurales; family Calycanthaceae; genus Chimonanthus; species Chimonanthus praecox. The sequence goes on from CM039094.1 coordinate 4,952,759, forward strand.
CGCCACTCCCAAAAGAGACGAACAGCACAGACCCAAGAGGCTGCTCGTCCAGCCATTTCAAACATTCTGAGAATTCCGAGTCGTAGCTGGTCGAATTGGTCCTTATTAGTGGCCCAACCGGGTAGACGGGAGGCAAACCGGGCTCCTTCTCCCTTAGAGCCCTCAAAGGCCCCGGTTCTAAGTCCGCAAAGGTATTTACTACTATACCCTTGGCCAGCTTGAAACGTTCTGCGTGGAGTAAAACGCAAGTATAGGACTCGCTCATTCGGTCCTGAGCCGGCTCTATCATATCCTTCCCATTAACCGGTATGCAACCCGGCAATTTGACCGGTTCAGTGAGGTCTCTGAACTCGCCTGTGAATGTTGCGTCAAGCAGCGGTAGATATAATAAATGGGTCAGTGCCATTGCATTTGAGCCGAAGAAAATGTAAGTGGGGACACTGAATTCCTCCGCGACATCGATGGCGTCAGTGCCAAAGAGATCGATAATGAGGACGACGGCCCGGCCAGTCGACTTCAACCTGTTCAACACATCGCGGAGCGAAGGGAGCGCTCGTGCGACGGTGACGGTGATGCGGACCTCAGTCTTGGTGTCGGCAGGGAGGTCGTGAACGTCGATTGGAGGGAAGGCAATAGAATTTATGTTCATCGGGAGCATGTCGACGATGGCCTTCTGGGCCTCCGGTGTTGAATCGGAGGCCGTGGAGATGAATGTGACGGAAAAGTTGTTGTAGAGGAGGAGGTGCTTGGCTAACTCGGCCAGTGGGATGACGTGACCCATGCCGGGACTCGGTAGAAGGACTATGTGGGTGGCTTCTGCCTTCTCCATCACTGCTGCTGAACCTCTGATCTCTTTGCTTCTCTATTTTTCTGCTTCTGTAGTTCAGCAGTGTAGGTTCAATTATGAGATGCTAGACTCATATATATATAAGGACCAATGTGTGACTTTATTTACCCCATTTAACCTTTTACCTGAATTGTCTTTCAATTATTTCAATCCACATGTAATGCCACCAGTGATTGATTGTACATAGACAGTTTCAATAGATTGAAAAATTGTAGGGCCTGCTTTCCTACATGCCTACAAAGATGAACGGCTGTAAAAGCTCTCACCAGCTATAAATTATTTTAACTTCTATTTTTTAACGATGATTTTGAATCATAAAATATAAATTTAATCCAAGAAAACATGATGAGGTAGATGCGATTTTTTTAAATCATATGTCACGTATTAAAGGACAAAATTTTATATTTAACAATCTTTATTGATTTTTAAATGAGCCATACAAAGATTGTGCAACAATGTTTTTAATTTGAAATGCACATTTCTAGAAGGATCTATTGATGAGACGAGTACACTGGAAGTTTTTTATTTTCAAACTTCAAAGTTGGGGCTTTGAAAGTTGGGGCTCTCCTTTCAAAACGTGAGAGGGAGTGGACACTGAGCAGCGGGCCAGCGGCTGCGAATTAGAAGATTAACGTCATTAGGATATCCGGGATATGGGTTTTGTTCTTGTGGTTTCTCTTGGCTCGCTCGGGATGTGGACTCATTTGCTTCGATGGAGTTCTCTCGTCCGGTTGTTTTCCTTGTAATTATTAAGGAATTATCCTTTTTTTAATGAATATTTATTCAACATTAGAAAAGATATTATTAAGATATTTTTAAAAAGAATCAAATTCCTTAATCAGAACTCTATCAAGATTTGATGTCTAGGTTTTATAAAGTTTCGTATTCATGTATTCTCTTATTTTAAAATCTTAAAATTAATTATTTTTATTTTTCTAAAATTAAAAAACCAAACTTATATTATTCAAATAATTGATTAATAATGAAACTTCAAATATTTTATATTCATATAATTGGCTAGAGTTAATTATATAAGCCTTATGACATATTTGATGTAAAATCTAATGGAAAAAGGCGAACTATCCAACAAGTTGGTCCCTACGTAACTATGCTATATATAAAAATAAAAGTGCAGTTGTCGACATAGTATTTTGATAAATTAATTTTTCCAATATTCAATCATTTAAATTATAAAATTTATCATTGATTTATATTATTTCCTAATTTAATAGTTAAGTATATTTAAATTAGACTTGTTTTAAAAAGTTAATAGATTTATATTTTTACTCTAATTTGATATTGTTCAAGTTAAAATAGAGTAATGAGAAAGCATATCTGCCTATATTTGGCTAGTTTTTTTCATATGCAAGTTTGTCTTAATTTAACTTTAAATTTTGTTTATAATATAAGAATATTATTTTTTATAACTTAAAAAGGTTGGAGTGATCGTTTGAAACCTATTTCAGGAAATGAGAACAATGAATTTGATTATCAGTCTATCTCTGAAAGGCCACTCCATGTAAAGTTACTCAGTGTATGAGTAGAGAAGCTTACACATGTTTAGTTGAGTGTTCTAAGAGATATAGAAAACTTGGTTATAGAAAAAATATATTATCTTCTTTAAAATAAAAATTAATGTTAAAGAGATTTTTTATTTTATCTAATATTTTCTCCCTCTAGTGTAAAAAATTTTATAAAATGAATTATTTAGATTAAGTTGAATTTTGATTTTAGATAATATAAAAGACTTACTTTTTGTTTATTTAAGGTGAGTATGTTGATTTAGATGTTCTGTTTTTCCAGTTTTACGGGAGGATTCTCCGTCCAAGCAAGGCCTTAGAAGGGAAAAGTTCTCCCAAGTCCTCACTCCTAACATCCAAACCGTTTTCTTTCTTTAAACGTTGTACACTATAAAATCAAATAATGCCAGCTAAAGTGATGACAATTCCATAAGTTGTTAATGTCAAGTTGTCAACTTAATGTGGTGTCATTCACAGCTGCACTCACTCACGAGAAATTCTTAAAAATTTGTGTGGGTTTTAAACTATAGTTTTGAATCGAATTTTTTTATGTATTTAAAGAATAAAAGTATACAATTGTTTTACTCATCCAAAGGCGGTCAGTGAAACTTCACACAGTATTGGTCGATGCTAATTTATTTATTTTAAATCAATTTCGACTGATTTTCGTATTATTTTCACCAATATTTTCTAATTTAATAAGGTTTAAACTAAATTTATTCAATTTAAGATTTATTTTCATCAATTTTGACCATGTTGAGTGATTTTCATTAATTATTTTTTGAGTTTCGGCTCTAAAATAACTTCATTTCGAGTTTTTTTTTAAATAATTTAATAAAAAATATTCGTTGCTTATGAAATTCAGTGAGATGTATTAATGTCATTCAAATAGTTTGTATGGTATATGTGTGTGATTTTTCAAGATTTTTTGAAAATTTGATAAAAGTCAAAATTTCTACGATACTCTATTTTCGAGTTTCTTGTTAGAAAAATGAATGAAATGTTATACAAATGTTTCTAGAATTAAATTAAGAACCTTTAATGTGATTGATAGAGTTTTTAGGGTATTTCTATAATTTTTTAAAATTTTCAACATTTTAATGAAATTTTCAGAATTTTTACAATAAAAAAATTATGAATTGCAATCAAGATACATGTCACTAAGAAATACTTGAAAATATGAAGTTCATATTAGGTATTTCCTCATGTTGATTTCCTTATTTATAAATTTTTTAAATATTTTCTAAAGGCTTAAAACTTTTTTTTTTAAAATTTTGGGAGAAATAAAAATTTTGAACTTTTATGAGTTTAAAACTCCATAAGAATTACCATTATTTTTAAAAAAAATCTGATAACCTTAGATTTTCCATTTTTTCCTATTATTTTTATGCATTTTTCAAAATAAAAAATTAAAAGAAGGAGAGACGTATCAAATTTTTGAACCCTGCCGGCGAGACTTGATTTGTCGATACTGCTTGTCCTTACTCAATACTCTTAACGTGGGTGGGTTGTAAAGTCGTCCTAATTGCGTTGTCCCTTTCCTAATAATGTGCTTATGTGATAATTATTTCTTAATTTTGGATGGTAATTGATGTGATGTTCTCCGTAATTTCCTTATGGACAAAGATGGCACTGTCAGAAATAGGGCTTACGCAGCTCAGCTCCTTATCTTATTCCACGAACCACGTTATATGTCTAGATTCTAGAACATATCGGCCCCTTCACACGAGCTTCTTGTTCCATCTTATTTCTTTTTTTTAGCTATTTTTATGCAAAACTTTCCTATTTCAGTTGTGGAAAACTTGAAATTATAAGATTCATAAATCCTTCAAACCAATCACATCTATTTATAAGATATTTTTTTTAGGTTCCTTTTACATGAACTTCCTTCTTAAATTAAGTTTCAGTCAAATCATTCTCTCTCTTCAAATCTAATTTTTATTTTTTTTTCTATTTTAAACAAATTTTCATGCATTTTACATATTTTCAATCATCGACAATCAAACCTCTCTATATTTAATTCTAAAGTATCTATTTTTATTTTATCAATTTTTGGATAAATGTTTACATTTTTAAGTCTACATGAAATTACCTGAATTGTAAATTAAATGTAACGTCAAGATTCATTTGAGATCAATTAAAATTGTGTCTTTTATACATTGATAAAGTGAACAGATTTGGGATCAATTTATTGTTGAAATTGTTAATTGAAAATGCATATTTGTTGAAATAATTCAATTTTAGCCAAAATATTCTTATCTCCTCAAATATCATTATTAATAAAAAAAAAATGCAGGCTATTAACTTTACTATATTAAAGGACATTCTCATTTAAGTATATACAAAAATTGTATAAAACAGTTTTCTATTAATGAAAATGAAGGTTAAAATTGAAGTACGTATGAGTTTTGACAGACAAAATTATAAATTGTTTGAGTTCGGATAATTTAATAGTTAATTTGATTCTTTTATCTTAAAAATGAGAAATAAAGCCATATTTCAGTCAAATTTTCTAAAACATAGATTCTATATATTATTTTAAAATGTTTTTTACATGGCTAATATTTTAAAATTACTTTATACGGTTTAATTCACTCGTTCCTTATATAAATGAGTAATCTGGAAATTTTGTAAATAATTTAGGGTCTCCGTTTATACACTCGGATTTTCTGCCTCTACACACCCGTTTTCGGGTGGAGGTGACTAATTACCATTTTGCCTCTGCGTTTCCATTCGTTCGAACGAATTTCCAGTTCATTTCGCCATTCGTTCGAACGAATGGATACATACCCCATCTAATTTGATTCGTTCGAATGAATGAAGCGGGTGAACAGTAACGCGGGTACTGTTCACCCGTGAAGGGTGAACGAACGAACGAATTCATTGAATGAATCGATTTTTTTTTTAAATTTCAAAATTATTTTTTAAGCACTGTGTATTTCCAAAAAATTTCAAATTAAATATCCGGACTAATTACGATAATCTGATAAAAATACTTTAACACTTCAAGGTGTTTTGACACTCTGAAATATTTAAAACACAGTATTTTACAAATACGGGTATCCCTAGGGTGTGCCGAAAACATATTTAGAAGTGTGTCGAAAACATATTCAATCAGACAGGTGAACAGTAACGTGGGTTACTGTTCACCCGTCTGATTCATTCGAAGACGGGTGAACAGTAACATGTGTGAACAGTAATCCACGTTACTGTTCACCCGTTTTATTCATTCGAATGAATCGATTTAGAAGGGTGATTCGTTCGAACGAATTAAATTAGATGGGATATATATCCATTCGTTCGAACGAATGGAGAAATGAATTGGGAATTTATCCGAACGAATGAAAACACAGAGGCAAAATAGTAATTAGCTACATCCACCTAAAAATGAGTGTGTAAAAGTAGAAAATTCAGATGTATAAAAGGGGACCATAATTTAATAAATAGTTTTAGAAAAGCTGGGTGACGATAAAGGTTCGTTTTTATCTTCATTTGTAATTCCACACGTGGCCGACAGAAGTCCGTGATGGAATCACTTTCGTTTCTTGTGCCCGCGTTTTAATAAATTTAATTTAACCTATTTAAAAAATTATTTGAGTCCAGATCTGACATGAATCGTGTTAGTTAAAATCGTTCAACTCGTTTTGATCTAACTCAAGTCAAAGGTTTAAATATCGGCCGCCGATATATACCGGTTTTTTGAAACCTTGAAATATCGGCTGATACGATAAGTATCGGCCGTACTGTTGGAATATCGGCTGATATGGGCGATAAACGGTCCCCAATATCAGCCCTAATATCGGCCGATATTCCAAAATATTGGTATATTAGATTTGTTTTCCTTTTTTTTTTTAAAAAAAAAAATACAATATCGGCCGATACGGGCGATATATCGGTCCGAATATCGGCCCAATATCGCCCGATATTGTATTTATCGGGCTGGAAAGTATGGTTTTTTTTAAAAAAAAAAAAAAATATCGGTAGTGGGACCCATCAAATATCGGTCGATATTTGGACCGTTTATTGGTCCAAAATATCGGCCGATATTGTCCCAATATCGGCCCGTAACGGTCTGGTTATATTTTTTAAAAAATAATATCGACGATATTTTAAACGATTATCGGGCGATATATCACGGACGATATATCGCGCGATATTTCGTCCAAAATATCGCCCAGGAATCCTGCCTCATATCCCATCCAACAGGCTGTGGGATTCTTTGTGTTTCCCACGCCTGAATTTCTTAATATTTTTTTTTAAACCCGTGATCTGAACCGACCGAACTTTTTCTCTATATTAGTACCCCATACATCTCCTCATTCATCCACAAATTCATTACGAAACACACTCATCCAGCAGTGGTATTTTCAAACTCCTATCCCCATCTTACAAACGGTCATCCGGCTTATCTTAGAAATCCTTGTGTATTATTAGCTTATCTTAGAAGATCATTCCGTTCAAACTACTGGAAATATATTGATCTTCATTTTCATGTAAGTTTTTATTTCATTTTTATTTTTTAGCCTTCTGATCTAAATATTTTATGGTTTAATGTATAGTTTAATATTTAATGTATTTTTGTAATATGTTGTTGTTTTAGAAATATGGATTATTAATTATTGATAGTGATTTATTTATGCTTAAAGCCTTAAAAATTTAGCATAGAATTTATTATGAATGTATGATATTTTTTTTCATGCAGATTAGTTTTTTTTTTTCATTTTCTTTTATTTTCTAATGTGAAAATGTACTAGAAAACATCATAAGAATTAAGAAATAGTATTTATTGGGAAAAGTGGCTGTTTTTTTTTATAAAACACCCCTCTCATTTTAGAAAGAAGGTTCTGTGAAAAAATATAAATTTCGTGCAACGTAATTATTAATTTAAAATGTTTAAACAAAAACCTCGATTTCAAGTGATAAATTATGAAAAAATATATGTAAAGATACCGAAAATGTATGAATATTTTTTAAACCAACCCTCTCAGTGAGCAGTATTTGTATACTGTAAAAAACTTCAGTTTCAAAGTACATGAGGATTTTTTTTTAATTTTATCATTAAATCTCCCATTTTCATGTGATAAATTACTGAAAAATATGTAAATGTACCCAAAACGTATGAATATTTTTTAACCCAACCCTCTCAGTGATTAGTGTCTGTGAACTGTAAAAAAAGTAGTTTTTTACAGTACATGAGGTTTTTTTTAATTTTATCATTAAATTCCCCATTTTCATGTGATAAATTGTGAAAAAATGTGTAAATGTACCCAAAACGTATGAATATTTTTTAACCCAACCCTCTCAGTGATTAGTGTCTGTGAACTGTAAAAAAGTAGTTTTTTTACAGTACATGAGGTTTTTTTTTTAATTTTATCATTTAATCCCCCTTTTTCATGTGATAAATTGTGAAAAAATGTGTAAATGTATCAAAAAAATCAGGTTCTTTTTTTCATTGAAGCCTCTGACTATGTAGTGTCTTATTACTGTAATAAGTTTCAGTTTCACAGCAGATTATGTTTTTTTTTAATTTTATCATTTAATACCCCATTTTCATGTAAATTGTGAAAAAATGTGTAAATGTATAAAAAAAAATCAGGTTCTTTTTTCAATGAAGCCTCTGACTATGTAGTGTCTTATTACTGTAATAAGTTTCAGTTTCACAGCAGATTATGTTTTTTTTTTAATTTTATCATTTAATACCCCATTTTCATGTGATAAATTGTGAAAAATGTGTAAATGTATCAAAAAAATCAGGTTCTTTTTTTCATTGAAGCCTCTGACTATGTAGTGTCTTATTACTGTAATAAGTTTCAGTTTCACAGCAGATTATGTTTTTTTTTTAATTTTATCATTTAATACCCCATTTTCATGTGATAAATTGTGAAAAAATGTGTAAATGTATCAAAAAAATCAGGTTCTTTTTTTCATTGAAGCCTCTGACTATTTAGTGTCTTATTACTGTAATAATTTTCAGTTTCACAGCAGATTATGTTTTTTTTTTAATTTATCATTTAATACCCATTTTCATGTGATAAATTGTGAAAAAATGTGTAAATGTATCAAAAAAATCAGGTTCTTTTTTTCAATGAAGCCTCTGACTATGTAGTGTCTTATTACTGTAATAAGTTTCAGTTTCACAGTAGATTATATTTTTTTTTAATTTTATCATTTAATACCCCATTTTCATGTGATAAATTGTGAAAAAATGTGTAAATGTATCAAAAAAATCAGGTTCTTTTTTTCATTGAAGCCTCTGACTATGTAGTGTCTTATTAATGTAATAAGTTTCAGTTTCACAGCAGATTATGTTTTTTTTTAATTTTATCATTTAATACCCCATTTTCATGATAATTGTGAAAAAATGTGTAAAATGTATCAAAAAAATCAGGTTCTTTTTTTCAATGAAGCCTCTGACTATGTAGTGTCTTATTACTGTAATAAGTTTCAGTTTCACAGCAGATTATGTTTTTTTTTAATTTTATCATTTAATACCCCATTTTCATGTGATAAATTGTGAAAAAATGTGTAAATGTATCAAAAAAATCAGATTCTTAAACAGCAATGGCAAAGAACAATGAAGATCCAGCATGGTCGTTCGTGAACGACATAATAACAACAAAGTCAAATGCAACTTCTGTGAGAAGATGGTATCTGGAGGAATAACCCGTTTGAAGGCACATATAGCCGGAAAGACGGGAGATGTAGCCGCTTGCAAACGCGCACCAGTACAAGCGCAAATTATTTGCAGGCAACTACTGGAAGTGAATGCTAAAAAAAAGAAAATAAGGACTGAAGCAGAAGAGCATGCTATCGGTCACATAATGGCCGACTGTTTAGAAACTGAAAGAGAGGGCCAATACATGGAAAATGTCCCGTCGTCTTCAGAAGAGGATCCAGACGAGATTGAGGAGGACAGAGACTTGCGGCGTGCAATGCGAATTAGTCGCCGCGAACATGACATCAGAAAGCAGAGTGGTGCAGGTTAATTTCTTTAAATTAATTGTTTAATGTAACAAAAACAATTTATTTCTCAATTACATTAAAATGCCAAATACTGAATTTTAATACTCTACACAGGCGGTGCGAGTGGATCAGGGACTGTGCATGGATCATCCAGAAAAAAATCTGGACTTATGGGCCTATGGAATTCCATCAAAAATGCATTCAGAGGAGGAGAACAAGCAAGGCCTGAGCGCTACGGTGTAAATCCGAATACAGTTGGTGCTGGTGATCCAATGTGGGACAAACCAACTTCCTTGAAACAAGGAAAAATAAATCAAGTAGACAAAGAGAAGGCAAAACAATTAGTTGGGACGGCAGTCACTAAGTTTTTCACCGACAGCCATCGGCCACCGACTGATATCTTAAGTCCATATTTTAAGTCTGTGTGCTTTGCATCCGCAACTGCTGGACCTAATATCAACTTCCCATCGCCGTATGAGATTTCTACCACGTTCATCCCCCGTGAAATACAGCGGATGCGAGAATGGGTAAATAATTTTAAGTCTTCCTGGGAGGATAGGGAGTAACCCTTATGTCGGATGGCTGGAAGAGTGACGATAACCGTAGTATCGTTAACTTCCTCATTTATAATCAATGTGGCACAGTGTATCATAAATCATACGACACATCAAGCCGAGTAAATGATGGTGACTTTTCTTTGTAGCTTTATGGTGTCTGTCTGTGAAGAAATTGGACCTGAGAATGTTGTCCAAATTGTAACGGACAATGGAGCGGGCTATAAGTCGGGAGCGAGGAAGGTCGCGAAACATACCCGTGGATCTTATGGACCCCCTGTGCGGCCCACTGCATAGACTTGATCCTCAAAGATTTTGCTAATGTGAGGGAATTTGCGAACCTAATTGACTGGTGTAAGGATGTCACCACATTTATATACAATCATGTTAGAATCTTAGAGGTAATGAGGAAGTACACGAAACGTCGTGAACTACTGCGACCTGCAGTAACACGTTTCGCCACAGTATTCCTTACGTTGCAGAGCTTCTTAAGAAGCAAGACAGAATTGATGAAGATGGCGAGAAGTAGGTCCTTTGCGAATGCGTTCGACATGAGGAACGCTGAACATCAAAGATATTACCAGAACATTACACACTTATTTGTATCTAAAGTGTTCTGAGACAGTATCGTATCGGCCATCAACATCTCTGCACCATAGTCACAGCACTCCGATTTGTAGACGGAGATAAGAAGCCGACGCTCCCCTATGTATTTGAATGCATGATAAAGGCTAAAACTGAAGTTGCGAAAGTTAATCCTCCGGTTCACTTCATGGAAATCATCAACGACAGGATTAATCAATTTTTCATCTCCAACCCACAGTACGTTGCAGGTTAGTTTTTATTCGCTAGTGTGTTTATATCTTACTATTGTGCATATCTTATATTTAGGCTAATCGCATTGTATTTCACTTGGCAGCATATTATTTGAATCCCTTCTCAAAAAAACCTAATGAGTTAGGTTTAGAACTGTCGACCGACTCAATTCGTAACTGCGTAAGACGGACATTGGAGATTATGGGTGTCATGCATCCTGGTGAACGGGCGGCATGTTTTAGAGATGTACTACTTTTGTTCATTATGATCTTCATATTTTTGATGATTTGAAAGTTGTTCATTATCCGATAATACTAATTGTGTTTTATTTTTGTTTGAAGTTACACAATTTTGAGAACCGCTTGGAGTCATTTGCGGATGAAGCTGCCGATGTTAGGTTGAGAGAGACGGCGACGATGAGTGCTACCCAATGGTGGACATATTTTGGCAACAGCTCACCTATATTGAGGAAGTATGCCATCAAGCTGATGAGCCAGACGTGCAGTGCAACCAACTGCGAGCGTAACTGGTCGACATTTAAATATGTCCATAGCAAGCCTCGAAACAGATTATCATCTCAAAGACTTAATGATTTAGTGTACCTACACTACAATCAGAGGCTAAGGGCAAGGAATTTGAGGAGGTACCCCGAGTTGACACGTGAAGATACCGATGATTTTTTCGTCCCAATCGACCTCGAGTCTCTATTTACCTATAATGATCCATTAAGTGAATGGATCGAAGAGGAAGAACAACCTGTACTGCATGATCTAGATATATCATTTTTAGATCAAAGTATAGAGTTGGGAGAATTGCAAGATTCCGAGGACGAGGCGGAAAATGAAGGTCGCCGCCATTCAATAAGTGTGTCCCGCCCTCCAAATGTGGGTCTAGAACGTCAGACAAGTACAAGGATGGCTCCACGTCGTCATTCTGTTAGTGAACGGCCCACTGGACAGATGGGGTATCTAGCTCTTCACAGAGGAGGAGATCATTAAGAGGAAAAGAACCTGTTGTTCCGAGCAGCCAACCCAGCAGACGTTATTATGGGTCGGCTAGATCTGATTCTGATTCATCTACCGATGACGGTAATGGGTCAGATGATGGGTTGGATTTTACTCATCCAAATATTGTTGTGGATGTTGAGCCTGCCGGCCCACCGGGGTATTATCCCAACATGAGTGAAGTCCATTACCAACAGGATGATAGGCAACATACACCTCCTCATGGCGGAACAAACTTGCCCGGTGAAGGATATGTATCTTTCGGATATACGCCAACAGGATATTATGGTCAACGAGCTATGGGCACTTCGACACGAACTCATTATCCAGTAATATGCAGTCCATGTCGATTTCAGATCGTCAATCGCAACCCTCATCTGATAGTTGGCAGTACCACAATCCATCATCAACATCCGACTACACGTCTAATGATGAGCGACTTCGGAAGACACGTATGCAAGATTTTATTTCCACGTCCCGGGTTATCCATATGAAGAGCTGGATCCATAGTGATATTACATTTGTTTTGAGAAAATTTGGACAAGCTTTGATGTGATTCAAATTTTGAGATGTGAAATTCAATTTCATTGAGATTTACTTAAAATGAATTTAAATTTTGATAGATAACTAATAGTCTAAAAAAAAAAAAAACAATATGATATTATTTAGAGGTCTTCACTTATAAAATACTATTTTACCTTTTATTACCACTTCTTGAAAATTTTAAAAACATAATTTGAATTTTAAAATACTATTCAATTAATTTGACTCAATTTCAATTTATTAAAGTGTGTGAGGTGTATACATGGCAACATAAATACATGATGGCTAAAATCTTTTGTCATTTTATTATCTTAGCATAAGTGGACTCTTATCATAGTTAATATTTTATTATTCCTAAAAATTATTCACACATTAGAATACATAAAGAGACTCATTTATACATGACTTTCAAATGTTAGGAATGAAATTGAAATTATTGAAAAAGTAAGTATGTATTTATAATTACCCAATAACATAGGCATTAATTCAAATTTTTAATATGTGTGGAGCTATGAGATAAGAAGTTTTATTTTTATTTTTATTATTAATTTTCCTATGTTGATTAATTATATAATAGGATCCACTTATTGATGAGACTTGAGAGAATTGATGTGACATTTTCATACTTTTATAAGTTAAAATCATCTATTGTTAATTTTAATATTGAAAATAGATGAAACTTAAATAAATAATTTGAGTATGTATATGACCGATATTTAATGAAAAAATTATATTTTCAAGAAGCCCAAAATTTTCCGACATTATCCAAAAAAAATCGGACAAAAAAAAAAAAAAAAAAAAAAAATCGGAAGAGAGAGAAATTTACCGGCCGGTATATCGGCCGATATGCATATCGGCCGATATTTGCATATCGGCCGATATACCGGTATACCCGGTTTTTAAATCCCTGGTTGAAACACTTATATTTGATAAGAAGTACCTATTGAGTTTGAACGAGGCCATAGATTGAAGTGGGGTCGAAATCTCGGCTGATACATCTCGGGTTTTGGACGCCCGAGATATCTCAGTCGATATGAGATGTATCGGTCTTACGGGCGAGATCTCGGCCGATATGACCGAGATCTCGCCAATATCAACTGATACGGCCGAAATTTATTTAAAAAAAAAAGAAGAGAGAAAGAAATATCCGCCAATATCAGAGAGATATTGGACGATATTCGGCGGACCCGAGATCTTAGATGAGCCCTTTTATTTACCCCTGGACTGACGGAAGGACAGTGATCTTGACAATAAACTGACAGCGTCCCCCTGTAAAGTAGGCATCATCTTCACCTAAAATTTGGACCATCGGCCGTGAATAGCCGTCCATTTTTCGTACAAATGTGGTCTACAGCGGTGTGCTGAAGCCGACAGGTGAGACCAACTCCTTCAAGAGAGGGGATCATTCTTGTGGGGCCCAATAAAATTTTAACTGCAGTAACGATTAAAATCATAAAACTTAATTAAATAATAAGAATACACAAATATGGGTTTTCAACTCATTTTATAACATAAAGTATCACAAAAATTTAATTATCTGATTTAGAGCAAAAATATGGGTTTTGTAGCAAAGAGATGAAAGGAAAATGTCAGTTTAACTCAAACGAGTTGGTCTAACAGCTAAGGATCCACTTCAAGAAGTGGAGGGTTTACGTTTGATTTACATTCAATTTCAATTGATTACTTTCCGTAGTTTTATTAACTGTCTGTGGATTGAGAAATTTTCATATATCTCAAAAGATTACTCGGATTAGATGCCGAAACGCCGTGGGTAAAAAGAAAAAAAATCAGTTTCTTTGCTTGGGACTTGGGTCAACCATGGTAGACCCTAAACCAACAATGGCAAGAATTCCAAAGTAGGTCTTTTGAGGAGTTAATTCCAAATTAGGTCTTTTGAGGCGTTACGTTGTTAACAATTATATGCTTTGTAGAGAGTCTTATTCAATTTCATGTTGTCTTTGTCCTTCTTCTACTTCCCTCCATCCAAGGGCACACACACTTGAGTCTTCGAATATGGCCAAACTCACACAGCTATATCCACTCCATGCTTGATAGTCCTCTTCTTTGGCGGCTTGCATCCATGATTATTGAATATCATTGTGAGATAATCTTATTTGATTCTAAATAATTGATGCAAAGATGTTATACTTCATAGATGATGATATCACAAATATATTAAATAATACAAGATACAGTATTCGAAAAGCGAAAGTGTAATTCAGTTTAATGTTTTTAAATAAATATACGGCCAACGATCTTCCCAAAGACATTTTGTGTAATCCGACATGAGTTTTACTTTATTACCCATTTTGTCCTTCGAATCAGCTCATCGAACCCTTTATTATAAGTGATTTAAAAAAAATTCAAAATTAGACATGAAACTTATATGATCTTTGTCAAAACTCGTTTATCATCATTAAATGTCAAAAGTTCATCTATTTAGAGATGACTTTATAAGCTTTGGCCTCTTATCATAAATGGTGCAGTTAACCACTCATAATTTTATATTTATGATGTGTAATATCTCAATTCTACGTAATAGAGTTATATTTAGTATTCTATTTACATTATCAAATCGAGTTAATGGTGTTAAAAAAATTGAGTTAACCCATTTAAAAAATAAATGGCATCCTTATACTTATTTATCCCCACATGTCGTTCTCACTTGCCCTTGATCTTCAATGATTTATTAATGGGTGATTGGAATTCTAAGAAAAATCATTTTCCACTGTGAAGAAAATGGTTTCTCCATTTTCGCAGGAGATGGCGAAGATGACAACACATCCAATGACATCTGTGATTTGAAACATTTCCACAGGACAGTGACTCTGCAGATTCAAATGCAAGCGAAGTGCATTGAACTCTAATTTAAAGATAAATTTTATATTTGGTTTCTACCATTCAAATCAAGGATTTCGATAATGGAAACTCTAAAAACCAACTCTCAATTCTCTCGCCCGCTCTAAAAAAAAAATCAAGTATTCAATTGAAGCAAAATGAATGTAAAATTGTTATTCCAATGATTGCAACGAATAATTAAGATAAATGCAATTTTAACCAATCAGATGCATGCATCACAAATTAAAATAGAAACTTGAAAAATCAAATCAAATCTCAAAAAGACTATAAAAGGAAAACATCCAGCTTCAAAAATGTGTGCCGATGGGAATCCTTCCAACTCTTTCCTTGTCAATATCAATAAATTAAGTGATTTCACAAACGTCCATGTTAAGTGTGTTAATTACATACCTAATAAGTGGTTGGATTGGAGCCTGAATTTCTAAAGTTCTCATTTATGTCTGCATGTTCTTCCAACAATGTTCTTCATTGTTGATTTTCCTAACTTGGGAAAATTGGATGGCATTTGGGTACGTAATTTGCTCCTTCTATCAACAACATAGTTAATTCGGTAAATTTGATTAAATCAATAACGCCATGGTTCTTACACTCGAAAACTTAAAAACTAAAGAATAATTTAAACTGATCAAATTTTAAAAAAGTTTAAAAAAAAATATAATTTGATCAATATATTGGAAAATGATTTTTGATAAGTTGAACATTTAAAGAATAATCTTTCTAATGAACTCATCATCACTTTATGTTGTGAGTCGGACAGTCATCGTACCACAATATTAAATAGAGATACAAACCAATTTAAATCATTAAATAGAAAACAACCCACACAACAAACAGGACGAAGATTTATGGCAGACGGTACTGAATTTATGTAACCTAACATTGATTGGCTAGTGATCAAATTTTAGTCATGGTTTTACTCTCTTAAAGTTAGCCTTGTTTGTTGTTGGTTTTTGGAATTTTTGTTTATTCAACTTGGAACTAGTTAAGAGTATAATTGTATGCCAATCATTCAATGGTTAGAATTGCCAAATAATTGTGATACGTTTACAATAATTCACAAGTGATGGAAAGTAGGTGCATTGAATAAGCACACTTAGGTCCATGACAGAAGAGAGTACAATTTTCAGGGTCTTTACCTATAAATGTTGAGACAGTCATCATTCAAGGACCATACCTTTCTTAGGTATGAGAAAGTCTTATGTGGGTCCTATGTAGATGTATAACAAAATGATAGCAGGATGAGAAAATTCAAAATGCTTTGTAGAAAATGTCATTAAAAAATAATAAAAATACCTTTAATTAAAACTTTCAACTATCTACACAGGTAGCTTAGTTAATCTGATAGAATTAAATTAGAGTTCTTAGATTTGATTCCTCTCGGTCTTACTTGATAACGAAATTCGTGGGATTCGTCTCACTTTTAATGTAGAATGGAGATATCTGTGTTATTAAAAAAATTATTGATTTGCATTTATTTAAATAAATATTTTTTTAAGTAAAAAAAAAGGCCTAATATGAAAAGCACCACATCATTTTCAAGTCTATTTAAATAATATTTACAAAGTTATATATGTCTTTTTCACTTAATACATCACTGCTTCTTATAATTTTGGTACATCTTCTCACGTGTGAGCTTTTTTTTTCTCCTTTTGAAGAAAAAGATTTTTTTTTTTTTAATTTAGATATGAAAAATCTAATGTAAAACTTTTACACGTGATATCTACTGTCCTTAAAACACACTGATCATAAAAGTTCAAACTTAACATTTCTCGTTTCTTGAAATGGGAGATCAAAAGATTTATGTTATTGTGTTGTCATGTGGATTACATTTTAACAATGATTGTACATTTCAAAGTCTCGGGTTGTCGGGTACCAACTAAAGCCAACCATGGCTAATAGCAAGTCGTATTTTGCTGACAGTCTGATACCTAATTTAAGACTTGTGAAATCTTACAAGCATGAACTTACTTGATGTTTATAGATATCTAAATCGATATCAAAGTTGTACTGAATGTGTATCAATTGCTGGTATCATGCTGATCTTTCCTTTTCGCACACGTCGACTATAAATTAAAGAGACTCTTTTTGTATTGAAGAGGGTTTGATCTTAAGACCTCCTACATGCAAGAGTGAGAATATGTCCATCAAAAGTGAGAATATGACAATCAAGTTCATCCCTCAGAGTTCTGGTATCATTATTTGTTAATAGATAATTTGCAAATATTATTTGATTAGATGAAGTTGGGTGAGTAAATTTTACATATGGAGTGTATTTTAATTATAAAGTTATTAAATTTTAATATCTAATTAAAATAGATAATGTATTATAAAATCACAAGATTTGTTGGATTGAGATATAACGTGAAGCTATTAGTCCATCATATAGCCACACATCATGGTCGAGGGGGGGGTGGAGAAATTGGTGATTGAGAGTGATTCTTCCAACGCTATCAAATGGGCTGGGGGTTTGGAACGCCCTCCTTTGAGGTTAACTGCCTTGGTTAGGAAGATAAAGGAATTATCCTCAGGCCTTGAGGTGTCTTTTGTTTATGTTAGTTGTATGGCTAATGGTTTGGTGGACTTCTTTGCTAAACGGAGTGGATAGTTCGAATCGTAGTACTCTCTGGCTAGAAGGGGGATAGTGTTTAGTGTACTGTTGATGTTATTTTGCTTGATTTTCTTTTGTTGACTCTAAGTCTTTTAGACCTTGCAAATCTAGTTTGTTTCTCCTTTGTAAATGAAAATCTTCCTTTTACTGCTAAAAAAAAAAAATAATCATGGTGATACCCAACCTAAATAATACTTGTGAATAGTTGATATTGGGGCCTAACAATTATTATAGGGTCTTAAAGATAGATCCATAGCTTTTCTTTGATTCAAAATCGACTGCACGTGACTATTTTTATTCAATTATTTTTTTTTATGTGGAACATTTAATTATTTTTTTATTAATCAATATTTTGAATAATTTTTCCTTAAATAACATTATTGAAAAAATAAATAAAAAAAGTATATAAAAATAAAATATAGAAAAAGGATTTTTTAAGATAGACGCTGTGAGTCTTTAAAGATGTGTTCCAACCTTATCATATTATTATGTAAAAATAGAGATAAATCATGAAAAATTAATGAAAAACAGAAAGAAGATCTTAAGACTAATTTTAGTGAGTGGTTCACCGTCCGAGAAGCGACCACCACTGATGCCGCGACACAGTCCCATATGATAGAATCATTCAAAAGAAATTGATAAAATCAGATGAGCTCATTTCCCATTCAATCAATCTCTCACAAATTCAATTCCAATCCAAATGAAGCAAACTAATAATAAAGAAGATGGAAAATTGAAGAAAATTGCAAACTAAGATGAAAAACAAAAAGATTGCAAATTCAAATAAGGGTATCCCTAGGGTGTGCCGAAAACATATTTAGAAGTGTGTCGAAAACATATTCAATCAGACAGGTGAACAGTAACGTGGGTTACTGTTCACCCGTCTGATTCATTCGAAGACGGGTGAACAGTAACATGTGTGAACAGTAATCCACGTTACTGTTCACCCGTTTTATTCATTCGAATGAATCGATTTAGAAGGGTGATTCGTTCGAACGAATTAAATTAGATGGGATATATATCCATTCGTTCGAACGAATGGAGAAATGAATTGGGAATTTATCTGAACGAATGAAAACGCAGAGGCAAAATAGTAATTAGCTACATCCACCTAAAAATGAGTGTGTAAAAGTAGAAAATTCAGATGTATAAAAGGGGACCATAATTTAATAAATAGTTTTAGAAAAGCTGGGTGACGATAAAGGTTCGTTTTTATCTTCATTTGTAATTCCACACGTGGCCGACAGAAGTCCGTGATGGAATCACTTTCCTTTCTTGTGCCCGCGTTTTAATAAATTTAATTTAACCTATTTAAAAAATTATTTGAGTCCAGATCTGACATGAATCGTGTTAGTTAAAATCGTTCAACTCGTTTTGATCTAACTCAAGTTACTGCTGTGACTACCAGACTTATTTTTTAATTTAAATTTGAACGAGAAAAAAATCAACAGTAGATTTTTAATATTTTTAAAATTCAAATCAAATTAACTTAATTTTAAATTTTTGAATTCATGTCGATCTGAATTTTATATAATTTTTTTCCCAATTAGCCTAACAAAGTTACAAATACATAACACATCCCACTGATTTTTCAACTCAGATCATACAAGTTAAATTAAAATCCAACCAAAATTTCACCAGTCTCTTAACCATTTTTGTTGTTATTGATGACAACTACTTTGTTACTCACATTGTGTCTCTTGTCCCATCTCCCTTTCTTTATCTACTCGAATAAACAGATATGTTGTAATTAAAAAAGAAAAGAAAAGAAAAGTGAGAGATTAAATATTGGTTAAGGCTGAAACTCGAGTTAGGTGGGTTGGATTCATTAAAATTCAACTTGATCCGAGTTGATATATATGGAACCTGACTCGAATCAAATCGAATTCTGACCAGACCTACATTATAAACCCATTTTAGCCTAATTTTAGCCGGGTTGAGTTGGGTTGAGTCAGATAGGGTCGGGTTATCTTATAAAATCTTCAATCTGACCCGATCCAAATTTCATGCGGGTTTTATCTTCTCAACCTGACCCGACCCGTTGATCCAAAATTCTGGACTCGACCCGTATGATTTCTCGGGTCGGGTCATGCGGGTCGGGCCAAAACCCGACCCGAGTTGCAGCCTAAATGGTGGTGTAAGTGTGTAACACTTGATAATTTGTGATGTTAAATTGATTTACTTATATAAAAAATTAGTAACTCCTATATAGCAAAAATTATAAACTCTTCTTTAAATTGGTGCAAGTGGCAATTATTGATCAGATATTCTAATTTTCTAGCGCTACAAGATTAGAGGATCTAATGTTGATTCTATCTTTGGTTCTAATCTCTTATTTCGATAAAGCTGATTAACTAAAATTTTGTTTTCTCTTTTTATATTGAATTCAACCAATTCTTCTTAAAAAATTAATAACTCAGAGAAATTTGGAAATTGAAAAAGAATATAAAGTGATTAAATTTAATAATTTATATAAATCCAATTAAAATGATTTCTAATAATCCATATTTAGATAAAGACTTTTAAAATTGACTCGTTAGGTAAAACTAAGGTAAACGGTATGGGTGCATGCAGGTGATCATTTGTGGGACAATTATAATGGGACTTGGGCTAACATTTGTAATCACTGGACAATTAAAAATTAAAAAAATATGAAAATAACTCAAATAGACAATTTTTAAGAAAAAAAATATTTGGAATAAACAAATACCTTTTACACTTGAAAAATTTGCTTCTAAACTATCTTAAAATCATATTAATGTAAGATTCAAACAAAAAAGCAAAGTTAAAAATACAACTTTTACAAAAAAAAGTCAAAAAAATTGTATGAGATTGATACTATGTCGTATCAGTTGAAACACAGTAACACGATATAGCTGTTTAAACAGCTTTAAAGATGATAAGATACATATCAGGCAAAGTTTTTATCGTTCTGCATAATAATGATTTTGTATGTATTTTTTATAATTTTGTATAGATAAATGATTTAGTAGTTGAGTGGTGAATACTATTATGATTAAAGTAAAAAAATAAATAAATTTTGAATTACATGATATTTAGCAACAAGGTGAGGGGGCCATTGACTACAGTTATTGATGACATAATGTAAAAAAAAATAGTCTCATTAAATATGTATAACTATCTGATTTAAACTAAATTTATTAGGTGGCTAAAGTCGACATCTTTGTGACCTGTCCAATTTTTTTTACTTAATCTAAAAGAATATATATTTTTTCCTGTAGTTGACATACTGAGTTCAATAAAATAATATATGGGTCTAAATCAAAAGTGAGTCATGATAATTCATGATATTAGGTGAAGTCCATCACTCATACCAAATTAAATAAGGGATTTTGAATTGCACAGAAACCTTAGTTAAATATTTTTAGGCAGCCTATTGAATAGTTGAAATAGACTTTTACGATTGTCATATTGACACTATAAATTTTTTTAAAAAAGTACATATCAACAAGGTGACAAGTACTCTATTTGATTCAATAAGGTCGCTATATGTCACTCTACTTTCACATATCATGTAAATAAAAAAATTGGGTCATGACTCGTCAGAACTCAAGCAAGTTGGCATGGAAACAGTAATCTCAAGATAAGTATTTATGACAAGTACTACAAGTACTCTATTTGATTCAATAAGGTCGGTATATGTCACTCTACTTCCACATATCATTTAAATAAAAAAATTGAGTCGTGACTCATCAAAACTCAAGCAAGTTGGCCTGGAAACAATAATCTCAAGATAAGTATTTATGACAAGTACTCTATTTGATTCAATAAGGTCGCTATATGTCACTCTACTTCCACATATCACGTAAATAAAAAAATTGAGCCGTGACTCATCAGAACTCAAGCAAGTTGGCATGAAAACAGTAATCTCAAGATAAGTATTTATGACAAGTACTCTATTTGATTCAATAAGGTCGCTATATGTCACTCTACTTCCACATATCATGTAAATAAAAAAATTGAGTCGTAACTCGTCAGAACTCAAGCAAGTTGGCCTGCAAATGGTAATCTCAAGATAAGTATCTATGACAAGTACTCTATTTGATTCAATAAGGTCGCTATATGTCACTCTACTTCCACATATCATGTAAATAAAAAAATTGAGTCGTGACTCGTCAGAACTCAAGCAAGTTGGCCTGAAAACAATAATCTCAAGATAAATATTTATGACAAGTACTTTATTTGATTCAATAAGATCGCTATATGTCACTCTACTTCCACATATCATTTAAATAAAAAAATTGAGTCGTGACTCGTTAGAACTCAAGCAAGTTGGCCTGGAAACAGTAATCTCAAGATAAGTATTTATGACAAGTACTCTATTTGATTCAATAAGGTCGCTATATGTCACTCTACTTCCACATATCAAGTAAATAAAAAAATTGAGTCGTGACTCATCAGAACTCAAGCAAGTTGGCATGGAAACAGTAATATCAAGATAAGTATTTATGACAAGTACTCTATTTGATTCAATAAGGTCGCTATATGTCACTCTACTTCCACATATCATGTAAATAAAAAAATTGAGTCGTAACTCATCAGAACTCAAGCAAGTTGGCCTGCAAATGGTAATCTCAAGATAAGTATCTATGACATTAGATGAAGTCCATAACCTACCAAATTAAATTAGGAATTGTGAATGATAGTATGTTTAAACATTTTTATCCACTCGGTTAAAACTTGAAGCCGAAGATAAATAAAATGAACAGTCACAGAGGACTTTCAATTTAATAGTCCACTTTTTTTTTTTTTTTAATTTAGATCATATGATTGTAGATGTTTTTTGAGAATAAAAGAAAAACACATATTTACAACCATTTTTCTATTTAGAAGAGTTGCTATATCCCACTCTACTCTAAAATATTACTCCCTCTGTTCCATTTTAGTTGTCTCATTTGAAATATTTGTAATTTTTAAAAAACTCTATATATAAAGTTAGCACTCATATGATCTCATCCATTTTCAACTCAATTTATACTATTCTAATATAAATGATACAACTATTTTGAGACAATTCCAAAATCATTGGACAACTAATTTGAAACAGAAGAAGTATGTAATTAGAACTTAAATCATGAAAACTCAATTATCTAATACTATCAGAGTTGTCTAAAAAAACAAAGAAATTCTTAAATATATGTACAAATTGACGTAGACAATCAATATTAATGAGAAAAACTAAAACTATATGTGATATACACACATAGAATAAAATGCTTCTACAATAATTTCTATGGGTGGAGATACTGATAGTCACTTGCAATTAATAAAATTTAGGGATCCTTTCAAGAGTCATTTCTTCTTAAACCAGCCTCTAAATTCAAAGGCAAGTCTTGTCAAACAATGTCTATGGCTCTATGCAATCCATTGAAAATAATGTTAGCCGGTAAGATTTTTTTTTACGTCGGCACAGAAATCCACGACAAAAGGCGGCTAACTTTTCAAATTTTAAGATAACCCGTGGTAAGGCTGGAGTCTGATTTTCTTCAAAAAAAATTCTATATTCGTATCATACTTAGTAGAATGAACAGAGAACTTCTTTGATGATTTGATTTAATAAATACCTTTTTGTATATTAATTTATAGTTTCTTGAGATACAATATGAACAATTAACAATCTGTAATGATAAATTCATAGATTAAATCACATAACTCAAATAATTAGATGAAATTAAAATTTTAAACACTAACTATGGTTGTAATTTTCTATTTATTCTAATCAAGAGTTCATGGGTCTATTTTGAGTATTAATGAGAAAGGAGACTTTCAAAGTCCTCCTAGTGTTTTCGACCCCAAAATTAACTAAAGCAGAAAACTCGTATGTCAAGCCATATCTCTTCACTATTCATTTAGGAAATTTAAATTTTATCATAATGTCTTTAAATTAAATTATAGAAATGTAGGGCCTAACTTTATCAAAGAAAGCCAACATCCATCTCAACGTGTAGAATAGTTGCCTCTTTATTGATACTTCTTTTCCTGGTAATATTATATATTCTTTTCTATCATCCATATGTTAAAAATACTTGATGGACATTGATCATTGTATAGTTTACAGAAGAGCAAGAGTTTAAAATTTGGTATCAGTCGATATATCAGTCACAAAATTTCTTTATTTTTTTAAATTTTTTAATTAAAACAAATCGATATCAGATGATATCAATCACCAGATATCAACTAAATACGGCCGATACAATATGTATCAGCCGATATTTGTTTCTCTGCCAAAAAGCATCGTAAATGAGGCATTTCACTTATTTTTTAAGCTCATGATCTCATTGGATTTGTTGAAGGTTCAAACCCCAAATTCCAAAATATATTCTTTAGTCTTGACTCTGCACTCTCTGATTATCTACAGTGGTACAAACACAAATCAGTTTGATCAAGCTATAGATAAAGTAATCATTGAAAATAAATTATATTAACTATTATTTTGTTCCAAAAAAGTTGGTCTAAAATATTTGTGTTCACTACATATCTCCTGCTGATCAAGTGGTTGATGTCTTTATCAAATATTTTTCTTTATCTCTATTTAAACTTATATGAGACAAGTTTTATGTGCTTGACAAGCCCATAATCTCAAGGGAGTGTGTTGATAGGAATAATAGTTACTTATTTACTTATTTATATTCAAATTAAGCCGATTTGTAAGAAACTGAATATATTTAAAATTCTTAATGTATATGTAAATAACTTTACCTGTTATATAATAAAAGACTCACCCACCATGACTTAATCTGATGTACTTTAAAAGCATTGGGTATCACTGTGAAGATTTTATTTTGGATTTTTCACAATTTCCTACACGTAAATTAAAAAAAACACTCACCCACCGTATGAAAATTGTGTGGAGTACTTCTGTCTTGCCCAAAAACAATTGTGGCAGAAACCCACACGGGGAATTTACAACTTCAATCGGGTTTGTGCGGCCAAACGTTTTGCTCTAAATGGTGTTTCTCATTTTCATCTTACTATCATACAATTTACTAAAAGAGTAGCGGTGGATGTACTAAAAAAATCTTCTTTTTGAATGTTAGACTCATCAAGATCATCTTCATCAGATAAATCAAATCACGTTTTTTAATATAACAATATTTAAAAATTAAAAATAATAAGCTGATAAAATCTTAAAGAGTTTACGACTTGAGATAATTTGGTCAAAATAATTTTTAATAGGGGTTCAAAATTCGGCCAATAATTTTTCTCTCTACTTTTTTTTTTTTAACAAAAACGACTGATATCGGCCGATACGTATTGTATTGGCCAATATTTGGACCCCTGATTTTTAACGAACAATATATTTAATGAAAGATATTTCCAATTAATTACCATACAATAAATATCAACTTGCTAGCCCACATGGGTGTAGTTCAACTAATTAATCTCCCGCCTCAAGAAGTGGGAGGTGCCAACTTCGAGTCTCCATGGCTTAATCTGGTGTACCCTAAGGGTGGTGGGTATCTAAGGTACAAATATCGGCCGATACGATGTATCGGCCGTACATATCTAATATCGGCCGATATGGCTGATATTTGGTCCGAAATATCGGCCACAATATCGGCCGATATTCATAAATATCGGTATTTAAATATATTTTTTTTAAAGACACCGATACAGTTTTTCACGGTTTTTCACGGCTCAGGGTTCAAGGGTTTCACTGGGTCTCATAGTTTTTTGCGGTTTTTTTCAATTTTTTGCTGTTTTTTTCGGTTTTTCACGGTTTTGTACGATTTTTCACGGTTTTTTTACGGTTCTGATATCGGAGGAGAGAGAAAATAGCGATATCGGGATGAGAGATAAAAATATCGGCCGATATTACGGCCGATATATCGGTTTAACCGATATTTTGACCCCTGGTGGGTATCACCCGTGGTGGTTTTACATGATTTTCCACATGTAAATTCAAAAAAAATATATATCAACTTGCTGGTGATATTTATATCAACTTGTTTGGTTTAGGTGGAAGCTATTTTATAATAAATTTAAGATATTAATTATTTTCTTTTATAAATTTAGATCAAATTAAATTATTATTTTTATTTATTCTCTATATTGAAGTGACCATAATATGTAAAGAACTTATCCAATAGTTATTTTTTATCTTAAAAATCAAGGATTACAATAATTTCGTGGATTCCAATTATAAATAATTTGTGTTAGCAAAGTTCCACACTGCCAGTGGGCCCCACACCTTTGAGTCTTGGGTTCATAAATGCATGGAATGTTTGGAAGCATTTACACGAACTAATTCACAACGGATAACTTCTCTAGTAATAAGAGAAGAGACTCAAACCTACAAGCCTTGTACTATCTTTAGGTATGGATTACAAACAGGCCAGGCCAAGCCAACCTGAGGCCTGAGCATAACATTTATCGGGGCTCACTGGCCTGGCCTTTTCAGGCCCTACAGTTGAGACTAGGCCTCACCCCTAGGCTCACAAAAGCTAGTGAGCTTGGGCTTCATGTTTTCTACCTGCCACTATATTCCCAGTCTTGCCTCATAAATTTGATACAACTAATCCCGATAGTTACATATTAGACTAGGCCTGAACTTGAGTATTGGACTATTCGAAGCCGAATGGCCTAGATTTTAGATAAGCTTCCTTACAGAGTCGTTACTACTTTGCAACCCTTTTTGAAATGGACTGATAGGAACCATCAGCTCCTTGATGACTCTCGCAATCTCCTCTCTTTCCACCAATCCGGCCTCAGTTGCTTTGGGCCTCAGTTCGACCGACCTTCAAATCATCCTCCAGCAGAGAAATCATTGTCTTCTCGGCGAATAGTGGCCAAGCAGTCATTAGCATGTCATTTCCAATGCTTTTGAGCGTCGAATTCCATCCCCAGCGAGAAAGAATCCTCCTGTAGACTCATGGCGTAGCACTTGCAGCTGAGGGACCAAGGAAGGGACAACGAGGCCCAAGCCCTGAGTCCTAGCCAAGAATCCTTGAGGCAAAAAGATCAAATGGTTCGTCAATGCTTTGGGCACTGAAAACTTTATCGCGTGGACTGCGTACACCTACCCATAAAAAACCTTTGCTGGATCATCTGAAGCCCAATGGCCAACTCATTCATCTAATCAAGGGAGAGGCTCCTACAAACAGCAGGCCCTCCAACCATATCAAACACTCAAGTCCTTGATCAAGGCCTTAATGGGCCCTGGTTCTAGGTCCTCGTAACCTTTTCTCGTCCATAACGCTTCATGTGGTAACCTTCATGGGAGCGATGTCGAATCCCCTCCCCTCAGCAGATCTATTTCATGAACAGCAAATCTGCAATATACCCGGGGCGGGTAGTTGCAACGGTTCCGAAAAATTTAAGGCTAATGATAACACCATGACTGAGCAAGTAGACATTAAGTGGGTGGGGATGCCCAATTCATCACCTACATAAAGTGCATCGGTCCCACGCTCCATTTTAAAATATTTTTTCCTATTTTTTAACTATTTTTTATTTGTAACATAAAAATAAAGTATAACCATTAAGTAAAAGATTAAAATTTATTTACCAGACATTTAGATTGTCTCTTTATACACATATAGAGTAGAAATGTTTAGTATAAGGATGTTTCAGTAGATCTCATGTATTTTTTATATTAAAACGGATGGAGACATATTGATAGCGAATTTCACAATATGATCAAAATTCACTTTTTTATTTTTAATTTTAAAATTTCAACTAATTACTTATCAATCACTTATTTCTTTAACTCGAATAAAAAGATTACATAATTCTAAGGGTGCAACTGGCCAGATTTCATCTGAAATTTTAAAACTCTGGTTTACTCAGGTTAGAGCAATTTACGATAAAATACTTTGACAAATATGTATGTTTAGATGTTATAAATAATAATATTTACACTCTTTATTTAATACTCTCTGTCGAAATTTAGTTGTCTTAGATGGATTTTAGAATTGTCTCAAAATAGTTATCCTATTTATATTAGAGTAGTTTAAAGTGTATTGAAAATTGATAAGATCACGTAAAATGCTAGTATTATATATAGAGTTCGTTAAAAGATATAAATATTTCAAATGAACAATAAAATAAGATAGAGAGAAACGAGAGTGCACTCAACAGTCTCCTCTCCATTCCTATTTGCGTCTGTTTCGCAGATGTGTGGAGTTACCTGCAAATAAGGGAGCCCAAAAGAAGGCAACCCATATATCATTCTCTAAAAAAAATTAATGCTCTCTAAACTGTATAATTTCCTTCGTCTTCTTCCTTCCCTTCCTCTTCCAATCTTACATTCTCGCCATTGCTCTCCTCATTCAAGATCTACATGACCTTGCAATTCTCCTCCCACTTTGCACACTCCATTCCTGCATTGCATTAGAGCCATGGCTCCTCTTGTCACTCTGCTATCCACCTTTTTCTTGGCTTTTCTCATCTACTTTTTATTTAGGCTCCTCTTCAACCGCCCCCGCCATCTGCCGCCGGGCCCCAAAGGTTGGCCCATTGTCGGCAACCTCCCACAACTCGGCTCCCAGCCCCACCGCAGCCTAACGGAGCTCGCCCGGAAGTACGGGCCCCTCATGCACCTACGTCTGGGTTCGGTCCATCTGATTGTGGCCTCATCACCATCGGTGGCATCGCTTTTCCTCAAGACCCACGACGGCAACTTCTCCAACCGCCCCCCGAACTCCGGTGCCAAGCACATGGCCTATAACTACCATGACCTAGTCTTCGCCCCCTATGGCCCCCAGTGGCGCAGGCTCAGGAAGATCTGCGCCGTGCATATGTTCTCCACCCGTGCCCTCGATGACTACCGGAATGTGAGGGAGCGCGAGCTTGCTTCCATTGCATGTGCGATGGCTGAGTCGGAGGGAAGGAAGGATGTGAATTTGGGGCAGATAGTGAATGTGTACACGAGCAACGTGTTGGGGATGATTATGATAGGTAAGCGGGTGTTTGAGGAAGCTGGGCAGAGGTGATAGAAAAGAAGCTGAAGAGTTTAAGGAGATGGTGGTCGAGCTGATGCAATTGGCGGGTCTCTTCAATGTGGGGGACTTCGTGCCCATTCTCTACCCGTTTGATCCGCAGGGTGTCGTCAAGAGAATGAAGAACTTGCACAAGAGGTTCGATGACTTCTTAAATCGGATCATGGAGGAGCGAAAGAAGGGCTGGACTCCGACGGAATCCAGCCAACCCGATCTACTCACCGTCTTGCTTGGAATGAAAGACTCCAAAGGCAAAGGTGGTGGTGATGACGACCTCACTATCACTGAAACGGAGATCAAAGCACTTCTTTTGGTACGTTAATCTCCTACAATTCACATGCCGAAAATCTTGATCAGATTAGTCATTGAACTTGGTTTTTTTTTTTTTTTTTAATATCAGAGACCATCATGTAGAGACCATCATTCTACATTAAAAATATTAAAATTCCTGATGTCCCTGTTACTCAGACAAACAAGAAATATACTTTAATGGTGGTCAACCCAATCTGACTTGTTGAATTTATAGAATATGCTCACAGCTGGCACTGACACGTCATCAAGTACAGTAGAGTGGGCCATAGCAGAACTGATCCGCCACCCGGACATGCTAGCCACGGCCCAGCATGAGTTGGACACAGTAGTGGGCCGGGACCAATTCGTCTCGGAATCGGACTTGCCCAATCTGCCATTCTTGCAAGCTGTCATCAAGGAAACATTCCGGCTCCACCCTCCGACGCCTCTCTCCGTCCCTCGCTTGGCAGCTGAAAAATGCGAAATCAATGGGTACTCGATCCCAAAGAACTCCACGCTCTTTATCAACGTATGGGCCATCGGCCGCGATCCATCTGTATGGGCTGACCCATTGGAATTTCGTCCCAGTCGATTCCTCTCCGGCGGTGAACATGCTCATGTTGATCTTAAAGGCAATGATTTTGAACTCATACCATTCGGAGCGGGTCGAAGAATATGTGCCGGGATGAACTTGGGTCTACGTACAGTCCAGTTTGTGACAGCCTTCTTGATCCAGTCGTTCAATTGGGCCCTACCAGATGGACAGTTGCCACAGAATCTAAACATGGAGGAGACCTGTGGGATCACCTTACAAAGGGTTGAGCCCTTAACAGTGTGCCCTTTACCTAGGCTAGTCTCACACCTGTACCGTGCCACTAATTAGCACGCTTCAGTATCGTCACCCGTGTGCTTCAACATATTATGTTTTTTTTGTTTATGCTGTGATTATATAGTTAGGACTTATTTTCCTTTTGCCCATTTAGGAGGTTCAATGATTCTTCTGTTATTTGCTCCATGTTATCTCATTATTTGAGAACATCTTCTTTCAATGGAATAATCAGTTATTTTCTTCATTCAAATGTTGTTATCCTCTTTTGTTTCGGCTTTTTTTTTTTAATCAATTTTTCATTTTTTTTCTGAAGTGATAGACAAACAAGTGTGTAAACTTTTGAAATGCGCGTTTACCTTTTAATATGCTAAAATCCCTTGATACAATTTTTAAGTATTAATAGAATAGAAGTATAAGTGTTTTATATGCGAATATCAATCTGCATGATATCCAAATTGAGAAAACAAATTAATAATTTAAATTTATCACTAAATAAACCTCATAAAATCTTTACACCCAAATACCCATGTTAAATTTAGCTCTAAATAGAAAGGAAAAAGGCAGATGACCTGTAATTCTTCCAAATTTGTAATTGCATCTCATTTAAGAATTTTAAGCATGCATCAGAGATTATAACAAAAGCTTTTGCATTGAAAATTAATTGGTTCGAATAATTGGGCCCCATAGGGCCTATATAGGATCATGTAGGTAAAAGCTGCTCATACATTAAGATAGCAAATAGAAAAGATTATGTTTTTATCATGTGCTGTGACCGGTAGATCCCATCAAGTTGAATTCAAATTTATTGATATTCAAAGTTCAAGTCATAAATTGAAACTAAAAGGAATTATTAACTATCTAATCAAAATGTATTAATATTAGTCACCATTTCATTATTGATTTCGACCTATCTAAATCTAATGGCAAAAATGACATTTGATCTTAAATTTTAAATTTATAGTAATTTGCAATTTTAGAGTCAATATTTCAGAGTACTTTATTGTTGGTTGAAAAAATTTACCAAATTTTTTTAAATTACTTTCAAAGAATGGAAGATTCCCAACTCAACAATCTATTTCACAAGGCTTCCTTTATCCATTCATTCAGCTGGGCCTTTCCAGATGGACTGTTGGCCCAGAATCTGGACATGGAGGAAACCTATGGGAATCTTTACATGCAACTGTACGGCTTAAATTATGGACCGACACATATCGGTTTCCAAGCTACCGATACTATCTATCTATTCGTATCATATCATCCGTTCAGTCCTCAATGCAGATGATACAATCAATAATGCAGCTATTTCATCATGGTAGTATGGGCGGATATTGCATAGTATTGCCGATACAATTTAAAAAAAAAAAACTATTTCGACATTTTTTGTTGAATCTTACATGGATATGAGTTTAAGAAGCAAGTTATTGAAGTGTGAAAGTATTTGTCAATTCAAAATTTATTCCCTTAAAATTTGGCAATTTTGAGACATTTTCATCAATTTTTTTTTGAATTTTTGCTCTATGAAACAATATTGAGTGCTTATGGAGTTGAATAAAAAAAAAAATTAATAACTTCCTCGTAGCATAGATGACCAATTCATCATTGAATTGGTTTATATGATAAAAGGTGATTGGTGGCATTATAATTTTTTTAGTATTAAAATAATATATAAAATTAGAACTTATTACGTTCTTGAAGTAAAGGTTGGTGAACAGTGTGAAATAATTGTCTCCTAAGTTTATAGGTAAAAACTCTTAAGAAATTCTCAAGTATTTTTAGATAACATTCACTTCAATTTGTTGTATTTATTAGAATGCTCAACACTTGTAAGTTGAGTTAAAAAAATTGGTTAAACAGTTTATTAGCTAATCTCATACTGAAACTTATTTTTTCAATAATATCAACAGTTTTTTTTTATATAATATTAAGTAATGTTAAAAGACATTGACTAAAATTTGTCTAACCAACCAAGCAAATAAAAAATGTCTCAAAATCGAAATCATATCTCAGCTTGTCGTTTAAAAGACTTTTTGTTGGTGTGTTCACGTCTCTCGTCCCTGTCCAAAACTCTCCCACACGCAAAGAAAGCTTGTGTACACATCACCATTAATATATTGAACATGTTAATTGTTAACTACTTCTCCTGAAAAATCCGTTTGTTTTTCCATGCTCTGCACATTGTATTATATTCTATTTGTATAATTCTTACATATATTACAGCTTAAGAGCTAGTTCAATGTTGAGAAGTCAAAAGTTTCAAGGATGGCTTTTCTTAATCAGCTGAATCAGAATCCTTTGCTGCAGGATTTTTCTATTGTAGTCAACAATAAGGTTTCAAATCGCTCTCCATTGATGATTTATTTCGCCAATTAGAACCAGGATCATCAAACAATGTATTTCATGTTGAAAATAAATATAATTGTCATAAAAGAGCTTTTCATATAAATTAAGTAAGAATGCTCTGTTTTTATAATAAAAGTCATTTGATAGCCGTCTTAACCTCTCTTTCAATCTCTCATGAAGATAATCTGTGCCCACTGCTGGTATAAAATAATGAAAGGTGTTATAACTTACGTCTACATTATTAAAAGCTTCATTTAACACCATCAGTTCTTGCCGTGCTTCTAACCTTCATTCTAGTATGACTAACATGATGATCTTTGTTCATTTTTTTTTTTTTTTTGTAATTTTGTTGACTTGGCAGGTGATTCTATATGTGCAGAATAAGAAATTTACTTGCCAAAGGGTCAGTATCTAAAAAATGCAATTTTTAATAGGGTCTAACATGCAATTTTTAATGGTGGCTGCTGCAAGAGGACATCTAGTTATGGAGATGGGGCCAGTTGATAGGCACCAAAGTGATGTAGCTGATAAAGGAGTGAAGGGTAGCTGAGTGTTTAACGTCTTTATCCTGATTTTAGGTAGGAAAATGGATGAAAATGAAACTTACCTTATCAAGAGTGATTTGACACATTATCATTGACTGCAATGGAAAAGTCATGAAGCGAAAATTTTGATTCAGCTAATTAAGTAAGTGATTATGATGCATGCATTAAGTACCATAAATCCGACCAGAGCTCCAACAGAGACAAGTCGACCCAACTGAATTCGATTGCCGAGTTGGTCCTTCAAATTTATCGTCAGACCCACCGAGAAAAGGGGAGCCCACAAATACCCTCCTTTAAGACAGAACTAAAACAATTCAAGATTTGGGCTCACTGAAAAATATCTTGGGCCTTCTAAGCACTTAGATCCACGCCCAATCATTGTTCATATAATGGAATCCAGGAAGTTGAGTCACCGGCTGAGTCATCTTGTGGGTCATACGTGAAGTGCCACCATGGACGTGAAGTCACTCCGGTGTGGGCCCCACACTGCACAGTCAACAAGGAAGACACGGCAGTAGGAAGAAAGAGCGATAAGAAAGGAATTGGAGAAGGAGATAAGACAGGAGGAGATATCCTTTGCTGCTGAAACCCAGAATAAGGGAATGGAAGGAAAGATAAGCAAATAGAAAACGAGTTAACGCAGAGAAAACTTGGGAAGGAGCCTTGGTCTGCTGAGTTGTAAAATCAGCAGCAACAACTGAGAATAAAAGGCCAGAATGGCACTGCAGGACTGCCCCACTACATACAGAAGCACATCCAAAGCTTTAGAAGGGTTCAACCAGGACCAGTAAAGATAAGAAAGAAGAAGATAAAAGTAGGGCCCACTTCCAATGGCTACTTCCAACAGAGAAGAGAAGGATATGTTACCCAGTCCAATTTAGAAGTTAATTTGATTAATTAGATTTAATTAAGTATTTTTTAGCTGTTAATTGTGATCTTTGTTCATCCAATCGTGAAGATTACGAAATGAGATTTCCCACCGATCCGATAGCTCTTTTAATTAAGTTTTAAAGGTATAAGGGTAATTTATAAATATAATAATATTATTTTAAACTTAAAACTTGACTACTCTCGAAATTTAGTCATTCGATTTAATTTCAACTCCAAATTTTAGATTATGCATTATTTTTAAATTCCGGACTTAACGAATGCCAATCTCAACTTAATTTTACCTATTTTTACTGCCTATATTTTCTTAAGTGGCAAAACCTCAATTTTATAGGGGAAACAAAGTCCTAAAAATATACGGAGAGAATCAATACTCGATTTGTATCATAACGAACCTTCTTGTACTTTTATATTTCCAAAAATAATCAACTTTTGACATTTATTTTACAACGAGAAATCTGGGCCCTTGTTTTAACTAAAAATCTTCTTTCACTTGAAAAATGTGGTTTTTTATTTCAAAACACTTTGAACCATTAGAATGTTTTTATCAGATTAATTTACTCTACCAAACTGTAAATTTAGATTATTTTAAAGAGATTCTTTAAAAATTATGAAATTTTGACAGGACACTGATTTTTGGCTAAAACACTAGGCTATTGATGTCGGTTTCTCTCCAAATTTTAATGTCATATCCAGTTTTTAATACTTGATCTAATGGACTAATTAGATCAGTTTAGTGAGACCTAGAAATACTCAGATATATGAAAGGCATGAAATGAATTATTAAAAAGACATAATAATAAAATAATATTATTTTTATAAATGCATGTTTATCTTACAAAGCTACCAACAGTAGCTTAGGCACTCTAATTGCCTTGGCCAACACGTCCTTTTGTTTATAAAAGGGTGAGGGAGAGATGAGAAATGAAAATAAAAGTTTAGCTACTGCCGTCCCAGTCGCTCTTTTCTTCCTCTATTCCTTCGTGTATTACGTCCTTTCGTTTATAAAAGGGTGAGTGAGAGATGAGAAATGAAAATAAAAGTTCAGCTACTGCCGTCCCAGTCGCTCTTTTCTTCCTCTCTATTACGTCCTTTCGTTTATAAAAGGGTGAGTGAGAGATGAGATGAAAATAAAAGTTCAGCTACTGCCGTCCCAGTCCCTCTCTCCTCTATTCCTTCGTTTATTTCTTCTCTTCTTTTACTCTTCTTGTATCGCAAGCAGAAGCGAGTAGAAGAAGGTAGTTATGGGCTTTAGAATTGATTATTTTTTTTAAATAGAGGAAAAAATAGAACTCTTCATAAATTTTAAATTCTACCCTTTAAAATTAGTTATATTTTACGTTTAAAATTCAGTTGTTTGACCTTAAATAAAATCAGAGAAAAGATTAATCCCATCTGACTATTGTATGTTTAAATTTCAGTACTATAACTTTTGGGCCACACTATCATCTATAGTGACGCTAGTCGCTCGATGATACCATTTGAGGTAACACTTAGTCAATCGGTGGATCATCAATAGTGGCGTTTAATCACTCGATTATACCATCTGAGGAGGTGGTTAGTCACCCGATGGTCTTGAAGTGGGGCACTGAGTACTTTATTTATATTTCTCGTCTTGTACCTGTTGAGCACTGAAAATGACCATTTTACCCTTTAATTTTGGATTAGTTAGCCTTTGATTTGTGTATATTAGATGCGTTTAATGGAGTTTTCGAGTTTTGCAATGTATTTGTGAGAATACAAGAAAAATGAATTAAAATGTAGAAAAGTGAGCCATAGTTTAATTTTTGGAAAGTTTGTAATTTTTACCACCTAATTTGATTTGGAATTATTGTAAATTATTATAATTTAGATCCGAATATGAGAGTTTGAATTATAATAATATTTTCTAGACTGTGTTAAATTGTAAAGGTGGTAGAAATTTATAAACACACAAATTGACCTACTTTTCAAGTCTGAAGCCTATAAGCCAAAGTCCACCAGTATTCCGGGCCATATAAAAGTCCAAGTATGAGATCCAAGTCCAAAAGACCAAATGGGACAAGTGGATTTCGTTTGAAGGATTGTGGAAGCAAGAATGAGAGGAAAAAATGGGATTTGGATTGACTAGAGTGAATTTTGGAACGAGGAATATATTGACACAGTTTCAGTATTTTGGCCATAACTTTTCATTCCAATATCTGATTGCATTCATTCTTATTGTGTTAGAAAGAAGACTTCAATGGATACAACTTTGTAGTTTATGAAATTTCGTGATTAGGAAGTTAACAAGTTCAAAATTGAGCTACAATCTAGTGCATGTGTAGAAAAACGGGATTTCCACCATACTTTCCAAAATAATCCAAAATCCTTAAAATCATAGTCTTATCTGCAAAATTCGGCCATGGCTTGAGAAAGACAGTGAATTTGGATTATTAAAAGAGAGAGAATTTGGGAGAAGTTTTGGAGAGAGAATTTTGAAGAAAGTTTTGGAGAGAGAATTATGGAGGAATTCTCTCCAAACCTTGCTAATCCAGTTTCTTTTGAACCTTATAAATAAAGGGGTTCAGGCATTGTAAAATTTGAATTCGAGTAAGAAACTAAGGTGCGTAAGGACGGGAGGCTGAGAAGACTAGAAGAGAAAAGAATATTCGATTTTTGTCTGTGAGTTCTTTTATTTTAATTTTTATTTCATGTCTTTGATGCAAAAACTCCAAAGTATTATAATTTTAATTTCCAATTTCCAATTTAATTGAATGAAATTCATGGTAGCTTATTTAGATTTATGATTTTCCCAATTGTTAAATATTTTATGGTGATTGTTTTTTTATGTTATTTTAATTCTTTTTAAGATGTCATGGAATAAATTAATTTCAGAGTTTTCAAGGAAAGTAAAACCCCGTTTAGGATCGGTGGAACTTAACCTTTTCAGATCTAAGGCTCTTTTCGAAGAGTAACTTATTTTTAAACTTGGAAAGGAAAGTAGAAATTTTGCCAAAACCTAAGACTTTAATTGAAAATTTTTGACTTAAATTGAAATTTCTGACTTAATGGACATCATGATTTTCTTAATTAGAATTTTAATAAATGGAGAACATGAATTTATATTTAATAGTTCTAGAAGATTTCATTCTAGGCCATGGTTTTATCTTTAAATAGGATAATATGTCACCCTAATTACTTGTTTCAATTTCATTGTACATTATGTGAATATTTTATTATTTTTATTAAACTTTTTATTCTTTTCTATTCTCTCTAATTCTTTTGAACTAGGTTGATATTGATTAAATTGCATTTAATTTTGTTCTCTTAAACTGGTTTGAGATTATTTATAAATTCTAGATCATTGCCATTACTTTAATTAAATTGGATTTATTGGTTAAATTTTAGATTTAGATAATGATACGCTAATTTTTAAATTAGTTTCTTAAAACTGGAATCCAATTGATTTGCCTTTGGGCCGGAATCCCTCATCAGTAGCGTAACGAACGCCGCTCGGTGACCATCAGTAGCACAGCGGAAACGTTGCTCTATGGTAAAAGGGGTTGTGTACTGAGTATTTTATTTATTTTACTGTTTCTGTACCCTCTAGGCATGGTCTCAATATGTCTCCTTAACTGGAAAACAATGCGAGACGGGGCACTGGTATGTTGGTATGCTTAATATATGGTTTCTCACGTGTTTGAAGGTTAATGGATATTGATGGTTGTTTAAAAAAAAAAAAATAGTCAAGTTCAGGGCTCACATCCGGGTACGGGGCGTGACAAAGGTGGTATCAGAGCATTATTCAAATCTCGGACTGTGCATATGGGCGGAAGTAGAATGATTGTTGAGTTTAGGTTCATCTCCTTAATCTTTTAAGATTGGGTAGATGGAACTCTCAATTAAGTTGAGATTAAATCCCCTTTGTTTCAGTAAGTAGTGTGATTTCAGTATCAAGTTGATACTTTGAACCCGACATTTGGAGGTGACGATCTTTGTGAATTTAGAATTGGAATGTGTTAGGAGTACTGAGAGACTCTGAAGTTGGTTAGATTTCGGAGAGACTGTAAAAAAAGAGGATTAGTACGTCAGGAAATAAATGTGTGTATGTGTACTATTGTGTGACTATGTGTGTATAATTGTTTGAAATCTGGATGTAGAGGGTTATATAAACCTCTAATGATGTGCTTATTGCATGACTTTTGACTTGATGAACTCTTGTGTGAATAGTATGTGATAACTATGAGTGTGATTAACAGGAAATGTCTGAATTACAAGGAGATTCTGGAAACTAGGGGGAGAATGCAATTCCACCCCTAGGAAATCAAAACAAACCCTTAGATGTGGTACGTATTACTGTAGAGGTTTTCCAAAGAATAGTGGATGATCTCCACCGACCTCGGGAGAGGACCCCTGAAGGGAGAGTTACCACAGCTCTAAAAAAATTTAAGAAGCTGAACCCACCAACTTTCTCGGGAAATGTGGAGCCAACTGAGGCTGAAAACTGTATCAACCAAATTAGTCGAATCTTCGACACTTTGGCCACAACTGAGGACCTAAAAGTGACTCTCACCACCTATCAACTGGAAGGAGACGCTTACAAATGGTGGAAGGTCAGATACAATGCTAGAAACCGAGAACCTATGACTTTGGAGGAATTCTCCGCCGTTTTCTTGCCTGTTACTATCTTAAAGTAGTGAAGGATGCTAAGAGGAAGTAGTTCCTTGAACTGAAGCCAGACTCTGACACAGTGACCCAGTACACTTAGAAATTTCTAAATCTATTTCAGTACGCGCTGCGAATCTTTGATAATGAAGAGGAGAAAATTCAACATCACATTGAAGGACTTCGTCCTTATATCCAGCGACAATTGGCAGGAATGCAATTCGCTACTTTGGAAGAAGCAATCAACTGAGCTTTTATGGTAAAAGCTATTGACTCGACCAATAGGAATAAGGATCAAATCCGACAATGAGATTCTCAGAAACCCCATCTACCCAACAAAAGAAACAAATTCGACGAAGGCTCTTTTACCAAGGAAGGGCAAGCGTCTGTAGAACAGACCAACAACATAGGGTTTAAGCCAGTGGTATGCTATACGTGTAACTAACCTAGTCACATGGTGAGGCAATGTCCAAAGAATCAGATAGACGGTAGGGTTTGTTATCATCGCAAACAAGTGGGACATTTCATTAGAGATTGTCCTTACCTTGGCAATAAAATTGACATGACTGTACCTCCACAAGACAGAAGGACAGTACCGTCCCAGATGGAAACTGCTCCATAGCCCTCCAAAAGCTCAGTGGCATTTGGAAATATTTCATAAAGGACTAGTCAAACAGGAGGACAAGGACGTCCTCAGACAATGAGGGATGGGGTCTATACCATCGGAACTCGGAGAGAAGAGCCAATGAGAAATACAATGATAGAAGGTACGTGTTTCTTTTTGAAATTTCGGGATGAATTTTTTTTAAGAGGGGTAGGATGTAATACCCCAATCCAATTTAGAGGTTAATTTGGATTAATTAAATTTAATTAAGTAATTTTTAGCCTTTAATTGTGATTTGTTCATCCAATCGCGAAGATTACAGAATGAGATTTCCAACGGATTCGAGTTTGATCCGATCCGAGTCCAATAGCTCTTTTAATTAAGTTTTAAAAGTATAAGGGTAATTTACGAATATAATAATATTATTTTAGGCTTAAAACTTGGTTGCTCTAGAAATTTAGTCATTTGACATAGTTTCAACCCCAAATTTTAGATTATACATTATTTTTAAATTTCGGATTTAACGGAATGTCAATCTCAACCTAATTTTACTATCTATATTTTCTTAGGTGGCAAACCCTCAATTTTATAGGGGAGACGAAGTCCTAAAAATAAATGGAGAGAATCAATACTCGATCTGTATCATAACAGACCTTCTTGTACTTTTATATTTCCAAAAATATCAACTTTTGACATTTATTTTACAACGAGAAATCTGGACCGTCGTTTTAACTAAAATTTTTCTTTCACTTGGAAAATATGGTTTTTGACCTCAAAACACTTTGAACCATTACAATATTTTTATCAGATTAATTTACTCTACCAAACTGTAAAGTTAGATCATTTCAAAGAGATTCTTTAAAATTATGAAATTTTGACAAAACATTGATTTTTGACTAAAACACTAGGTTTTTTACGTCAATTTCTCTCTAAATTTTAATGCCATTGTAATACCCTGCCCCAGATTAGGCGTGTTTTAGCTTAATAATTTCGTTTAACTGATTAATCTCGAAGATTTCGGTTAGGGCTTTAAGGAAAGCCCAGGTTTGGCCCAATCCGAGCTCGAAAGCTCAGTGATCCAGTTCACCCAGCTGGAGGGGCATTTTGGTAATTTGCCGCTTATTACTATTATTTTTATAATTTATTGTTGTTTTGGGAATATTATTGGTTAATAATGTTCTCCTAAATAAAGATTTGTATTTCTGATTTTAAAATAATTTTATTTTCAGAAAATGTATTTTAAATCCGCCGTCAAAACCCCAAAAGGGAGTATTAATTATTTTAAAGGGTTTTGAAAATGAAATAAATTTTGAAATTAGTATTTTATGGTAGATTTCTAAATTGTTTATTTTAACATTTATTTAATTAAGTAAATAGTGTTAAATTGTGTTTTTTATTTAAATAAATGTTTTTAGTGAGTTAAATTCTAAATTTTATGGTGATTAAGGTTTGAAAATCCAATTATCTATAAGGTTGGATCAGAATTCTTGAGCTTTTAATATTTTTTTTAAAATTAGTTTTTTATTAAAACTGGAATAAACTGCAAAACTTGAAAGGGGCTGATTAGCAAACCCAACCAACAGCACTGTTGCAAGCATCAGCGGCACCCGCATGCCGCCATGCAGTGCCCGGGTGACCCGAAATTCCAGTAAAACTCTATTTAAGCAACCTTCTCCATCAGTTTTCACTCCCACTCACCTTCTCTTCTCTCTCTGTTTCTCTCAGCCAGCTGAAACCCAGAGCACCCGACCCGATCTGTTCCTTCTTTTTCTCCCAGTTCAGTACAGTTACCTTAGAAGGAAGATTTTTTCAAAATCAGATTTCTCAGCCCAGGAGCTCAATTAAAGGTATCCATTGCATTCTCCTTTCGATTGCAGTCAATTTCGAATCTAGAAAGCCCGGTTTTGGCCCTGTTTTCAGTGAGAAAAACCAGTTTGAAGTTTTAAGAAAAACTCGATTTTCTTTATATCAGTGAGCTTTCGGTGTTAACATCGGATGACTTACTGAGTTTCAAAGCTACAAACTTCTCCCTATGGAAAGAGGAGTCTCGGATGAATCCATTGGACCGGTCAGATATGAAAACCGAATCCGGAAAATCCTTTTTTCTGGATTTGTTTTTCATATTTTTCGGCAGTTCACTGTCTGTTGCAGATAGTGAAGGGAGGAAGAAGAAGAGAAAAAAAGATATTTTTTTTATTAGATTATGCTGATACTTGTGATTGTGATATTAGTACCTTTCTAAAAATAAATAAATAAATGATTGAATAAATAAATATTATTATTTTATTAAATTTTTTTTTAATATTTTGTTAGATTATGTGATGTGATGTTAGTACCCATTTTTGTTAATTAAAATTGTACTAACCCTCTTCTCTTAT
Source organism: Chimonanthus praecox (assembly GCA_022113865.1). Taxonomy (NCBI): domain Eukaryota; kingdom Viridiplantae; phylum Streptophyta; class Magnoliopsida; order Laurales; family Calycanthaceae; genus Chimonanthus; species Chimonanthus praecox. Next base: position 4,993,935 of record CM039094.1, read on the forward strand.
TACTTATAGTGTAAATACTATTGCATTCGCTTCCAGGCCGACCCTATTGGTCGGGCACTGAGTGATTCACTTTCAGGCCGACGCTATATAGTCGAGCACTGGGTGACTTCGAGGCCTAACTCAAAATGTCAGATCTGGTCCTATCCAGAACACAACAGAGAAATGACCAGAGGATCTAGACCTAACTCAATAAGTCAATCTGGTCAATGCCCAGAAGACAATATGAATTTTGGATTGAGCCTTTTTTATTATATTATTATTTTGTGGATGATTATAATTTAAAAATGATAGAAATCGAGTAGGAGATTCAATTCCATGTACCTTGGACATTTTGGAAAAACCAGTATGATTTCGAAATACTGCTTGTATGTGTACATGATGTATATGAATGCTATGTATATTGATTGTGAACTTGTGTGTTATTTGAACAGAGACCTCGAAACCACACAGTCACGGTGATGGAACTTAACTTTGCAACTTGATGTAAACAGGTTTATTTGATATGGATATTGAGCAATGAGTGGTTTCAGATTTGATGAACCTACTCATGTACCTAAACTTGACGCACTATGGTAAGAGTGGTTATGATGATGGTAAAAGCTATGATCAGACGAAATGTGTAATACTGTTTCCACGTGCCTGACTATTGAATCAATATCGGCCATATGGGAGATGGTTTATGTCTACTGGACCACGGGTGGAGTATGTGTCGTCAGTTGCTGACCTGAGGGTGTTAGTAGCGGCTAAGTTAGAGCCGGAGATGTACTTGCAAGGATGTATTTTGACCGTGTATGGACTTAATACTATGATTGTCAATATGGGATCTAGAGGCTATGTTGGAAAACAGCAGTAATGGAAAGATAATGATGGAAATGATAATGAGACTTTACTTGATGTTTGTTGAATTTATTATCAAGCATGAGATATTATATTGCAACTGTTGATTATATACTAACATGTTGTTTACTTTAAAACTGCACTTTTATATTTCCTTTACTGTGCTAGTTAGCTCACTACACTCACCTTTCAGGAGTTGAACCCGAGGATGAGAACCCCCCGTTTGAAGCTTAGAGCGGATAAGTTGCGGCGCTGCTTTGGGATCCCCACTAAGGGGAATACCCTTGTATTTGTGCCTTCTTGTTCTTGGAACCATTCTCCTTTGTAAAGTGCCGAGTGTGGTACTTAGTGTGTGTTAATACGATGTACTAGGACTACTACGTTTCTGTAGTTACTCTGATGTGATTTTGAATGTTAATTCAATGGTTGAAATTTATGATTATATTATGTGTGTTGATGTTGTTGTTTATGTCTAATTGTTGGGTAGACTTATGGTTTGTATTTGAGTTCACATGTTGGAATCATGTGTGACCTTTGGCCCAACTGTTGATCCGGCCCAGTGAGAATGTTGAGTTAGTTTATCTTAAAAAAAAAAAATCAGTCGCGTTCCGGACCTACCTTTCGGGTCGGAGCGTGACAGCCTTGTCCTGTTTTTAATACCCGACCTAATGAACTAATTAGATCAATTTAGTGAACCTAGAAATATCTAGATGTATAAAGGACATAAAATGAATTATTAAAAAGATATAATAATAAAATAATATTATTTTTATAAATGCATCTTTATCCTACAAAGCTACCAGCAGTAGCTTAGGCTCTGTGATTGCCTTGGCCAACACGTCCAAGTCTGGAATCCCTAGTCATTAGCCCAGAGGAAATGCCGCTCTATGGTAAAAGGAGTTCGGCACTAAGTATTTTATTTACTTTACTGTCACAATACGTCTCCTTAACTGGAAAACAATGTGAGGCGGGGCACTGAATACTTTACATTTTTATTTTATTATAGTGTTTTGGATGGCTGACAGCTAATCCTCTGACATAATTTAAAGAAGTAGTAGAGTTAGGTGACTCATTACACTTATCACGTTTTTGTTGGAAAATGCATGGAATTGGGTAGATAATACATGAATGTTTTAAATTTATATTATTATTTTATTCTTACAAATTTCTGTGATAAACACTGCGGGTAAAGGTGAGGAGACTCGAACTGAATTGGTATTGTATTGTATGGTATTTAAATCCATTAACACCAGACTGAAATAGGGTCCATGGTCACTTAAAGATGGAAAATGCTATATAGGCCTAAAATGCGAAACCTGACACCACCTATATGTAAGGGATGTAAATGTTCTAACTGTGTAGAACGTGTAAGAAAAGAGAAAATTGTTTATTAAATCCCTATGCTATTACATGTATTTATAGCCTCTAACCGACCCTAGGGCTATCATAATCAGACTCAAACACTTAACTAATTATAAATCAAATACACCTCTTAATTAGAGGTAAATCCAAACTAGAATCCTAATTACATTATAATTAGGATAATCTAAATATATTCCAACGCCCCGCAAGCTGAAGCGTGGATGAACGAAAAGCTTGGAACGTGAAGAAACGACAGGTGAACTGAAAAAAATGGCAACTGACTAGCCACGAAGATTTGTTAACAGCAAACTGATTGACTGCAAAATTTGTTGAAGAGGCACGTTGATTGGCTGCAAACTGACAGGCGGCGAACACCAATGGCGGCTTGAACGACAACAGTGGCCGTAAGACAATTGTCCGACAAACAATGAGCGCAATATGCGATAAATGGAGGTAATGAGTGACCTGCAAAACAAGAAGCTGAAGCCATCACATCGATCAATCAGATTATAAAGGCCAATGAACAATAGTTGTAGTCATAAAGGCCAGCAAATAAAGCTGAAGTCATAAAGACCAACAAATAGGGCTGTAGCCATAAAATGCCAGCAAATGAGGCAACAAATAAATGCTGAAGTTATAAAGACCAGCAAATGAGGCTGTAGCCATAAAAGGCCAGCAAATGAGGCTGTAAGTATGAAAGGCCAGCAAATGAGGCTATAACCATGAAAGGCCAGCAAATGAGACAGTAACCATGAAAGGCCAGCAAATGAGGCAGTAACCATGAAAGGCCAACAAATGGGGTTGTAACCATGAAATGCCAGCAAATGGAGTTGTAGTCATGAAAGACCAACAAAAACTGTAACCATGAAAGGTTAGCAAAGGTTGTAGCCATGAAGACCAACAAAGGGGCTGAAACCATAAAAGGTCAGCAAAGGTTGGGGACGAATCAGTCCTCCAAATAAACGGAATGGATTAATTCTAAAACCTGCCGTCTCATTTTCGAGAAACAACAAAATAAGGAGTGCTTGAACGAAGGGCAAAATGCGTCCCTTTCTTCAGCTCTCCCCTTTCTTTTGACACATAACTCGCAGATTGTGGCGAGAAGAAACAACAAAAACCACGAGATTTGAATCGTGATTGGTGAACGATGATCGAGCGACAACAAATCGCCTACCGTGCATACACCAAAAAATGAGCAGTCTTCTAGCTCCCCCTATCTTCTGTTCACTAAAAAACCTGGTCCATTTTTTTTTAAAAAAAAAATTGTAAGATGTGTTATTCCCGAGCGGCGTCCGGAATGATAGAGACCGTCGGCAGATCTCGCTGCGAGATCGGGATCATCCAACCATGAGCTATTCAATTTGAACCACACCAAAATAAGTGGTGAATGTTGCTGACAATCTTTGTATGCAGTCCAAACTCAAATTATCAACAAATCACCATCCAACTTCAAATAGCGACTTGTTAATCGGGATTTGATTTCATGCCCAAATATCCAAGATCCCAATTCTATCCTGCAACTTTAACCAGTGGAAAGAAGTTTCACTCAGAATCATTAGATACATACAAAAGTCTTGCCACAACTCAAAGCACCTAGAATATCAATCACTTTCTCATCAAAGTGAACCTCAATGTCCGAACCCAAACAAATACTGTTGGATGACTTCCCCAAGAAACAGTGTCATCTGAATGACCACTTGCACTTTCAGTCTTGGCTACAATTGAAATTGCCAAAAAAGGTTCGAAGGCAGTAGACCAAATATGGGAATCCCTTCGTTGAGAAGAAGAAGAGAACGGAAGTTGTCAGATGGGTTTGTTGTTTGGGGTGCCCGAATGGTGTATGTAGGCAAGAATGGAGAGCATCAGCATAGGGCAAAACAAAGACAGCGGTAGCAACACGGCTGGGTGAGAGAGGAAGAGGAAGGAGGCGGAGCATGGGAGCAAGATTTGATGCAGATCTGAGATCCGAGCACCGATATCAGCAGGAAAGAGATCTGGCCGATGTAGAGCTGAACAAATCTCGGCAAATCGCCTGAGATGTGGATGATGCAGGCGTCTTTTGGTGTCGACTATGGATGAAAGAGGCCAACGACTGCTGCAAGATGGGTCCGTCATGGCTGATTTGGGCTGAAAAACAAGGACTGGGGTGATGAATGCGGTGGATCTAGAGAGTGAAAACACAGCAGCAAAGGTTTATGTGGTCGGTGATGTAGTCGGCAGTAGTTCTTGTTTTCGCGTCTGAGATGATGATGCCGGAGAAGAGAACCAGCAGATCAGGTCTGCAGGGGAGAAGATCAGATCTGAAATTTGAACAGATCTTGGAGGTTGAGATCTCTACAAGCTGCGAGAGGTCTGCAGCAACAATGATTCCAAATCATTCAGATCTGGAAACAAAGGATAACCAAAGCAGCAATGCCAGCGGCGCTCGAAGATGTTGGGCGGAGCGCAGCCAAGAACAGCAAGCAGAGAATAACACTCGCGGACATATTTGAATCTGAACAGAGATGAAGAACAAGAACAACAAAGAATCTCTTCCGACGAGAGACTTGTAACAGTGGAAGACTGGCTTGGCAGGGAGCAATGGGTCAGATCTAGGCTGATGTTTGCGGATCAGAAGCAAGTGCTAGAGTCCCCTCCCTCTGCCAACAAGATTCCTCGGGCAGAGGGAGAGAAGTGAAACTGACGTGAAGTTGACTTTAGATCGTTTCCCGCTTTGATTCCATGTAAGAAAAGAGAAAATTGTATTATTAAATCCCTATGCTATTACGTGTATTTATAGCCTCTAGCCGACCCTAGGGCTATCATAATCAGACTCAAACACTTAACTAATTATAAATCAAATACACATCTTAATTAGAGGTAAACCCAAACTAGAATTCTAATTACATTATAATTAGGATAATCTAAATATATTCCAACAGAACGTAAGCGTAAAATGGTGTTGGGGAGCCAAGGACTTATAGCCTCTAACGCAGTATGGACCCATGAAGTGTCTGAGAATTGTCGGGTAAAAACTGGGTGAAGGCATTCGTGTTATTAAACCCAGTTTTATATATTTGTATGAATATTGATTCTTTATTGATCATTGTATATTGGTGATGGATGCACCAAATGGTAAGGCTGAAATATGATGGTTCTCTCTGAATAAGTCCCTGTGTAAGGAGGGCACTGGAAACCATGCATTATCATGAATTTAACATTTGCATGTGAAAATTATGGTATAAGTTAAATCTGTGAAAGATAATAACTTTGAAAATTATGATATTGGCCATTGGGCTATAATTGCTGAGATTAGGTGAACACCGTTTGCGAACCATTGGGTTGACGTGTTAGTAAGCTGTGGTCAACCGCCATCAACCGTTGGTGTTGGATGAGCTAGTAAATCGGGTCGTTGAGACCTTGTGATGTTAAGCCGAACGCCGCTTGCAAAGCGTTGGGTTGGATGTGTTAGTAGGCTATGGTCGACCGCCATCAACCGTTGGTGTTGGATGGGCTAGTAGACCGGGTCGTGGAGACTTTGTGATGTTGGGCCAAACACCATTTGCGAACCATTGGGTTGGACGTGTTAAGAAGCTGGGTCATGGAGACCTTATGCAATTACAAGTTTCTGTATTATTTCCAGTGGATGGATTTAATACTACCGAAGCTTAGTGGTGATCTTCGGTGAGCTTCAGCTTAGAACCTTAATACATGGGATATAACTTCGTAGGAAATCGTTGTATGAACAATGAGATGTATCTTAGTGATTTCTCGTTGGTTATTGGGATATGATTAGGTGAATGATTACCCCAATGGATAAATAGAATGAATAGGTGAATGATTTTCTAGTGGAAAAATGGGATATGACTAGCTGAATGATTATCTTAGTGAAAAATATCCTAGTGGAAAAATGGGATATGACTAGGTGAATGATTATCCTAGTGGAAAATAGGATATGACTAGGTGAATGATTATCTTATTGGAAATGAGATTTGACTTGGTGAATGATTATCCCCAGTTGATTAGCAATGTATGACTTTATGAATAATTTCTCTAATTGTTTGTAACCTGATGGTAATGCCTGTATGACATAATGAGATATGACTTGATGGTAAATATTAGTATAAGACCATAAGGGTAAATAATGTACTATAAGAATGATCCTAAGGTAAAAATGGATCATTGGTTGGTAAGTTGTATGTTTATTTGCATTGATACATGCATGCCATGGTTTTTTATTTATTTGAGTTCTCCTCACTGGGCTAGAAGCTCACGCCCCTTACAATGCAGGATATGAATCGAAAGATGGAATGGAAGAACCAAGAGTGCCTCGTTAGGAGTCAGAACTTGGGAATTATCAGTGGTTTCCCGCACATGAAAACTAAGCCTACCTTTGGCTATTTTGTTTGTTTTTATTATAAATATTCCTCATGTGGCATATGAAACTTATGTCTCTAAGTTTTAATGTTCTATACATTATATTGGTATGTTGGTATGCTTAATATATGATTTCTCACGTGTTTGAGGGTTAATGGATATTGATGGTTGTTTGGAAAAAAAAATTAGTCGCATTCCATGTTCGGGGCATTACACAAGTGGTTAAAAATTGACTCACCAAACGATTAGATTTTTAAATTTACTTGCAATATATATGGTTAAATTTTAAAAAATAATATCAAATGTAACCTTATGATGGTTTAAAAAAATAAATGAGTGGGACTAGATTTTGACTTTTAAACCGGATGCCCTTGAAACAAAGTCATCCGGACCTTGAACAGGCCTAAGTGCATAAAAAATTGGGTCTACGAATTCCACTAAACAATTAAATACAGAGACCATCGACTACTGTTCACCTCCCACTCACATATATCTACTTATATATGGTGTGACAAGTATTGGAACTTCAGACCTTTCCAACAATGGCTTCTTTCGACGTCCTACTCTTCACCCTCTCTTTTGCTTCTCTCATCTACTTCCTTCTTAACCTACAAAGTATCCTCCTTAGCATCCGCCGCCGCCTGCCTCTGCCGCCTGGCCCGAAAGGCTGGCCCATCTTCGGCAACCTCCCACAGCTGGGATCCATGCCTCATCGCACTCTAACAGCCCTCTCCCACAAGTACGGCCCCCTCATGCATCTACGACTGGGATCCGTCAATGTCGTCGTGGCCTCATCTGCGTCCGTGGCCTCTCTCTTTCTCAAGACCCACGGCGCCAACTTCTCCAACCGCCGCCGAACTCAGGCGCCAAGCACATGGCCTACAACTACCATGACCTGGTCTTCGCTCCATACGGACCTCGTTGGCGCACTCTCAGGAAGATCTGCGCCGTCCACATGTTCTCCGCCCGGGGCCTAGAGGACTATCGACACGTGAGGGAGGGCGAGATTGCGACCCTCACACGTGCCATGGCGGAGGGGGAGGGAAGGAGGGAGGTGGACGTGGGGCAGATACTGGTCGTGTACTCCGCCAACGTGCTGGGAATGATGATGATAGGGAGGAAGATGTTTGAGGAGCTGGGCAGGGGTGGAGACTACAAAGAAGCAGAAGAGTTTAAAGAGATGGTGGTAGAGCTGATGACTTTGGCGGGTCAGTTCAACGTGGGGGACTTCGTGCCCATTTTAGAGCCATTGGATCTGCAGGGTGTGGTGAGGAGAATGAAGAAGGTGCATAAGAGATTTGATAACTTCTTCAATCGGATAATGGAGGAGCGCAAGAAAGGTGGAGCCCCGCCAGGGTCCGGCCATCCGGAGCTGCTCAGCATCTTGGTTGGGCTGAAAGACGAGAACGACAATGGTAGAGACGATGAAAAGCTCACACTCAGTAATACTGAAATCAAGGCCCTGCTTCAGGTACGCGATTGCTCCTTGCCACTTTTAATAGTAATAAATATTTTAACATAAATAATAAAAAATTGAAATTTTCTAACCCAATATGAGATTGAACATCACAGTTAGATGACGTGGATTGATCTAAACATAACTTTTTATAAAAAAAATAAAAATAAATACTGCAATACAAAATTCCTTTATAATCGACAAAATACCATCATGTGAACAAATTCAAAAGTAAAATTTTAAAAAATTTAGACATATTTAACATGATTGAAATGATCAAAATATTTTAATTCCCGATTCATGGAATCTGCAGGATATGTTTGCCGCTGGAAGTGACACATCATCGAGTACCATTGAGTGGGCCTTGGCAGAACTGATCCGCCACCCTGAAATCCTAGCGCAAGCCCAACATGAGCTAGACTCAGTAGTGGGCCAGGACCGGTTCGTCTCGGAATTGGACTTGCCCAATCTACCTTTCCTTCAAGCCATTGCCAAGGAAACGTTCCGGCTCCACCCAGCTACACCTCTCTCCCTCCCTCGCATGGCGGCTGAGGAACGTGAAATCAATGGCTGTTTCATTCCAAAGAACTGCACACTCCTTGTAAACATATGGGCCATCGGTCGGGACCCATCTGTTTGGGCTGACCCACTTGAATTTCGGCCCAGTCGGTTCCTTCCTGGCAGCCAGCATGCTCATATTGATGTTCGAGGCAATGATTTCGAGGTCATACCATTTGGAGCAGGCCGGAGGATATGTGCTGGGATGAACCTGGGTATACGTACAGTCCAGTTCGTGACGGCCTCCCTGATCCATTCATTCCACTGGGCCCTTCCAGATGGACAATCGGCCCATAATCTAGACATGGAGGAGACCTTTGGGATCAGCTTACAACGGGCCGTGCCCTTAACGCTGTGCCCCATACCAAGGCTAGCCCAACATGTATACCATGCTTAGGATTTGCATGTCCTATTAGAAGGTTTTACTATGTTCATTATATGTGTTTGTATCTTAATGTTGAGAATAATTTCACTTCAGTGGTGATATAAGAACGGAGAGTACCCGCAATTTGCAGAAGAACTATCTGTAGGGCATTATGTGGAGTGAGAATACGTTGGTTTTAAATATCTAAAATTTCACTTTTTAGGTAAGAATATTCTGTTGTTATAATAAAAGTCATTTGATACCCGTCTTTCACTCTCTCATGAAGAGAATCTGTGCCCACTACTGGTATAAAATAGTGAAAGATGTTATATCTTATGTCAACATTTTTAAAAGCTTCATTTAACACCATCAGTTCTTGCCTGTGCTTATAACCCTCATTCTAGTACGACTAACATGATGACCTTTCTTCATTTGTTTTTGTAATTTTATTAACTTGGTAGGTGATTCTAGATGTGCATAATGAGAACTTTACTTGCTAAAGGGTCAGTATCTAAAAAAAAATCAACTTTTAATGGTGGCTGTTGCAAGAGCATGTTCGTCTAGACACAAGTTGAGGTCTAAGGTAAAAAAGTTGAGGTCTAAGGCAAAAAATCTAAATAAGGCCTTCTTAGTATTTAACATATTAATATTTAATTAAAAAAAAATTAATAATTTTTTTTAACTTAAAAATATTAAGAGGCCAACAATATAGAGTATTGAAATTTTTTCCCATCCGATTAGCATATTCATCCCAGTGAAATTAGCATATTCAGCAATTAAAACAGAATAAGAACACTTTAAAAGATCATCAGTATACTAAGTGGTGTGAAGTGCAAACAGAGATTGAGAGATGAGTTCTCTCTAATGCTCTTATCTTTATATATATATATATATATAAATAATTTACAATCAATTAGCTGAATAATGGCAGTGAAAAAAAAACCCAAATCATTTTTTTTTTCAATCCCGTTTACAATATCAAATTTAACAAAACATTTAAAGAAAACCTACTTAAGAAGAGAAATAGGGATGGAGGAATAACAGAGAGAAGGTTTTCTGGACTTACTTTCATGGTTTTAAACATCTTTTAAAAATAATTTTAACAAGTTTTGAGATTAAAACTGGTTTTAATTAAAACTGATATTAGCATTAAATCAAGAAGTAAAATAGATAAAATGATTAATATGAGAATAATTTACAAAAATCTGAAAGAGGAAGACGAGGGATTTCGACAGATCTGGGTTTCAGAACGAATTTTCATTTCGATTTTAACAAGAATTTTCCAAACTACCTTATGTCATAAATTTATTAATCCAAACTGTTTATCAATTAAAATAAAATTTTAAACTAAGAAATAATAAAGAAATGAAATGGGAAAGACTTGTAGAAGTTAGACAAAGAGAGTGAATATGTGATTGTTGGGCTTCAATAATCAGCAAAGAGAGAGGGGTTGAAGAGAGATTGAGAGTCTGAAAGAGAAAAACAAGAACCCCTTTTTATAGCTGCATCGAGCTTCAGCTCCCATGGCAAGAGAGACTTGGATGGAAACCCATCCACGGCAAAGGGGGCCTTCTTCCTCTGGGGCCTAAGGCGATTGCCTTTCTGGCCAAAGAGTCTAAGATGACCCTGTGCAAGAGGACATCTAATGGTGGACATGGGGCCAGTTGAAAGGCACCAAAGCATATATGAAGGGTAGATGAGTGTTTAACGTCTCTATCCTAGTTTTAGGTAGGAAAATGGATGAAAATGAAACTGAACTAATCAAGGCTGATTTGACTGCAATATAAAAAGTCCTGAAGCGAAAATTTGATTCAGCTAATCAGACAAGTGATTATCTCTAATAGTGTTTATGCAATTATCAGATAAATTGAATATAATAGAAGAACAATAAATATCTGAGTCGGTAACAATGAATACAAAATGCATACTACTGTTTCTTGTATCACATAATGCAGTAAGAAACTTGTGGCGTTTGACGAAATTAGTAATTGCCTTTTTTACTCTCACCGATGACTGCAGTGCATGCAGGCATTTGGTATTAGCTATAAGTTTTCTTTTATCTTTTAAGACAAAAAAAATTACTGCTAATGCAGGAATGAATGATGCTTAAAGGAGAAGACGTTTATTGAGAGTTCTTTCTTTAGCGGCAATGAAAAGATGTATGAAAATCCCACGCTAAAGAGTACCATATAATGGGCCATCCCCAAATTAATCCGCCAGCCAGACATCCTAGCCCAGGCCCAACATCAGCTAGACTCAGTAGTGGGCCTGGACTTCTTTATCTCAGAATTGGACTTTTACAATCTACCATTCTTGCAAGTCGTCGTCGATGGAACGTTCCGCCTGCACCCACTCACCCACGTCTCATTCCCTTCCTCGCATGGAAAAATGTGAAATCAATACCTATTTCTTCTCAAAGAACTGAACATTCATGTCAACATATGAGCCATCGGCTGCAATTGATAATTTCAATATTTTAAATTCAATGGAGAAAAATTAATAAATGAACTGATCTTTATCATACGACTCCACTCCAAAACGTGGATGGAATTGGTGAGACTGAACTTCAAATATTTTCTTTATCATCAATATGTCTTGAGCACAACTTTTAACAATATTTACATGCTTAATTACATTTTCGTGTTTAATCTTACACTACATATGATTTTAAGAAGGTTTATAAGCAAGTTCTTTTAGTAGTATTTGCCAATTTCATACATTTTTTGTATTAAGATTTGACCACTTTGAATTATTTTCATCATTTTTTTTCGAATTTTTGCTCTAAGATAATCTCCATGTTAGAGTTTTTGTGAAAATAATTTAATAAAATAATATTGAGTGCTTTGGAATTGAGTGGAGGTGTCTTAATACGATTGATAGAGTTTGTAGCGTATTTGTATAATTTTTCAAATTTGTTTTTCAAAAATTAATGAAAGCTGAATTTTCTAAGATGATTCTTATTTTGGAGTTTTTGTAGAAAATATTAATTGAACGATGTAAAATATGTATAGCTATTGAAAGATTCCATTATTTTCAATCATTTATGATCACACAGTCATTAGATTACATTTAATACTATTTTTTTTATTTTATAATTTGAAAATTTTAATTACACATGTTAAAAGTAAATTTGAAGATTTTTTTTTTTTTAATTTACGTGTGAAAAATCATAAAAAACTCAGCATAAAATCCCCACAGATGGTACTCACTGCCTTTAGAGTATATGAGATTAAGCCATAGGGGCTCGAAAGTGGCACCTCCCGCTTCTTGAAGCATGAGGTTAACCACTTGAATTACACCCATGAGCAATACCACAACTTAAAATTAAGTGGTTAAAAATTGACTCACTGAACGGTTAGATTTTTAAATTTACTTGCAATATATATGGTTAAAAAATTGGGTCTTCGAATTCCATTAAACAATAAAATAGTGAGACCATCGACTACTGTTCACCTTCCCACTCACACGTTAACTAGTTATATATGGTGTGACACAAGTATTGGAACTTCATACCTTTCCAACAATGGCTTCTTTCGACGTCCTACTCTTCACCCTCTCTTTTGCTTCTCTCATCTACTTCCTTCTCAACCTACAAAGTATCCTCCTTAGCCTCCGCCGCCGCCTGCCTCTGCCGCCTGGCCCGAAAGGCTGGCCCATCTTCGGCAACCTCCCACAGCTGGGATCCATGCCTCATCGCACTCTAACAGCCCTCTCCCACAAGTACGGCCCCCTCATGCATCTACGACTGGGATCCGTCAATGTCGTCGTGGCCTCATCTGCGTCCGTGGCCTCCCTCTTTCTCAAGACCCACGGCGCCAACTTCTCTAACCGGCCTCCGAACTCAGGCGCCAGGCACATGGCCTACAACTACCATGACCTGGTCTTCGCTCCATACGGACCTCGTTGGCGCACGCTCAGAAAGATCTGCGCCGTCCACATGTTCTCCGCCCGGGGCCTAGAGGACTATCGACACGTGAGGGAGGGAGAGATTGCGGCCCTCACACGTGCCATGGCGGAAGGGGAGGGAAGGTAGGAGGTGGACGTGGGGCAGATACTGGTCGTGTACTCCGCCAACGTGCTGGGAATGATGATGATAGGGAGGAAAATGTTTGAGGAGCTGGGCAGGGGTGGAGACTACAAAGAAGCAGAAGAGTTTAAAGAGATGGTGGTAGAGCTGATGACTTTGGCGGGTCAGTTCAACGTGGGGGACTTCGTGCCCATTTTAGAGCCATTGGATCTGCAGGGTGTGGTGAGGAGAATGAAGAAGGTGCATAAGAGATTTGATAACTTCTTCAATCGGATAATGGAGGAGCGCAAGAAAGGTGGAGCCCCGGCCGGGTCCGGCAATCCGGATCTGCTCAGCATCTTGGTTGGAATGAAAGACGAGAACGACAATGGTGGAGACGATGAAAAGCTCACACTCAGTAATACTGAAATCAAGGCCCTGCTTCAGGTACGCGATTGCTCCTTGCCACTTGTAATAGTAATAAATATTTTAACATAAATAATAAAAATTTGAAATTTTCTAACCCAATATGAGATTGAATTTTACATCACAGTTAGATGACGTGGATTGATCTAAACATAACTTTTTATAAAAAAAAATAAAAATAAATACTGCAATACAAAATTCCTTTATAATCGACAAAATACCATCATGTGAACAAATTCAAAAGTAAAATTTTAAAAAATTTAGACATATTTAACATGATTGAAATGATCAAAATATTTTAATTCCCGATTCATGGAATCTGCAGGATATGTTTGCCGCTGGAAGTGACACATCATCGAGTACCATTGAGTGGGCCTTGGCAGAACTGATCCGCCACCCTGAAATCCTAGCGCAAGCCCAACATGAGCTAGACTCAGTAGTGGGCCAGGACCGGTTCGTCTCAGAATTAGACTTGCCCAATCTACCTTTCCTTCAAGCCATTGCCAAGGAAACGTTCCGGCTCCACCCAGCTACACCTCTCTCCCTCCCTCGCATGGCGGCTGAGGAACGTGAAATCAATGGCTGTTTCATTCCAAAGAACTGCACACTCCTTGTAAACATATGGGCCATCGGTCGGGACCCATCTGTTTGGGCTGACCCACTTGAATTTCGGCCCAGTCGGTTCCTTCCTGGCAGCCAGCATGCTCACATTGATGTTCGAGGCAATGATTTCGAGGTCATACCATTTGGAGCAGGCCGGAGGATATGTTCTGGGATGAATCTGGGTATACGTACAGTCCAGTTCGTGACGGCCTCCCTGATCCATTCATTCAACTGGGCCCTTCCAGATGGACAATCGGCCCATAATCTAGACATGGAGGAGACCTTTGGGATCAGCTTACAACGGGCCGTGCCCTTAACGCTGTGCCCCATACCAAGGCTAGCCCAACATGTATACCGTGCAAGTAATTAGGATGCCTCAATGGCTCCTTATTACGCCCTAATAGATTGCTACTGTGATTGATTGGCGTGCTTGAATTGTGAACTTGTTAGGTCTTATGCTGTGAACATATGCTTAGGATTTGCATGCCCTATTAGAAGGTTATACTATGTTCATTATATGCTCTAGCTTTTATGTGTTTGTATCTTAATGTTGAGAATAATTTCACTTCAGTGGTGAAATAAGAGCGGAGAGTACCCGCAATTTGCAGAAGAACTATTGTACGGCATTATGTGGAGTGAGAATAAGTTGGTTTTAAATATCTAAAATTGTGTACATGAAGTGTGTCAAAAATCAGCTTGGACTATAAAGATTTACTATTGGTAAACTTTTTAGGTAAGAATATTCTGTTTTGATAATAAAAGTCATTTGATACCCGTCTTTAACTCTCTCATGAAGATAATCTGTGCCCACTGCTGGTATAAAATAGTGAAAGATGTTATATCTTACGTCTACATTTTTAAAAGCTTCATTTAACACCATCAGTTCTTGCCTGTGCTTATAACCCTCATTCTAGTACGACTAACATGATGATCTTTCTTCATTTGTTTTTGTAATTTTATTAACTTGGTTGGTGATTCTAGATGTGCAGAATGAGAACTTTACTTGCCAATGGGTCAGTATCTAAAAAAGCAAATTTTAATGGTGGCTGCTGCAAGAGGACATCTAATGGTGGACATGGGGCAGTTGAAAGGCACCAAAGCATATATGAAGGGTAGCTGAGTGTTTAACGTCTCTATCCTAATTTTAGGTAGGAAAATGGATGAAAATGAAACTGAACTAATCAAGGCTGATTTGACTGCAATATAAAAAGTCCTGAAGCGAAAATTTGCTTTTTTAGATTTTTTGAAGTTATTAGACATATCATTAAGTAAATCAAATGAAAAAAATTAATTAAAAAATTCATAAAATTTATCACTTCTCTCTCATTTGATTTGAACTTCAATCCTGCACTGTGAGTGAAGTTTTAAAAGGTAGCATTGAAAGTTCTGTGGAACATTATCGTTTCCTCTCCAAACATGAATTTCCGTACGTCTTTCCATATTTCCTTTTAACGTGGGATTTTCATACGTCCTTTAATTGTCGCTAAAGAAAGAGAAACAAACGTCTTCTCCTTTTAAGTATCATTCATTCCTGTATTAGCAGTAATTTTTTTTGTCATCGGTGAGAGTAAAAAAGGCAATTACTAATTTCATCAAACTCCACAATATTCTTAGTTTCTTACTACATTATGTGATACAAGAAACAGTTGTATGCATTTTGCATTCATTGTTACAGACTCAGATATTTATTGTTCATCTCATTATTACCCTCAGTCACTTCACTTCTAATAGACTTGCTAAAAATGTGATGCCTAATCTCATTAGTAACTATCGAATTAATCTCGCTGAAAGTTCATTTCAATGTTGGCACTTTAGAAGAGAAATTTTATTTTTAAAGAATGGAAGACTTCTAATATCAAAACCCATTTCACAAATTTAACTGAAATGACAGCTAAATAAGAATAAGATAGAAATTGAACTTTGATTCATGGAATTTGCAGGATATCTTCTCAGCTAGAAGTGACACGTCACCAAGTACCATATAATGGGCCATCCCCAAATTAATCCGCCAGCCAGACATCCTAGCGCAGGCCCAACATCAGCTAGACTCATTAGTGGGCCTGGACTTCTTTATCTCAGAATTGGACTTTTACAATCTGCAAATCGTCGTCGATGGAACGTTCCGCCTGCACCCACCCACCCACGTCTCATTCCCTTCCTCGCATGGAAAAATGTGAAATCAATACCTATTTCTTCTCAAAGAACTGAACATTCATGTCAACATATGGGCCATCGGCTACAATTGATAATTTCAATATTTTAAATTCAATGGAGAAAAATTAATAAATGAACTGATCTTTATCATACGACTCCACTCCAAAACGTGGATGGAATTAGTGAGACTGTGAACTTCAAATATTTTCTTTATCATCAATATGTCTTGAGCACAACTTTTAACAATATTTACATGCTTAATTACATTTTTCGGGTTTAATCTTACACTACATATGATTTTAAGAAGGTTTATAAGCAAGTTCTTTTAGTAGTATCTGCCAATTTCATACATTTTTTGTATTAAGATTTGACCACTTTGAATTATTTTCATCATTTTTTTTCGAATTTTTGCTCTAAGATAATCTCCATTTTAGAGTTTTTGTGAAAATAATTTAATAAAATAATATTGAGTGCTTTGGAATTGAGTGGAGGTGTCTTAATACGATTGATAGAGTTTGTAGCGTATTTGTATAATTTTTCAAGTTTTTGTTTTCAATATTAATGAAAGATGAACTTTCTAAGATGATTCTTATTTTGGAGTTTTTGTAGAAAAATTAATTGAATGATGTAAAAATATTTATAGAATTAAAGTAGTTACTGTGATTGATATAGCTCTTAGGATATTTATATGTTTTTTTTTTTCTAATATTCCAATATTTTTATGAAATTTAGATTTATTTAAAAAATATACTTTATTCATACTGATATTTTGACTCTCACAAGTCACCCCATAAAATGACCATATCCTTTACAAAAATACACTTGGACTAAGTCTTTCATTTTTCTCATATTTTTCAAAAAAAATCATTGTTTTCAAAGAAGAGAATGGATATTGACAATAAATTGCTGATACGCCTGTATGAATCGAGACAATTACAGATCGTTGATGATTTTTTAAAACCTTGCTTAGGTGTGCTCAGATGCGTGGAACTCATATAAAAATGGTCAGAAAAAGTAAGGGAGATTATTCTTTTAAATCATTTTTAAGATGATGAGCTTAGAGTCAGAGCCTTGTCTTCTTCTTCAAGCATCTAAAACACAACAAAACCCTAGCCACTGATACCTTTGTTTTACCGTCAAAGCAACATTAAACAACAGTACTAAAGGGAAAATAGATGAGCACCACCATAACATGTTACGCTCGAGTATATCAATTCTTAAAAATCTCTCTCTCTCTCTCAATTACCCACATTTATATCTTCAACATTAGAGGCATTTCGTTATTAAATTGAAAAAAAATATACTTTTATTTTACATAATCAAATATAATTGCTCTTCTATCATATATTAATTGTCTCTAACTCAATAATAAAAATGTCTCCATCATTGGTATTACTACTATAAACCGTTATCTTATTATGATCATTCGGACACCCTTTACTCTTTCCTTCCGTGAAGGCTGAGGAAAAAAACCTATGGCTATTAATTAAGCCTTGTGTACCTGGTCATCAATGCCACACCACCAAACTGCCTATGTAATAACTACGTAACAACTCTAGGATTTTCCAATGTATAATGATAGGAACATTAATATTTACTTAAATATATCTCCCTCATTATCCCTCTCAAGTGGGTGTGATTGTGACCCATTATCCACCCGTAGTAAAACCATTAGATGCAGTCAGGGATACATATATATCGGTCGATACATATCGTATCGGCCGATATGAAACGGTTTTGGAGAGCCGAATATCCGATATGATATCGGTTTGGCCGATATACACAATATCGGCCCTTTTTTTTTAAAAAAAAAGGAGGAGAGAGAAAAATATCGGTTGATATATCGTATTGGCCGATATATCGGCCGATAACGTTTTTTAAACCCCTGGATGCAGTATCCTCTATCTGATCATGCTTCAGTGAGTAGACCTTTGGATTATGAGATTTATAAGCACATGGGTTCCCTCTTTTTAGTAGTCGATTTTTAAGGAAGAGTTATACTCATGTATTTAACATGATATTAGAGCGGGTTACCATAGAAATGGATTAGGTTTGTATCTCCAACCATGCATGGAGGGAGAGATCCGAGTTTTCGAAGCCTGGCTATGAGGGAAGTGTTAGCAACGTTTCAAATTGCTAGTGAACCTTTAAGTTATGGGTTTATAAGTACATTTCTTTTTTCTATAATAACTAATTTTTAAAGATAAGTTATAATTACGTGTTTTACACTCTGTGACTCCCAATCAAAGTTAAAGTTTCAATAAGCCCAAATGATCTTTGGTCTTTCCACTCTCTACACGGCCTTATGCTTCCTAAATTCAGATTTATTCTAGATTAACAGTCGATGTTTATAGTTAGAGTCGATGTAAAAATAAATGCCATTATCAACCTAACGACAAAATCAAATGTTAAAGACGACTTGATGAGAATATAAGATTCTTTTCCCAATAACTTTCTAATCTGATATCCACCCTAGTATTTAGATGTCTTAGTTCCTAACTCTTTAGCCGGTCAAAGCTATTATTATTAAAAAAAGAAGGGAAAAGAGGAGGAAAAAAACCTCTTCCATAAACAATGGTTGCAAACTACGTGCAATGACGTCAAATTTAAATTTAAATTTGACTAAATTAAACAAAGTCAAAGGTCCTACCTTCACATGATCCTAGAGCATGAGGAAAAGTCCAAAACAGCAAAGCATACCGAAATCCGCCACCATGCCCGGAATATTCTATTAAATGCTTTAGTTACTCAGGCACAAGAGAAGCCAAAGGCGGCAGTGCTCGTAAAACGTTCGGAGGCAGATTTCTTTACTAATGAGCCATATTCCGGCAAGATTCCGGCTGAGTTGTCCCCTTCTTCCCATCTCTTCGGAATTTTAGGTAGCACTTCTTTAGAGTTGGTATACATTCCATAGAAGCCGTTCTTCGAGAACTCACCATTGGCTCCAACAAGTGAATCAGAACCAGGTTTCCGCCGAAAGACCGATCGGAGTAACTTGTGAAAAGACCAGGAGATTTTCGATGGTTTTGAGGAGACCGGCTGGGCTGGCCTGGGTGCAACTTCAGACAAACGTGGCATGGAGAAAGTCCTGGAAACAATAGCCGAGTCAAGCTGCCTTTGGAAAGATTTGAGCTCAAAGGAGTCATAGAGACAACTATCACAATCCCAAACACGGGACTTGGCTTCTTGGCCTTGTTTTGGGATCGGGTTCTTCATTTTCTCCATCTATGGCTTTCTTAGATGAAATTGGATTGAGATTTTACAGGTACGCGAACGTATATATGGACCAAACGAGGAATTAGAAGTGCCCCTTTTCATGTTGTCGATGACGATCCAGACGCGTCGGCAACGTGTGAGAAAGTCACGTCGTCTTCATTTCGACCACTAAATATTATCGATGTGGAAAACTTGGTGCCTCAGGTGGGCATTCAACGTTATTTATTGTAGATGGCTAACAAGGCCTTTATTGATTGATAAAGTTCTACAGTTCTAGGAAGCTGCCTTGCCCATACCTCGCACGAATAGCTGAGTTCGCTTCGTGACTCGGATGACTCGACTCAGCAATGCACCTGACCACAGCCACATTGATCACTCAGGAGAGTTCGAAATCTGACAAGTGTCCTTCATGATTGGGCTGGGCTGTCTCGCCCAACGTAGTAGAATGTGTGGATGAGTCCCACGGCCAAATAACCTAAACCAGAGAGAGAGAGAGAGGCGATACCAAAATCACCATTCAAGGTCTTTTAAATGTGTCAAAGTTTGGATTTTATTAAAATTAGTGACAATTATATGTATGTGACTTATAAATGGACTAATTTGGGAATTTCGTGCAGTTAATTTGACGGTCAATTTCACACTTGTTTGTGGGAGCTCTTAAAATAAGCTCCTTCAATACAAAAAGGGTCAGTCAAGGATTAGTCAATAAGACGCTTGAATAATTTGATCTTCAAAAAAGAAGAACTAATTTGGGATATTTTTTAAACTTATGATTACGAAATTAGTGGACTTTCGTCTTAAGTTTTATTGGCTTCAAGCTCCAAACTTTTTTTTTTATCCATAGGTTTAGGGCAAACTTTTTTTTCTTTTTGATAGTACATATAAGAGATAGAGATAGAGAGAGAGAGAGAGCCCTCTTCTATAAACAACTGGTGGAGACATATTTGATTAGAAATTTAGAGTACACAAAATTAAAGAAGTTCCAAGCTTCACTTGTTCCTAGAGCATTAGACCAAAAATATCAAAACGTACCAGAATCCAACACCATGCCCGGAATATTTTATCAAGCATCACTAGAGATGCGGAAGGCGGCGGTGCCCATAAATCGTTCAGAGGCTGATTTCCTCATCAGTGAGTCATATTCCGGCATAATTCTTGTAGAGTCAGCTCCTTTCTCCCAGTTATCTGTCATCTTCTGTAACACTTGCCCAGCGTTTGGATTAATGACATGGTTCGGTAGCACCTCATCGACTCGAACTAGCCTATCTGAGGCAGGTCTCCGCCGAAAAACCGACTGGAGTAACTTGCGAAAAGACCGGGAGAGTTTCGACGATCTTGACGATGCCGATCGCGGCAGCCTTGGTGCAACCTCAGATAAACGTGGCATGGAGAAGGTCCTCGAAGCAATGGCCGAGTCTAGCTGCCTTTGGAACGATTTGAGCTCAAAGGAATCATAGAGACAACTATCACAATCCCAAAGTTGGGACTTGGCTTCTTGGCCTTGTTCTGAATTTGGATGTTTTCCTTTCTGCATCTATGGCTTTCTTATGTGAAAATAGATTGAGATTAAGAAGTATGAGAACGTATATAAGTATGAAACTACGAAGGAAAGAGAGTCTGAGGAAGTGCCATTTTCACAGTCAACGGCGATTCATTGATCCAAAGTTGGAGCTAATGTCTTCTTCACTACGGCAAAGAATTATTTTCCACGTGGCTTAAGACTTTCAGTTTAGTGCCTGTTTAGAAGAATACAATCTTCAAAGATTTTTCTCTCTTAAAAGAAAGAAAAATTGCACATGGTTAACCAACTTCAGATAACTTTTAAAATTCTTAAAGCTTAGGAAATTCTTTTTTAGAAAACTGAGATATTCTTTCCCACGGGATAGACACGTTATGGAGAAAACCTTTCGATTTTTTTTCTTTAAAAATTCTCTCTCATTTTCCATGTGATTAGAGAAACTATAGCATTTTTTCATTTTCTTCAACCTATGTATACAAAATTTTTATGGATTAATATCATCATTTTGCAAAGAGAATTTTTATAAAATGTAAATTGATTGATTGATTACATCAATTGATATTTATAGATATATAAGAATTACTCTAATTTAAAATAACTAAGGACTTTTAAAACAATCTTTAATCAAGAGAAAAACACAAAGTGATATTTCTAATTCTAATTTATCCCAACATCCCTTCAAACTCAAGTAGGTTCACCACTTGAGTTTGCAATTACTGAATTGGATCACTCCAACGGTTAGATGGTGTCATCTAGTGGAGCAGAAGTAGATCAACGGTAAAAATGTGCGGGTGAGTCAAGACCATATCCAACCTGCCATGTGTGTCAAACAAACCGTAGATTTATAGAAACGAACAAAGATTGGCATTCTAGTGCACGAGATCAACA
This sequence comes from Chimonanthus praecox, assembly GCA_022113865.1. Classification (NCBI taxonomy): domain Eukaryota; kingdom Viridiplantae; phylum Streptophyta; class Magnoliopsida; order Laurales; family Calycanthaceae; genus Chimonanthus; species Chimonanthus praecox. The sequence goes on from CM039094.1 coordinate 5,015,680, forward strand.
AATCTAGATGATCTGAATGGCTGGAACTACAATCAAAGACAGAAGCAGATAGATTCAGAACGCACAATATCTAAATAACAAGAGTAGATAGATCTATATGCAATGGAAATTTGGAGAAAAAAACAAATAAATCTACGACAAAAAGAAATTGAAGCATTACAAAAACGATCTGATCCAAGAGACAGACAACCTAAACTAGATTACAGTAGCACTGCCAATGATGAGTGAAGACAATGTCAGTATAAGAGGATGGTGGAGATGACGACAATGATGATGAACCATCTAAATTAATGACTGGGAGAAGCATAGGGCGAACAAAAGCAAAAATTGCGGGCTAGACTGAGTGGAGTTTGCATAATGCAATGCCAAGACAAGACATTGGAACGGTGATGGCAATGGCAAATATCCAACCCCATGGACCGGAGCAAATGAAAGGAACTGGTTTTTTTTTTTTTTCTTAATTCAGGCCCTGCAAAAAGAAAACTGAGAAAGAGATACCGAGGCCGAGAGAACAGAGACAGAGGCACCCAGAATTTCCCCACAAGAGAATCAAACCTCAGCCATTAAAGAATCAGGCAACTCTCCGATCATCTTTGATAGAATGGAAACCAAGTAGGGGGAACGTGAGAAGATCTTGCCGTATAGGAGAGCTCTCTAGGACCTGCCTTGCCCTGTGGCCATTGAAGTGATTGGGCTCAGATCCGTCGAGATCAAGGGATTTACGAATCTGTCTGTTTCCCATTTTATTTTCAATTTTTTTTGAAAGACATTTAAAAAAAAAAAAAACGGTTAGATTGGAATTTGACTTGTTTATAATAAATGGACCAAATTTCATAGAAAGTATCAGCTTTTAGTTATTTGATTTCAATGGTAAAAACCATAGTGTCCTTGAATTTTTTTTAAAGAATGTTTGATGATTTTGACTAGTGAGATCAAATTAATAAAAAATGATTTATTAATAAAATTTAGTTTACTGAACTAATTGTGTCTCATTTCAATCTAATTAGTTAATTTTTTTTTTTGGATTTGTTTCCAAAAAAAAAATATAGAAAAAGGAAAACAAATTAGGTGCAAGCTATGCAAAAAGTTACACCTCAGCATTTCTCTGTCATTAAGTCATGGCATCTGTGAATTGCACTTAAATTAGGTGTATATGTGATTTGATCCATCGTTAAGTCGTAAGCAGGGATTTAAATATCGGTTTTTAAAACCTTTATATATCAGCTGATACGATATGTATCGATCGATATTTGCGATATCGGCCGATATCCGATATGTATATCGCCGATATCGATGGTTTTTCTCTGCTCGTTAGATTATGTATAACTCAAATCACGATCAACATATAAACTTGAATTTCATGTATCACATGTCCAATCTAAAAGATAAATGGAAGACTATAAAAGCAACGAGAGCTAATAGTGATTTCATTGAGATGACAATCTTCATATCATATTAGCCCTAGAACACGTATGGGAACCATATGTTCAAGGTGAAATGAACATATGAAAAATTCATTTCTTTGTTATCATTCTCATAATTAAATTTAATGTTTTTTATTTATTTATAAGAATTTATTATTCATTTTACACTCTGAAGTGACACAATCGAATAATATTCTCATATTTAACAATTTAATCTCTTGGCAGTTAAAGGTAAACGAGAGTTATCAGGTTAATGCCCCCAAAGAAGATAGGAAAGATGAAGAGGAAGATCCAATTGACTATTATGGTATTGATAGGCGACGAGAGATTGCAAAATAAAATACGTGATGATATCGCATATGAGATGTGGGAAGAATATTGAAATCGTATGAGAAGGTTGAGAGACAACAGTTAAATTTGTGTTATTTACAATTATTAGAGTTTCAAAAAATGTTTAAAATTTATTTCATTGTATGGATATAATGTTTTTATATTGCATCTTTGTTTTTCAAATTTTATATTATTATATATTTCACTTAAAATCACATTTTAACCCAAACTCGAATTGGATTGCTCAAATTAGAAACTGATTGAAGCTTTAAAAATGGGTTGACTTGCTACTTAAAAGAGTGTCAAAGTATGATATGATTCAAAAAGCAGTAACTCAAATTTGATTTAGGCATACTAAAATTAAACACTCAGCCTAACCCACTTGTCCAAATTAGATCTAATTGATAGATATCATCATACATATATTGATGCACATATTCGCCTATAGATTAGAGGGTGAAAGACATATTCGCCTAGCATAGCCCTCTTTCACTTATTCCTTATTATCATTATTATTATCGAAGCAACAAATCTCATCATTTGAGAGATTGATAAGTATTTAATTTGGAAGACGAGGAATTTCTTTTTTCCACTAATCAAAAGAACAAAACAGCAAACAACGTTTAGACTGAAACATGGTTTTTTTTTTTTTTTAAAGAAACATTTAAAATTTTATAACTTGACAAATATCTAATTTCAAAAAGCTACATCATGTAACAGTTAAAAAGGAAATATAATATTAATGAACATAATGGCAAGAAATGACGTGAAAACGGCACGAGAGAGGGACTGTCTCAGTAGACATGAAGGATGCATTCATGCATCAGTAACAATAGATGCAGAGGAAGCAGTGACTGCAACAGCAGATACTTCTCCAGATCATACAACTTCCTCATCCATCAAACCAATCTATTTCTAATTTCTGATACAAGAATACTGGAATTTTTAACAGCTCTCCGGGAAACTAAAGTGGGTTCTGATTATTATTGAACAGATCAACCATTTAGAACCATCTCCATGATTAAATCATTCCAACTGTCAATTGGACCGGGCAAGCACCAATGTAGGCAGTCGTTCTGAACTTGTGCATTTCTATCCTGAGCAAATGGCTGAAATTGCCTATAAGGACCAGGATGTCCATCGGGCCTAAGCAACGATAGAGGATTAGTATCCAAAAGCTTCAGATTCACTCCCCTCTCCAATGAAAGAGCTTCTGCCTTTTTGAATTCCTCCAGCTCAATTTCCCGCAACATTTCGTCCAAAGATTTCAGACTAACCTCGCCTTCTTTAAATGGCACTGTTCTATTGCAAGTTCCTCCACTGGACCATTCTCCATTCTCAAAGTGGTCTGGTGTCGAAGTCCTAAGAAAGATCGAGCCCTTGTGATTCGATGTGGCTATAAAGTTGAGTGCCAACTGAAGGGCTCTGCGGTATGCGTCTTCAATTTTGAAGTCTGTCAAGTTCTTCCCTGGACAGTAGTGGCAACCTATCATTTTATTGTTTTCCCAGTAGATTGAGGGCTTGAGGAACCATTTGGCAGAGGAAATTATTATGTAATCAAAGCTCTGATATTGATCAAGCCAAATTTCATTGAGTGTGTCAAGATACACCTGCACTTCAGATGATGAGACACCATTCATATCTTCAGAGATGATAGCTTTTACTAGGAAAGGGGACCAGATCACGGAGAGGGTGAAGTTGTGGATGGGGAAGAACCATCTTTTGGATTGGTAATCTTTGTCATGGTACACTTCAACAGCTTCTTCCACCTGAGTAAGATGTGCACAAAATAACTGCATGTAGATCAGTCATTGAAATCACAAGAGAATTCAGTTTTCAGTAGAATGCTCATAAACCAATCATCTGATGTAAAATACACGTGAAAAGGGAAAACACCAACATTCAGTACAAGGAATGAGTTGATGATGATGGTGAAATCAATTAATTTAAACAAGTTAGGTCTTGCAGGAGATTAACTGGTAAGTATTTAACATCCAATGAAATGTAGGTTCAATTTATCCTTGGTGGTTAATGTGGGTTCAACTTACCTGGTCAGATTTCATATTTTTTATAGTAGTGCACAAACAAGGAACGCGTATAATGGGTGACATCATTCAATATTCCTGTTATCTCAGACACACTGAACTTTTCTTTTAATTGTTACATGAAGTGAATGCAACAGCTTGACTCTGTACTGAGAAGCAGGGGCAAGAAAGACAATTGATGCATTAGATATCTAGGTATTTTGAAACACTTAGTTTTGCTTTATACGGGCTTTCCCTGGTGCTAACTGTGGGAAGCTTATCCTGATTCCTGAGGTATTGGAAACACGGTGGAAAGTGTACATTTAGGATGGTGTACTGTATAGGTGCCAGTTTGTTTAGAACCACAAAAATGAAAGAGAGTATCTTGTTTTATTATTATGAAGTACTTCTGATAATAAAACTATGTTGCGCGGACACTTCAACATAGACAACGTGTTCATGTCAGATACTTCATTTTTATGTGTAAAATCTGTGTCTCCACCATATCAGTGGCATGTCCCTGCCATGTCCAGGCATCATAGTAACAAAAGAAAGGTTCTTTGATATTCAGCAAGAAATTTTTATGCATCACACCCACCCTCCAGTGATCCTTCTATCTGCCCTTTGTGAATCTTCTTGTTTTCTTAAAGCAACGACATGAGAAGAAAAGCAAGAGTAAGAAATTGGGTTACCACCATTTTATGGGATGATCATTTTGACAACTAAATTAATGGAAATGGACAATATCATAGAAAATATAAGTTGACAAAAGCAATCCTGATCCAGACATTTACAATCATAACAGTAGATGGCACACCAATAGATTTACATCCAATGTTCCAAACACAGTTCTAAAATTGACCACAAGAAAATATACACTCATGCACAAATTTGGAAGTATGTTGCATGAATGATTAGTCTACTGTTTATCATCCTCCATCATCTACCAAGACCACCAAATGACCAAATGATCAAAAGAAGAAAGGACATGGTTAGAGAAAATGCTTAGTTTTGTCATTGAGAAATCTAAAGATGACTAGTGGAAGCAGAAGATACTCCAAAGTAGCATCCAATGAGAGATGCATGCCAACCAGAAGTGGCATAATTATGAAACTTAAAAGTCTTCAGAAGTGCATCAACTATAGCAACAATTAGATATTTTTTGGTATCACTAGTTAAAATCAAGAGAAAATCAAACTGCCTCAGTACTTCATATTCTCTTCAAGAAATTTTGTTCCCCCCTCAAATGAAGGCTTTATCATTGAATGATTACTTTCCTGCATGATTCTAAGTTTGTTCTACACTTGTCATAAATAACAAGCCCGAATGAATTGAAAATATACAATCAGTCAACAAAAAGAACTATCATTAGATTTTAAGCCATGATTGTATGAATCATGGCCTGACAAGCACACAAAGTTTAGACCCACCATTCCAAACATTACGCCTATTGCATGTAAGAATAATGTAAAAAACTATCAAAACATTCTCCACTTCTATAAGTAGCAACAACATACATGTAGTCAAATTTACAAACTGAGTTCCAATTGTTTCATAAAATATGCATTTAGGCCAAACCCAAAATTCAAATATTTTATAATATTCCAATATAACAGTATTTCATTATTTTAATACCACTAAGCAACCCAGCATAACAGAAGATTTTCAAAATTTGCATCCAATATTACAAGCTATAGATTATTAAATATCCAGCATTGCACCTAATTTGGCAGAATATAGAAACTTCACAGCATTCCCCCTTCTGCCCAATGCAGCCAATCACATACCAACAAATATCTCAAATCAATTCACCAGCAGGAAAATAATTCCCGTACAGTAAAGCAGAGGATTGAGATAAGAAGAAAAGAAGCAATCCCACCAAACACATGTACAATAAGAAAATTGAAAGTAAGAAGAAGAGGACAGTTACTATTTGGGGCCTAGACTACAACATGCATGCCTGTTTTCATTTATTTGTAGAATGAGAATGACTTAAATCATTCCTATTAGAATGGAAACAAGCATTACAACTGAAATGAGCAAGGAAGAAAAAAAATTGGATTGAAAAATTATTTGGAAATAGCCATATACGCCATTACATACACCAAGCATGTTGAATTTTAAAGAACAAAATTTCTTGGTATGATGCTTATTCCAAGATCCGATCTGTCATTGGTGATACCAAATTACGAAATTTTCAAAATGGAACCAAATCCAACAATAAGAATGCCAGCAAAATAGCAGGATTGGCAAAGCAAACCTTTGAAAGAATGCAAAGCAATGACTGCACATGGTTTCTAGAAATTGAGTCGCCAATAAATGCCCAAGATGTACTCCTCATAGAATCCATAAACCTCTCAGGATCAAACAGCGGCAATTCACAATCCCTAGGCTTCCACCGCCAATACAGATAACCTGAATCGGGTCGCCCATTCTTCATGCAATTTTGATGACCTGTAACAACATGGCAGCTCTCATTGGTGTAAACTGGTCCTGATGGGTTTGGAATCCAATCTCCAGTGAAAAGATCACATTTTTCTGCGTTATCTGCGTTATCATTACCATTATGTCATTAGAGATTGTAGGTGAAACTGTTTCAAAAAAAAAAAAAAGAGATTGCAGGTGAAAATCAGAATTAGGTAGATAAGATCACATCTGGAAACAAGAGATAATTACAGCAAAAACCATGGTATTCTTTTCCTTATAAGTTGAATAATCACCCAAAAGAGAAGATTCTTTAACTATACAAACACAAGCAATTCCAATCTAGACGATAAAATTATTTAATTTTTTGGGAGAAGTTTAAGGGTATCTCATACACAAAGTCCTTTAATTTTCCAAAGGAGCGAACAGAATTTCCCAGACACCCAACTAAATTTCACCCCACTACTTGACTAACTAAAGAAGAAAGATCAATAACAGCAAAACGCAGAAAAAAATGGTACCAAAATGTCAAAAAAAAAAAAAAACCTTTTTTCGGAATTTGAGTCTCTTCTTTCTGGATTTCTACATAAACCCAACTCGAAATCTTTCAAATTACAAACCTTTCTGAGTCCCTTGATTTCCAACATGTGAGGCCTGGTCAGTAACATGGGTTTCAGCAGTCCCTGTTGCAGAAAGATTATTACAACAATACTCAGGAAAAAAATGGTAGCGAAATGACAAAAAAAAAATCCCTGTTAGGGGCTTTGGGGTTTAATCTTTCTGGATTCTACACAAAACTAATTCAAAAATCTTTGAAATTACAAACCTTTCTGAGTCCCTTGATGTCCACCATGTGAGATCTGTTCAGTAACATGTGTTTCAGCAGTGCCCGTTTTCTCCCTAAATGGGCTTTCTGAAACGGGCGAAAAAGCTAATGGACTGAGAGACGAAGAGGCGAAAAGCAAGACCAATTAGAAGGATAGATACGGCTAACTTCAAAAAGAAGGGCTTGTGCTTGTAGAGACTCCATGGATACTTCCAATCCAACCTCGTCTCCTTTACCATCTTTTCTTCCACAAAAATCTCGCATACAATTAAAGGAACTCAACTTCTCCCTGCACCTACTCAGGTGGCCTCTCATCTAAAAATCGAAAAAGCCATGTAAAAGAAATGGAAAAATCAGAGGGAGAGAGAGATGAACTTGGAAAAGAAACCCACCAACTTTATTTTCAATTACTTTTTTATTATATTATTTTCATTTATATCTTCATTGATCTATTATTTTTATAATAATTTTCTATTATTACTGATTATAAATAAATATGATCATGTTTTAGGACAATGAAATTAGGTTTAAATTCATTTTAACATCAAAATTTATATTATTCAAGAAAATGTTTAATCTAGAAATTTTCACTTAAACCCATGATTATTGTAAAGATACTAATTTTAAAATAATTTTTATAAAAAAAAATCATATCAATAAATACTTTAATTAAGAATTTCAAAAAAAAGGTTTTTTAATTCAAGAGTATGAAAAGTTGAATTGAAGTCTTCAATTTAAAATTACAATTTCAATATAAATATGACTTTAGACTAATTATAAGAATGACAACAAATGATAACATGTTTTTTAAATTCATTTGTTAAAATTTAAAATATATAATATTATAAAAATGAATATATATATATATATATATATATATATATATATATATATAATTTAAATTTCAATGGACAAACTCTGCTAATCGACCTGTGCTTTCTATGAACCGACCACTCCTACATGAGTGCCTCCTGCAATTACTGGTTCAAAACTTCAAAATATTGAACCGATGGACCCACCAAAATATATGATAGAGACACTTATTATATTCCTTTCTAGGCCATTTATTTTTATCCTCTTATGGAGATAACTACACAATGATCAAGCCTTTTTAAGCCATTTATTTTAGCCTATCTCCAGCAGATAACAAGTGAAGAACACAATGATCAAACCTTTTTAAGCCTAAGTGCCCAATTTGAAATAGTCGCATATCAATCTTACTTTATAAATTCAGACATTTCGTATTAGCCATTGCAGCGATTTACAAAATACTTAGAAATTGTCTCAATTCTTTTTATATATTTAAAAACATTTATTTTATAAAACGATCGTAAATGATTGAAAGATCAATTTTAACTTTTAAGATTATTTTAATCAGTCTAAAATATTTTCATTAAGCTTGAAGACGCTTCACAGTTAAAAAGAGAGATAATAACTCAAGTTTTATAGTATATGCCCCTTACAATTTTCTAGGTCTGTTGTCATTCTCAAAGAATGGGCTGGCTTCATCTGTATTTGGTAGTTTAATTCGTTCCTTTAAATTAACTTGGTAATTGGTAATTGGTCTGATCCTCATGGTCACACCACAATCAAGAGGTGGGCCACCATAAATTGGCATAGGCCCGACCATGAACCATTCTTACTAGCCATTTGGTCAAAGAGACATCTAGAATTTAGACCATGAACCTGATGGGATCTGACTACTCCACCACTACAATTTCGTGATTCATTCAAGCCGAGGTAATCAACTTATGGTAATTCCACACTGACGGAGACGCGTTTACAAAGAAACACACTTACTATTTTAAAATAAATTAAATGATAAAAATATATTAAATAATTATCATTTTAAGAAGATATTTTATTATTTAAATTATAATAAAGATGCACCCGTCAGTCTCCTTGTTGCAAACGTAAAATGAATAACCAATTTAATGTTTTTTTTTTAATTTCTTCGAAGGGCTGAGGATTGTACTTAATGTGTTGCTTTATAATCTCTCCGTCTCATTTTAGTTGTCTCATTTAAAATATTTATATTTTTTAAAGAACTCTCTATATGAAGCTAATACTCTATATGATCTCATTCATTTCAACACACTTTATAGTAATCCAATACAAATAAGACAACTATTTTGAGACAATTCTAACATCCGTATAAGACAACTAATCTGGAACAGAGAGAGTATTAAACTACATTAATCATACTTAGTTATCCACTATATCCTATTAGAATATGTTAGAATTATAATTATCTATGTTCATCTTTTCAGATGTGTCACTATTTATCAAAATCTTATTGTATCTATGATTATATCATTGAGGTACTCTATATTTATAGAGCGTCTAGCATCAAATGAAAATCTACAAAATTCAAGCTCCTTTTCAATTGGTTTCACCTTTAATTTGGAGTAAAAAAATTGGTTCTCCATTACAGACACTGTAACATTGTGTTGGTAAATCAATACATATCAACCGCAACAAGGCGATATGCATCCCATATCTATCCAACAACCATGTATCACATATTTCAGTATGTTACAGTTGATATCCAACATATCAATTACATTTTTACACCTATCCTTGTCACATCAGATTTCTCATGAACCGTGATTTAGACTCTATTATTGATATTAAAAAAATTATTCTATATACTCAGCAATTTAAATATCAGAATACAATTAATATTTTTTTAAATAAAAGACTATTTTAATCACAATTCTCTTTTATTATATGGTAAGTCAATCGAATTGAGAGATCTTCCTAAAGACATTTTGTGTATAAAGACACAGATTTTACTGTGATGTCCAATTTGTCTTAAACCTGTCGTACTGAATGAAAAAAGAATACCAGAATTCATAAACAGTATAAATCGGTTTGCCAAAATTCATGAATAGTACAAATTAGATCAAAATTTTACTGAACATAAAAACAATAAAATAAAAAATACACTAAAATCTATGTCACTGAATACAAAATATTCGCTCGCCTTCAAGTGATGAGCGATGGTGCAGAAGGCGATCCAGATGCCGAGAACAAATTGGATCGGTTATCACATGAACTGTTTTGACCTTTCTTTTATAAAATAAGAGAAAGACAGATGTTAGTGTAACTTAACATGAAAAATATAAAATTAAAAAATTGGTGATTTGTTAGCTGTCACTCTCAGATTGTGAATGGCGAACAAATCAATACCTGGCCACAATTTTTACTTCATAACTAGCATCATGTCCCGTGTTTTAAACATGGCCTATTAAAAATGTTAAGTAATAATAAAAATCAATAGTAATAAATATTAGATTTGGTATTAGTTTTGTGTTATTTTAATCTTTTAGATAATATTGGTCGAATTGTTTTGTTTAATGATCTTGACTTATATAAAACATAATTTAAGTTGCATAATGATCGAGTCAATACATATAGACATACAATTATCCAACACATTTATTATATTCATTTCAAAGAAGATCATAAAATTTACAATTGAAGTAAAAATTATCACTTAGACAAATAGTTCACATTACAATCACATATTGATAATTCAATTTTAAAATTAAATTAATTTGATGCTCTTTTTTAATATTTTTGTTAAAAAAATTAAGGGATTAAACTTTTAGAAGCTCAAAAATATGCTAGCTGATCCGATTAAGAAGCTTTTTAAACTCTTACATTTATACTCAAAAAATTTGAATAGCTCGTTACGTTAGAACAAAATGGGCCTTAAACATAAAAAAAAATTAAAATTTAAAATAATTTAAAGTTACTCAAAATTTGAAAAGATTTTTAAAAAATTATCAAAATGATCCGATCAATGTGACTTCTTTTCTCAATATCATAATCACATACTTAGATGCAAAAAGTTAAAGTTAAAAAGTAATTTAAAATTAATAATTTTTTGGAATCTTAGAAAATGTGGCTATGATGCCCTAATTGATATGTCCTTTTTAAGTCTCATATCATATTTATATATTTCTAACGCGCTTACCACGTTGGACCAAATTGGATATTTTGAAGATTAAAAAATCAATTTAAAGCATTTAATATTTGAAATAATTTAAAATATGACTCTTTCTGATCTTCTATTCAAATTTAAGCCTTACGAATGGGTACATCAAATCGAACACAATTTAATGCTATATTAGATGTAAGGGTTTAAGGTTAAAAATAATTTAAAGCCGCTACATTCAAATGGGTCTGAGGTTGATATCATTTTTTTTTAATCTGCTCTTTCAATGCATTTCAATGCAAAGAAGCTTAAAATATTATGACTCGAACAATCTAATCAAACTGATTTTTTAATCTGACATTGATGCTTGGTCCGTTGGATATACCTATCATATGTTTTTTAAGTAGAGCCCACGTAAAATATAAAAGTTTATAATTAAAAAGTAATTTAAAATCATCAAATTTAGGAAGTTAAAAAAATATAGCTTCAATGATCCAATCAATTTAACTTATTTTCATCTTCTATTCATGCTTGAATTTTTTCTAAAGGCCTCATCACATTGGATCAAAGTGAGCCTAGTTAGAGAACAACAAAAGACTAAAAAATAATTTAAAACCCTTAAAAGTAAGACTCCAATGTTTCAATGAAAGTGCTTTTATCAATTTTATATACAAAAAACGTCAATAAACCCATCACATTAAATAAAGTGGACTACAAATATAAAGGTTTAAAGACCTTAGCTTGATAAATGTTCAAGGCCCTTTGACACTAAACTTCATGGTGACTCGTCAGGTTTCCTCTTAAATAACCAAGTCATGAAACCCGCTTAGAACTCTAGTCATGAGCCATACGTGAACCTCATGAACAAGATCTGATTATCTACATCAAGGTTTCACTTTTTTCAGAGATTAGCTGTTTCTATCTAATAAATGTATTTGATTCATGAGAACCCATTTAAAAACGGGTTTGACCAGGACAAGTGTTACAACAAACAGGTAAGATTGATCAAACCAAAACCGACCCTGTTCAGAATAACTCAGCAGGTCGTCGACTTGGTTCACCTTGACCCAAAATGCCTGTCTAAGAAGTTTGAGAAAATTACACTAGCAATAAGCTAAGGCAGATTTCCAATACATACATGTATGTATACAAATTAAAAACCATCAAAATCAATGACATGGTTTCGACCAAGCAGCATTACAACGAGTCTCTTAGTACAAATCAAACACAAAGTTGAACAATACAAACAATTAAGAAAACAGGCAACTCAAGGACGGAAGAATGACTAAACTTCTATGGCATGCCCTTTTACTAATTTTTCACTGTAAACAGAAGACCATTAAAAGAAGGCTAGCCAATTATCGCCTCCCCAAGAATACAAAGGTTCAGAGACGGTTGAAACCAAATTCTTTGGACAGCATCAATGACCATCCAACAAGGTATTTTTTTGTGCAATCGATCTTGGAACGCATGCCAAATCCATGTCTCACCTTTTCAACCCTGTTCAAATGAAAACAATACTTAGATGATTTTGCCAAAAATGTTCCATCCATTAAACAATTTCATAAAGACGTGAATCTGATGATCCCCGCAATCTGTTGACTTCTTGGAGAAGTCAATGAATTGAATGGTGGTTTTAAATCCTAGTGCCGTAACATTTACGATGGATCCTTCAAAATAAACAGAATCATCATTGTAAGAACCCAATGACCAACTTAGAGTTTCTGTTTGCTCATCTTCCAAAAACTGGATCCCTTGTCGTATGGAAACATGATAATTCATTTCATAAATAGCTTGTCCAACAAAGAGCCAGCCACAACAAAGACAGAGAAAAAAAAATCTACCTTTGTAAGCCAATTAATATGAACATGTCTCACAAAGCCATCCAAAATACATAGGCCAGGTTTTGATAATTATGATGATTAACATGGAATTACATTAGTCCCTGACTCACAAAGAAGCAATTGAAAAACATATAATCAAAATAGGAGGATCAATTATTTTGGAAAAAGATGAAATATGAGAAAAGTTATACAAGATCAACTAGAGAATAGCAAAGATGGTAGCAATGAAAGAGAGAAGAATGGCAGAAAAGATCCTGAATATTAAAATTGTGAGACTCCACTTACCAACTATGCACATGGATTTCATTCATCCATGTAGCAACTCCATCATACAAATTTCTACAATTTTTTTAGAAAAAAAGAAATAAAAGCATCATTCCCAAATGTATTTTTTATAGCAAAACTCCAAGGAGTTTTCTACAAGATATCTCAATGTTTTTTATACACCAAAATGTGAAAGGAGGTTCTCCTATCTCAAATATGATCAAATAGACAGTCATCTTCTCTTGGACAAGAAGAATCTCAGTTCCCATGTTGATACTAAAATGAAATTTTAACTCTTTTCAGACCCATGTAACTCTTGCAAGAGTCTACCTTGACTCTAAAATTTTGATAGAATAAAAGGTATAACAAGAAAGTACATCGTAGAAACTATGTTATTAATGACTGGCAAAAGCAATATAAAGAAAATAGAAGATTGCAATAAGGGGTAAAAATCTCAACAGTAGAAACAGCCTATCTAATCTCCGAAAAAGAGGCAGGCGTGTGAAAGGGGAGAGGGGGTGGGAAAGAAAGAAAGTAGAGATTATTCAAAGTCTATCAGGCATGCATAACAAACTTACGTTGGGGCAAGTCTGCCAAGATTGTCCAGCTCTTCACCAGAGGCTTCATCAATAACTCTCCCAGAAATCTCAACAATGTAAGATTTATCTCTGGTGGTTGGGAGTCCCCTTCTTGCGAGTAAATCCAAATCCCTTTGATGAAGCTCTCTTGCATTTACAAAAACACCAGTGTTTCCAACAGAACAATTCTTCGGCAATGGATAATTGAATTCTTTAATAAATGGCTGCAAGATTTATGAGCATGCCTTATTAATGTACATATATAACGGTTAACAATTCAATGGTAAATGCTGATCTATTATAATCGAGTTAAGTAGTTTACAGGAATTATGCCAAGACATTGATGGCCCATGACACCCCAGAATCCAGCTCGGTAATCATACCTGGAACATATTCACCATGTGCACTTTAGAAAGAGCAATAAATAGATGAGTACCCGGAAAATATTCAAATTACAACAATTGCTTTATGTTATATAAAACATTATCACCAGTAGCATCTGATTTATAATGCATCTCACATGTTAGTCTTCTAATAGTTAGGCCTCAGTTTTAGATAGAAGATGGAAATGTTTCTTACAAGAAATTCACCATACCCTAAGCTAACACGACCTCTTCGAAGTAAAAAGCGTCAGAACATGGCACTGAATTTCAAAAAAAAAAATGTGAACATGTATGCACAAGTTAAAAAAACGCAGTATGCTGATTTTATCACTAGCATTTCTAGAGGATTACCAAGAAAGGAACTGATACACAGCAAATCCTTTTCAAGCCTGAAACATCACCAACTATAGCCTAATTGATGATAACCTATGTTGCACGGATTTTTGAAATGTGTGACACACTTCCATCAGAAACATCTCCATGTCAGATTCTGATGCTTCTAGTGTTTTTTTAATATTAATCCAAAGATGAGAAAAATATTGCTACACCTTTCTTGAAACCTAAGTATGGATATGTTTTGTCACTTGATTGTTTAGAGTAAAACTAACACATCATTTTCTATTGGTGTTACTTTCACAGATATATTTAAGTTATTTAATAATACACTGAATCCGTAAATCCTAAGTCTTGTGATTGATTCAATCAAACACCTAGTAACAGTTTTTTGTTTCAAATTTTCAATACTCGTACCCATACCTGTGCAACATAGTTGAAATAAAGTTTGACCACCATGCGTACATGCAGGCATCAGCACAGCACCAAATGTACAACTAGCTCGTTGTATTATTAAAAAGATAGGAGCCAACCGTGCAGCAGATGTACCATGTATGAGATAAAAGCAAGTGCTATTGAAGTATCTAGTAACATACTTCCTGCCATCAGCTTTCGAAGAAATGCAAAAAGATGAAGAAGAAAAATGGAAAATGGTTCCAAAATGCACTTAGCCAACAAGAAACTACATGATGTACAATACTCAATAACACATGCATGTCTAATGACAGACATAAATACACAAAAGTATACATATAATACATTACTACATGTAAATTCATAAATAAGACAGTTTACCAAATTAGTCCGGTTATCAAATGAACCACTAAAATAAACAGTTGACAGTTCCGATCTTGTGAATTTTATTTCACTTTTATATTCTCTCCTTTTTGGTTTTTAATTTTAAATCAACAACTCCACTCATATATAATTGATAATTTGATATATCTGTAGAGAAAGCTTGATAAACATCAAACATAAAAATAAATGTACATGGTGTAAGCAAACAGAAGCTTACCAATAATCACCAGGTTGGATTCGCCCTGCTTTCTTTTCAGCCTTCTTAACTAACCTATCTGATATAGGATGACCATTGACTGAAACACTAGGTTGGTCATTCTCCAATGATTGGCTGAACCTACCAAAGTCTCTCAAGCTCTTCCTCACAAAAGTAGTGAAGAAAGACTCACCACCTTTGCTTAACTTGTGTTGCTCTTCTTCTTTGACTGCCCTGCAGAATCTTGAGACATGCCAGAATTTGAATACTCATTGTAAGAGCAGTCCATTTCAGTCGCAATTGATGCTTCTTTTGCAGAATTCTGTCTGGAGGTGCCATTGGTCAAAAATATCTTCTCTCGATCTGAGCATGAACTCCTGCTTCCCTTACCAAACTTGCTTACAACTCGATTAGTTGGAGAACATACAAAGTCATCATGGTGAGGTGAACTTTCTAGTGGTGAAGACACACCCACCTCTAAAGGCTGCTCTATGGAGTTTGACATGTCTCTCTGAACAATCATACTATCAGGGCTTTCCTCATCTTCAGAAGTAACAATCGATGAAGAGAATCCTTCATTTCTCTAACTTGCCTAAATTCCACATGCTTACATTTCCAATTGGATCATCATTGGGCAAAGAAAATGGAGGTGACAAAACGCGTTCAGCATTTGTAGATTGGATGTTATAACTTGAGCTGTCATAACCATCTGAATTAGGGTTTATAGTTCCTTCAGCCACGTAACCCTTGAATTCTAAACCATCATTCACCAAATCACTCGAGTCATCATCCACCTCCAGTGGCAGGTCCTTGAACTTTGAAGAAACTGGAAAGATAAGCCTCTTACCATCAAAGGTAAATAAGACCACATCTGAGCAAGCACCACAACGCAGCTTACATTGATTCTTTTCTGTCAATGAGAGCTTCCAAGGAAGCTGCAGCAATTCAAAGCAGTTAGAGCATGTAATAAATGGGGCACCATTGGCTATAGGTCGGCAACTTCGCTGATTCCCCTTTACAAGCACAGAACTCTCTGGCTGTGATCTTCTAAAACCACCTCTATCCAATTCAAGGTCAGCATGCCCTCTCACGTGGGGCTGTGGTTTATGAGAATGCAGGGCAGCACTAGCACCTCTTTGGTTATAAGACTCAGGCCCATCTGTGCCAGGATTGTTCAAATGGTAGAAGATGTGATTGGGTGCAGCACTGGGTAACTGCCTGTTGGAGAAAACGGAGGGAGGAATTTGCTGTGGCACTTGCCAATGTTTATTGGAGCAATGCAAACATGAGCAAGGGCGTTGTTGATAGAAGGCATGTGGTGGATGCGAAATTGAAGGATCTCGATTGGTTGCAATGCAGTGGCCAGGCAGGTAATTGTTTGATGGCCTTCGAGGGTACTGATCACAGAGTTGCGGCGGAGGTCTCCAGGGTACTTGATGCTCAAATGGCCTTTTGCATTCCAAAATCTCATTCTGGGTATACATCAAAGAATAACCTTTCTGGAAATCCACATCATGCCTACCCATCAAAGAAACCGGCAGCTCATTATCAAAGTATGATGGCCTCTGGATTGGACAATATGGTGGGTGAGGCTGAGAAGAACCTTTATTTGTGGGAGGCAAACCTTCCATACGCCAATAATCATGATTGCCATAAGAATTTGGTGGAACAATCCTTCTATCTGCAGGACCCCTTTCTTTCGGTTGGTCAGATACATCACATGATCTGCTAAGCCGATCCCTCAGCTCATCCAGCTTTCTCAAAAGCTCTGCCGGATCATTCTCTAGATTGTCAAACTTATGCAACCCATCTGGGTAGTGATTTTTGATCTGCTCACCATTCTCATAAGCAGAAAGTTGGTGGCCATTTGAAGAACCTTCGTCGGCATAAGGAAAAAACTGTAAGCCTTCAACTTCAGCCCTCCTTACTCCACCAAATGCCAAAGAACCATCTCTATCCACAGCCCAGCGGTCAGGCATTTGCTGGAATTTCTGAAACCTACTAGCATTTTCAAATGCGGCTTTTGTTTCTCCATTCTCTCTCACATTTGTTCTGATCAATTCATCAGAATGTGAATCATGATTCTTCGTAACAACACATTTATCAATGGGAGCTTTTGGGGGACGCCGATATCGACCTAAACCATACCCAGAGGACTCCGTTTCAGTCCCTCGGCTGCCACTGTAATAATTTAAAATGTTCCTAGTTCCAGTTCCAGAGGAAGAACTACTTGTCAAAATTTTCATTCCATGGGTCAAGACTATATCTTTTTCCCCAAATTCAGTGCCTCTCCTCTTCCTCTCTGTATCAGACATTTCATTCAAAACAACCGATCTTTTACCAGAACAACTCTCAGAATTCTCAAAAATCTGACCATTTCTTCGTCGGATTGGTATGGGAGACGCATCTGTTTTTGCATATTTGGTTTTTCACTGTCATAGAATAAATGAACTCTTCATCAAATCCAAGCCTCCCGAGAAAAAATTCCAGTTGAAAAGAATACTTCATTAAAAAATAAACATACTTTACCAAATCATAGATGCTTAAATTCATTTCTGTAAAAGATGATTATTTTCCAAGAAAGAGCTTTCGTTTCCATGCATCGAAACGTAGTTTTGGATGAATAGAGCAAGATGGCTTACCTTGTAGAGTAGCATCGCATCCACCGCATCGATAGACGGGAACGTCAGGGAGCTCTGGAAGAAGCTTCTTGCACTTGGGGCAACGAACTACTCGAACTTTCCCGCCTTCCTCCATTCTCTTTGAAAATCCCCAAGCAAAAAATTAAAATTAAAATTAACCGAAAAAAAAAATCTTCAAAACAGAGAATTTAACGCGAAAGATCCCATTTTTAAGGGGCGGTGGGTTGGAAAGACGCTCGGAACTACTACAGAAGCTGATAATTTAAAAAAAAAAAAGATATGTCTGCTACGCGATCGGACGCTGCCATTTTGAACTAAAACATAGAGAGGATCCCGTATTTCTGTACGTAAGGCAAAAAAAAAATGTACAAACCCAGAAAGGAATTTGGAGTTTGGAAGTTCTCTAACAAGTTCAGCTGGTCCTCCGAAAATCAGAGAAACTACTTTCTGAATTGTTAGTTCAATGTATTCTTCGTTTTCCGAGAAAGAGAGAAGAAAAGAGGCGTCTTGAGGTTCCTTTTCCCAAAAAAATACGATAATAAGTGCGACAGATTTCCAGGAAAAAGCAAAAGTTATGAAATTGTCAGTCAACGACTTCAGAGAGAGAGCGAGAGGACGAAGTCCACTTTGCCGCAAGACGAATTCCGCTTTTACTTTTTCGTCTTTCCAAAGAAATTAATCGAATTAAATATATTTAATTTGGAAAATATTTTATAAATTATAAATCTTTTTTTTTTTAAGAAAATACACAAGAAATAGTTCGTTCTGAAAGTAAAATTTTTTAACTTGGTATTTTAATTTAGTCTCTATTTACATATTAGAAAATAAAATATATTTTTAATAAATTAGATGAACATAATTTATATAACCTATTAAAAATAGACGTTCAAAAGTTATAAAAAAAAAGTGCCCTCATCAGGGGGTATCCGTTCTCTTATAAAAGTTATCCGTTCTAAACTGGTTATTTTGACTAATTTTTTCACACTCAGATCCTACAAGAAGGAGTTAATTTTATAAATTTATTTTAAATATATAATTAATTTAATTTTAAAATTATTTTATATAATTTGAAAGGCTGAAAATTTCTATTAGTTAAGTAAATTTTGAGTTTAATCTAATACTAAACGTATCTCAAAATAATTTTAAATTTATAAGATGATAAGAAAAAAGTATAAATATAGGTTTATTAAAATTTGATTAATCAATTATAAATAGATAAATTCTCATTATCTTTAGATTCTGCATTATAACCTTTCACTTTTGAGGTCTCATTGCCAGCAGAGGGTTTCCAGTCTATTTTTCTCAAAAAATTAACTTGGTAAGAAAGACTATATTTTCGTTTCCTCTTACGTTATGAGGTTGGTGTTTTGTTGTGAAATTTTGATATTTATTTTGTTTGTATATTTTAAAAAAATTATCTTATTTAAATAAATTAAAGCTTTTACTGAATGAAAAAATTCATTATCTTTTTTATTAGATCTTCTAATCCTTTTCAAGAAAAGTATAATAAAAAATATTTAAAATTGTATTTTTTTTCTGTTTTCACAAAAATCTTTATTTTCTAAAAATAAAACTCTCAAACTTGTTTTTCAAGAAAACATCCACAGCTCCTTAGAGAGAAGACGAGAGGAGAGAGAACCGGATACAACGAAAAATCGCGGGAAAATGGGGGGGTCAAAAGTCAAAAACCCAGAACTGAGAGTGAGAATGCAGAGGTCCAACAGAAGTCAGCTTCCTCACGTCATTAGAATAATTTTGGATGTAAACTTACTTATTCTTAAAGATAAATACTGATATTACCTCCTTCATTACTGCCTAATGATTTGCTCTGCATCATGAAATTGTGAAAGTTCATAGCACTATTTATTTATTCAAAACTATATATAAATGTGAAATGAAAAAACACTCATTATCATCAAACTCACTTAATTATTAATTTTTATATCATTTTATTTCCATCAGAATCATTTTGTTTTCAATAACTTTATGGCATGCTCTAGTCATTAAAATAAATATTTGAAGCACTGATATTTATCAATTAAAACTTGAGTTTGCACTAAGAGTGATACAACATGTGGTTATGAGTTGGGAATTTCAATGGGTCAAACCCTTTTGTATGAGTCAATATATAATACATAGATGGGAATAAAGTGGGTTTTAAAAATGATGAGCTGCTCCAACTAAAAAACATGAAACCATTTTTTTAGCAGAAAAAAAATGAATCGATTTTTTTTTAGGAAAAAATGAACCAAGTTAGCCTATGTTCTAACATTTAATAATAGTAATTAGTCAATTGAATATGTTAATTAGATAAATTCGTCAAATGAAAGACATTAGAACTTAAAAAATGTCTGTATAGTTTAGAGGTGTCAATATCCATCGATATATATTGAAAATTTGATAACCGATATATATATATATATATATATATATATGAGAGGATATTATAGTTTAATTTTGAACTTTGATTATTATAAACTCATTGAGTTTTATTACTTATCTTATAAATTATAATTGATTAAATTTATTTTTTATTTATATCATATATATAGTCTTTTGTCTTTTATCATTTAAATTTAACTATGTAAAATTATTCTATCATAAATATGGAATCTCATTCAAAATAGGAATTAGGTTCCCAAATGGCAACTACGTAGTAGGCGATGTGCTGAAAAGTCGGCGATTTTCATTTCTTAAGTTTATTAATTAATAATTATTAATAGTTGGGGATTATTTGGAATACAAAAGCCGCGTCTTGGAGTTTCGGAAAAGCCAAAAAGAGTGACAGCAGACATATCTTACTCTGACAGATAAAAATGGACCCGACTCCCAATCAGAACGGATTCCGTCCACTCCTCCCTCCTCGCGTTTTTCTAAATATATAAAATAAATTAATTTTTACAAAGATACTTTTAAAAATCACTGAGATTTACAATTTTTTATAAGAAGATTGTACATTTACCGTAGATGTTTATTCTGTTCGTTCTATTTTAGTTGTTTCATTTGAAAAATTTATATTTTTTAAAAAACTTTCTATATAAGATTAATACTTTATGTGATCTCATACATTTTCAACACACTTTATACTATTCTAATATAAATGAGACAACTATTTTGAAATAATTTTAAAATTCATATAAAATAATTAATTTAGGACAGAAGGAGTATAATTTAAGAGAAATTTCTTATTTCAATTATCATAATTTTATAAGATAAATTATAAATTATCAATAATTTAATAGTAATAAAATGTTAGAAATTTAATGATACGTGAAAGAGCCTAAAATTGAAACCATTTAAGTCTTTTAAAAAAACTTTGTGATGTATTCCATTTAAATCTTCAACTTCCTTGACATATCAATTGTCAATGTATTTACGCGTTGGCCACAAGAGTAAGACACCTCACCTACTGCCTACTGCCTACTGCCCATGCATTAAGGACCCAAGTTTGTGGAAAACGTCTAATTATTAACTTTACTTCTGTATTTAGCATGTATCAGTATTTAATTCTAGTATTTAAAATCAACCTTATTATTCAACATCTTAGTTTACATTTAGTATTCAACCAACTTTGACATTCATAAAATAAATATTAAACTTTACTATTTAGCTTTTACTTAAATTTTTGTATTGAACAAGTTTTTTTTCAAGAAGATATTTAACATTTAACATCTAAAGTTCAAAAATAAAAATTCAACATTTTACATTTAGTACAATTTGCAAAATGCTCTACGAGTAGGGCCTCATATGGGGCCCATTTAATTATAAAAGGAGTTTGATAGTATCATCCTCATGGATGTGAGATAAGACAATTAATCTATAAAAATAATTTATAAAATTTAAATATAAAAGTTAATTTTAAATTGATGGGATAAATTATTTTGATAATGATGTTGTTATTGTTATTTTCTAAACTAAATTATATATTTAAATTAAAATTTTGATACTTCTAGAATATTTTTTTTTTTAAAAAAAAAAAAAAAGAAGCAAGGAAGAACATTCTCAATTTCTCATGGGTAATGATCTCGATATCGGAGACTAAAAGGCATTGTGGAAACCGTTTGACGGCTACAAGGAAATTCCTGAAAATGATATTATCATTATTGTGAATATGGACAGAGACGTATGTTCACACTTCACACCAAATAATAAAGCAAAACGAGACAGACATATGTTCACACTTCACACCAAATAATAAAGCAAAATGACGCGTTGAGACTTGAGAGAGACATTCAAGTGAAATTTGAAAATTCCATAAAAAGAATACCCTAAAAACATGGGCCTTAAAAAATACAAATACAGAATGGGCAAATCTTCTGGCCCTACCTTCGCCTTACTCTCATGTCTTCTTTTCTCAACTTGGTTCAAAACTTGATGCACTGGAAGGAGCAAGGAGCTCATGCCTTCACTTACGTAAGATCCATTTGCCTTAGATATGTTCTGCTAAGCAAGGCCATCTATGCAGATAATGGCCCAGGCCCTACTCGTTTAGCTATTGGGACAACAAAATGGCCCTGTTCCAGTTCACAAGCCTAAAAGCCACAAGTCCATCAAAGCAACTAAACTCAGGCTCTCGCGCAGCTAACCCATCCCACTTACTATGACGAGGAAAAAGAGCTACAGTAGTGCTATAAAGCTGTTCAGTTTGACACTTTGACTAGGTCGAGCCACTCTGAACAATATTTAATGAATTAATCAACTCCATCTAGGTTAAAGCCAGACCCAAGCTCTAGTATAGTTGGATCCATAACTGGATCTCAATATCTCATCTATTGGTCCTCTATTGGTCCTCGATCAAGTCTATTGGCTTTAACTGGGCTCAACTTATGTCTTCTCGGATCCAATCTTTAAGCTCAAACAGCCCATGACCAAAAAGGCAAGCATGGACCTAGTTGTTTTTCTTATTTCGTTTTAGAAAATATACGATTTATTCAAATCCTCTGTTGTCGCACTCTGAGTTTAAGAAAACGCTCTTTATCATCTTTCCATATGTTCTGCTTGGAATTGGAATTCACACACATAAAAATTGTATTTTTTTTTTAATATCAAACCTTTATAAACTTTCAGATCCAAGTACTCCTCTGGTTTTGGATTTACCAAACAAAAAGTTTTTCTTCACCCAATTCATTAAACTTAAAGATCATGAGTTATTCTAAAATCAAATTCAAGCGTTGGTTTGATTTGTCAAAAAATATGACAACTTTTATTTATCTAACTTTTCACTTCTTTCCCACTCAAGAAGTGGGAGGTGCCATGTTTGAGCCCCATGGTTTAACTTGATATACTTTAAGGCTAGTGGATATCACCCATGGGAATTTTATTTTATTTTATATCATATTATTATAATATTATGCAAATAAATGATTCAAGAAGGTTTAATAAGTTTGAACCATTAATTGAAACGAACTAAATCGAATGATCACAAAAAATAACTTAATTAATGACTTTGTTATCAAAAGTTTCCAAAGAGCACCAATTCTACAGAAACTTGAAGTATTTATGTATAGATTTGATGTATATTTTTTCATGAGTCGAGTATTTATCCGACAACCAATGAAAAAAATTGACCAATGCTTTTCTTTATTAGAATCAAGATATTGCCCTGAAATTATTGAGAATTAAATTCTGACACTTGTTATATTTGTCAAATATTTGATCACCTGTCGTTCGATTTTCAAATTCCCCTTCCAGAATAAAATGTTGCTGGCTTTTGGAATTTGGACGAAATTTCACTGTTTGTTCCGTTTTTATGTGGGCTATTATTGAGCCGTCTAGTAGTTAGAGTTGAGATCCATCAAATAAATTGATGATAGATTTATTAAAAAGGTTTTTTCTTGAATATTGATCTACCGAATATCTGATTGATTGAATCAATCAAATATATTCAAATTTGATTAATTTAAATTATTTTTAATCTTTAAATTCTTTTAAAAATATCATTTAATTGATTCAATTATGATGATTTTTGGTGGATTTTAATTATTATCATTTCATTTACTTAGTCAAATGTTTTATTGGAAAGTTTAATACTGTATACATTAACATGCTGATAAATACTAGGTAAGTCTGCCCAAATTTTTTTTTTTCAAAAAAAAAAAAGTTGTAAGAGAGGAATAGATCCAAATTCGGATTCATTGGCACATATTAGCAACCCAAAAGCTTAAATAAGGACATCATATGGTCCACCACAATTTCACATGGTGTCGCATGGATCTAAGGTCCTAATTATCATATATGTGCCAAGTGTAGGATGGGAATAATAATGAGACCGACCCTTCAGTAGACTTAGGGATACAGTGATTCCGAGAACTATATAAAAAAAAAAAAAAAACAATAAAAAACCCAAAGACCACAGCTAAGATTGTAACAAGTCCATAATGCCAGCTTTCTCTATTGTCACTTTCTTTTTTCGTTTTGTTAGAGGCTTATTTTTAATCTCTCAATAAATTAACATTTTTATTGCAACTAAAAAAAGGCAGATTTTATGATGGCTTAGGCTGTACTCTTACGGAGGATTAGGATTATAGTGTTCTACACTCGACACTAAATGGGTGACATTATTTAAATCTAATGGAGTCGGATGATTGTCTTTTTTTAAAAAAAAAATATTGAAAAATAATTACCCATAAAATTATATAATCAACTGATTATTTAGAGATTAGAAGGTGTTCTTAAATGGAAAGTTGTTTTATTATCCCTGTGAATTCTCTCCGATGAGTTATTTGAATCCATCTTTAAATTTGACTGTAATTATTTCATAAAAGAACTTTGTCCAAACTTCAAAATCTTTAGAAAAATGAAGAAATTGAGATGAGAGAGAGAGAGTCATACCTATAAAAAATTGATGAACATGTTGTTCTGCAAAATCAAAATTAATCTAACACAGATAAAATCAATTAACCACTCATATAAGAGAGAAGACATAGATTTATATAGTTCGACCAAAGGCCTATATTAATATAAAGAGGGATTCCAATGCACTCACTCTCACCGTCTCTAATTATATATAGTTTTTCAATTTACACCGGAACGTTTCAATTCCGTCCGACCAAAATGACCCAAGTGAAAGCAAATCATAAATCAAACTAAAAATCATTACCGGTTTCGTCAAAAGCAAAAATCAAGCAAATCAAGAGATACAAACCAATGAAAGAGAAGACGAAAAACCCACGCAGGATAGAATTCAAAGAAACAATAAAGAGAGAGAAAACTATAACAAGTTTGTATTTCATTGATTCATCCATTCAAATACTAATTATTTCCTCCAAAAAGCAAAAGAAGTGCAAAAGCCGTGAATGCCAGCCTTCATCTTCTTAAACTTACTGCTTTTCTTCCAAACTCGAGTGACCTTTCTTTTTCTTTTGTTCCCTTCAACAGAGCCACCAAAGGGCACCACCTTCGAGTTCCCTCCTCTGTCATCTTCCTTGGGCCTCACCTCGAATCTGGAAGATCCGGCGTCACTGAAGGGGAGGGCCATCAGTTTCCGATCGAGAAGATGGTAGAGAGAAGTAAGTTCGAAGGAGTCATACAAAGGGCTGCCACAGTCCCATGAATCCATGTCCTTTCCAACTTCTCTCTCGTCTTCTTCCTTCATTTTGGACGATTGGACAAGGGTTTGCGTTTCAACTTGCCTGATATATGAGTATGACAAACTAAATAATTGATTCTCTTTCTATCTGTGGAGATTCTACTTTTTCGATTTT
Organism: Chimonanthus praecox; assembly: GCA_022113865.1. Taxonomy (NCBI): domain Eukaryota; kingdom Viridiplantae; phylum Streptophyta; class Magnoliopsida; order Laurales; family Calycanthaceae; genus Chimonanthus; species Chimonanthus praecox. Next base: position 5,041,392 of record CM039094.1, read on the forward strand.
TATTATTAGAATTTAAGTTCATAATACATAACGTCTTTAACTCTTTATTCTCTGAAACGAGTGATTTCCCCGCAAGCTTATCATGTTGTGCAATGAGCTTGGTTCAGTGAGATCTGACCGTTCCTCTTACGGTGCCTTGTCACGTGTTTGATCACCGCCATCATGAATGGACCATATTGGGAAAATAAGGAGTTACGAGATTTATTTTATTTCTTTCATTATTTTTAGGATATGTTCAGCGGTTCAAAAATCTTACATATTCTGATGAATCATGTCTCGTGACTGATCTCTCGTCTTGAGATCAAAATAACTGAATGGTTGATTTGACCATTATAGGTATGATCTACTAGTCTAAAATGAGTTTTTTAGAATAATCTCATGATTTCTTTATATTTAAATAAAATTATTAAATAGATGTTTTTATCTATGATGATCAAATAAAAAGTGATCAAATCGTGTCAATTAACATTTCATTTAAATATAAATAAAAAATCAACATTTTAAACAATTTAAATTTTGAACCAATTTATGTTAGATAGGCTATAACTCTAGGTCGGTCGAATTGTAGGACTTTCACCCTTATTTTTGTTATATGCAATTCTAAAATTAATAGACTTAAAAGGATAAATAATTCAAATTTCACCTCAATTAAATAATAATGACGGACATAAAAAATGAAAATTTTCTTATCTACTGTTAGATAAAAACCTATATCATATAGTCCGTCCCAAATTAGTTGTCCTATATGGATTTTGAAATTGTCCCAAAATAGTTGTCTCATTTGTATTTGAATAGTATAAAATGTATTGAAAATGGATGAAATCAAATGAGTGCTAGCCTTATATTGAGAGTTCCTTAAAAAATACAAATATTTTAAATAAGATAATTAAAATGGGACGGAGGGAGTAACAATCATTTGACAATTTAATCTCAAATTATAACATAAACATCAATACTTAAGAACCCACACGAAGCTGAAGTTTAATGTTGAGTGAAACGTTGTATCCATTCCAATAGGATGGCTCATCCATTTTAACACACAAACATTCATGTAATGTGGGTCATCCCAATTAGGCAAGCTCATGTCTCTATCATGGCCAACTGAACTTTTTTTATCCAATCTGGGATAAAAAAAATTTGGATTGCTCAGAATAAACAGGTCACCTAACCAACCTACAGACCCTTTAATTGGATCTTGTCACACTGTCACATGTGGTGGTCAGTCTTCTTGTTTCAAATTTAGATATGTAGAGATGACGTCGGATGGAATCTAAAATCCTTAGTTAATGGTTCTAATTTTTAAACCACCAACAATAAAGAAGAAAAGGGTAATGAGTTTTGCACCCCCATTTTCTCCCATGGTATATTATTTCATGGACATGTAGATGCTCCATGATTACGGCTCTCTAAATTTCTCCTCTCATTTTTCTTTACATTTTTTGACATTTTAATTAATTTTTAATTGACTTCAATCCTAATAACATTTAAAAACTTCAAACTAGATGCAGATTTAAAAAAGAAAAAAAGAAAAAGAAAAATCAAAGTACACAAATATCGCCGGTATTTTCAAATATACTGCGTTTTTATTAGCAAAATACCATTACCGCGTTAAAAACACGTTTTTATCGCCATGGCGATAAATTTCTGGTTAATTCCCGATAAAATCGCGTTAAAAACGCGATAAATGGTAATACCGCGATAATATTCCGGTAAATTCCTTATTACCATTTTTATTTTATTAATGTTTTTATTTATTCTATTTTTATTATTTTTAAATATTATAATTTCCGCTAGATTTTCTTGGTAAAAATCTGAGAATTTAAAAATATCCCAATATTACCAATTACCGTTAATATCTCGAGAACGGTATTTCTCACAATGCTTGGCCTTACTTACCTAACTGTGGCCAACCCAACCTGATGGTTTGGGCTTAACCTGGAATACAGTCAACAAAGTTTAGCCCAAGACAGGGATCGAAAATTCGGCTCCACTGAATTTTTGGCCGACATTCCGTATTGTCCGAGATCTCGGCCGAATTTTTTTCTCTCTCTTAAAAATTCTTTTATTCGAAAATCTCGGTGACTTTTTTTTTTTTGAAAAAATCATTTAAAAAAATAAAAAAGGTTGTTTTTTAAAAAAAATAAAAAATATAAATATCAGCCAATATTTCAAATATCGACTAATATCTAGGCCGATATTCACCCGTATCGGATGAATATCGGCCGAGATATTGACTGGGCCTGCAACAGATATTCGACTGAGATCTTGGCTGATTTCTTTTTTCTCTGGCCGATACTATGCGTATCGGCCAAGATATTTCGGTCGTCGAAAACCCGAGATGTCTCGGCAAATATGCACGCTGAGATTTATACCCCTGGCCTAAGAGCAAATTTAGGTCCAAATATCCAGGTCTGGTATGACCTGAGTTTTAAGTACCAGTGGAAATTTGTCAGATTTCAGGGGAAAGATATGTAAATATCACAAAATATTCAAAGTTCTTTGCTTTTGGTAGAGGAAGAAGATTCAAATATAGAGAGATTGTTCTTTTTTATAAATTTGAGTACATTACTACCCTATCCTTTGATATGTCAATACCCCAACTTGATAAATTCACTTATTTCACACAGTTCTTCTTTTTTAACGTGGTGAAATGACTTGAATGAGCAAATATTTTAACATTTAAAAGGAGAAATAATTCAATCCACATTGATCAGATGGATTGTCTAATTGGATGCGAATCTGATCAAAGATCAAGATCGACTACACGGGTAGAAATGTATGCCAGTGGTAATATCATGCTAGGATCTACAAGAAGTGCTCTCAGGAATGGAACTCGAAGGAAAATAATAAAATCTTATTTATACCCAAAACCATAGGGAAACAAAGCCATGATTTATTTTTCATTGATATGCAGTACTGAAATAGCTCTTAACAACATTGTTGCAAAGGATCTGCAACACCATTTTGTTTGAATTGCCAATGCAGCGAGGTGTCTTGAACTGGCTGACTGCACCTCCAAGCCCCAGATAATGATCTAGAATCTTCTGGAAGGATCCCCTTCGAACGATCCGCAGCTCAAGAGCTCCAATTGCATTCACCTTCCTAGAACTGACATATCCTGCATCGACGAAGGAAAGATCCAAGCAATTGGTGCAGTCCATCAAGACATCTTCACTAGCCTCAGCACTCAGCTCCCAGAAGATTACGTAATGACCTGGGTCTTTAGATAACTCTACATGGCTCGTGAAGTCGATAACTTCGAGCTTCTCTCCCATTAACAGCTTGGATGCAGCTTCCACTGCTAATTGTAAGTCTTTCTCGGTGTTCTTGTCTATGTTGATGTTTAGTAACAGACTCCTCCGGCATACAAATTGCAGCTTCGGAGAAGAATTGTGGAAGCCCATTACCTTCACAACATCTCCCAATCTATACCTGTATAAACCTGCAATTGCAAAACCTCTGAGAGATCTATTTGAATTTCTTGTTCAGCAAAATAGTGTATGTTGCAAGATTCAAAGTTTAAAAAAAAGAAAAAGAAAAAAAGAGTAAAAGCTTGATATTTGTTTGGTTTCCAACATTTGTGAATCACTGCAAATTGCAGCAATATGCAATGGACTGTATCTGGGCAATCAAATAATGTTACCTACCGGAATGTATAAATGTAAATGACTAGCCACTCATTTGAAATTGCAATATGAATGAGTTGGAAATGAAACTTTAAATGAAAAGAATTTGAAATGAACTACTTCACATTTTGTTCGATTTTTAAAAAAAAGCAAGCATCAGAGGAGAGAAAAAACAGAACAAGAGCTATTAGTAGGCAATTTATGTAAACCATTCACTACAATTAAATTCCAATTCACTTTCCTTCCTATATCTATTTTTAAACTAAAAAAATCCTTAGCCATCCTCTCATGGCATCTGTAGCAGACTAACACTATTAACCCAGTGAAGCTAAGGAGAAATATTTCAGGACAATGCTCTAAATAGATAGTTCCATTCAAAAAGGTTCTCTAAACCCCAATTAACATAATTTTCAAAGAAAAAGACATCAGTTAAAATTACTATTTTTTTAATACATCGAAGTCACAGTACTTGAGCCACAACAACATAAAAAGGGCACACGCACACATACACATATAAGGATAGAAAGAGTGTGTGTTTGCTACCTCACTCTCACAACAATTTGGCATGACTCGTAATAGGAGGCTTGAAGTGTGTAATGCACTGATCTCACCATAACTGAACCAGAACTATTATGGGTCAAGGACTGAACTTCTTGCAAACATGTATTTAGTTATGAATAGATGCAAAATGCACATGAAGTAGTCACAATTAGGAGACTTGAACAGAGCTCACTAATCTAGAAATCTGAATAAAAGATTATCCATCAGCTCAGACAGCTCCTAAGATGAGTTAGAGAAGAGTTTAAAGACAGAACCTGCCATCCGTCTCAATAAAATAACAATACTCAGCTTCTTGCTACGCATATAATATTTATGGTAAAATCAGCTCCAAACCTAACAGTGTTTTATATGGTTTCTATTCCTTTTCAACAACCCATTACTTGATAAAATAACACAAAACAACAGAAAGTGGACAAATCCATGTCGTTTCGATCCAATGATGCAGGACTTTATGACACCGTGCCACCTAATCCATTCTATACTCTACTCTGTTTGAAGTTCAGTTCATTATTTCCTGGTTTTGATTACTAGACCAGACAATAAAAATTACCAACTTGTTATGTTTGGTAGAGTAAATGTCTCTGTATTGACTGAAAAGCCCCGCGGAATCAACAGTAAACAGTATAAACAAAAGATATAGAAAAGCTCATTTTGTATTTCAATGAACATTGGGACTCATCCTCGGGTGGTCCGTACCCGAGACTAAAAACAGAATCAGAAAGAAACTCCATAAGATATTAAACTAATGATAATACAGCAAGGATATTATTATATAAATCATGTCATATCATTCAAAAGATGTATGCCTTTCTCATACCCTTCATTAGCCTCAAGATTCAAGTACTGTAGAGTATATAAATTATATAGATTTGAGTAATTCACGGAAGTCAAAGGGCAGTTACTTGTTTCATGAAACTCAGCAATATTTTAGTACATTCTTTAATACAAGGAACAGTTCTCTGCATATTGTATTCGTTGATAGAAACAGAAACATTTATTTTCCTTCTATTATATTCTGTTTGTCTGATTCTTGCATACATAAAACTGGTCCAATTTCTAAAATTCAAAGCTCCAAGGATGTATTTACTCAACCAGCTGAATCGGAATCAATACGGTGCAGGACTTTCCTATTGCAGCCAATAGGAAGGTGACAAATCTCTCTTGAAATGATCATTCTCTTTTTTCTTTTTCTTTTTGAGGGGGAGGTGGGGGGGTTGTTTTCCAAGTAAAAAAATCGTCACCCTGCAACCCTTCAAAGATGCTTTGGCACCTTCCCACTAGCTACAAACTGAATTTCTTATTGTAGCCAGAACTGTTGATCCTGATTCAGACCCACACTCACCAACCAAGTCAACAGAATTAGAAAAACAAAGGAAGAAAGGCTCTCATGCTAGTCATGTGAAGAGGGCATTAAAAAAAGGATTTTTCATTCTAGGATGTCTAACAAATTAGCAAGGGAGATGACAGGATAAGATTGATAAGACACAAGCAGGGAACAATAATGACATCTTTCAATTATTTTACGGAGGTGAGCACAAACTTTCTTCTTTGGACACAGAGAGAAAGAGACAGAGAGGTGAAGACGGCAAAGAAACGCCTTTCCTGAAAAGTACAAAAGGCTCACATATCTGTTGAGCATCCATTGCACAAGGACCAAAAGACAAAGTTTAGGCGAAGGGAAGATGAAGTGAATGAAATCTCTGCCTTAAAAAGTTTGGGAACCTATCCATATCCATTGATTTTGTTTCTCTTGTCTCTACATTTTCTAGTGGTAATTTCTATTGCAATTTAGCATTCAGTGTCTCTTGGAACACAGTCCCAAATAGTGATTTGTGTAGAACTTGTTATCATTGGAATGATACTATAATCACAATCAAGTAATAGTAAATTCAAGTATAAACAAACAAGTGAGTGGGCAAACCTGCAAAGTTGGTGACAATGATTTCATACTCTTCACCGACCTTCACTTCTGCCAGCCCCACGGGCTCTGATTCCATATAGTGCATGGTAGATGCAGTCCTCTCATACGCCTGTTCCTCAATTCTTTCCCTAAGGGGGATAAATTCAAAGTATCCAATATCAGGAAGCACAACGAAAGTCACCTGCTCAGGAGGCAACTTTGGATTGACATTCACAGCAATCCATCCTTCAGAAGAACCATAATCAGCACTCAGCAATGGCAAGTTACCCGCATAGTGTCTCAATTTCTTCAGATATGGTTCCATTGACCCTGTCATGATGCCGTAGACGTACTTGGCGTTGGGCCAAAGTTCTGGGATCACACCATACCAGTTACTCAACCCCAAGCATTTCTTATATATAGCATCTGCCAATTCCGGGTTGGGCTTGAGAAGTTTAGAAACGGCAGAGCGGATGGAAGGGTGTGAAACTATGCTTGAGAGGACCCCTTCTCTTAAATCAGTACACAGTTCTTCCCACACTTGCTCAAATGCTTGGAACGCGCGGACGATGGTGTGGGCAAAGGTGGATGATATGAACTGCACTTCTTCCCGGTAGATAAGACCGCATAAGAGGTGGCAGTATAAGGACTGACGGAAATCGGGACCAAATATGACTTCATTGGGGCTGCAACATTGGGATTGGATGTCCTTCATTGTGTTGTTGAATTGTTCGCTCCGGAACACATTTGTGGTGGCAGTGCTGGCCATGAGGCCGCCTTTTGTTTTGAATTGTTTGCTGCCAAAGATGAATTGCAGTGCCTTTCCGTTCCCAATAGGGTATTCTCTGCCCACATAATTGAGAAACAAAATCAGAAACACAAACAAGGTGACATTTATTATTATCAGATTGAAAAACCAAACCCCTTGTTTGATTCGATAACACGCTAGGAATTGTATTAATTGTCAGTGACAAGGAATAGGCCTTAAATTGATAGATCATGTGATAATTGATACATTCCAATAGCTGATTGAAGTACATACATCAGTTCAGAAGTAAGATATGCACAAAACTTGAAAAATTCAACTCAAATCTTCCACATATCCGAGTGGAATAAAAAAAATGATATAAAGATAAAAAAAGAACACAGTGAATTATAAGAATTCATTACCCATTCCTGAAAGCGAATGATGTGCGATAAACCTGCATTGTGTTCTGCACCAATTCTTCATTGAAGGGAACAAATTTGGGCTTCCCTTGAGTGGTCCCAGAACTGCAAAAACAGGCGAACTCAGCGTCATCAGATAAACCCAAACAACACACAAACAGAGGAAAAAATACAAGAGAGTGCTCAAAAGACAACACCTCAGTGAAATTGTTCTTATGGGAACTCCGGTTAGGATCGAAGAATCGTCCCCATCGGCAATTCGCTGAATGTAAGGCTCCAAATCTTTGTGAGTAGCGAGTGGAACGCAAGACTTGAAGCTCTTGGTGTCGGTTCTCCCGCCAAGGCCGAGCTCCTGCAAGTACTCTGCTCGCCCATTTTCTTCCAGAATCTTCCGAAGGGTCTCCACCTGAACTCTCTCTGTATCCTTCGTCACCGCTTCGAATTCATCTATCACTCTCTGAGGCTTGAATTCTGTCATCTTCTCCAACATCCTCCACCACTCTCTTAGAACCTTCTAGAATCTTGTATAACTCTGCAACTGAAAAATTGCAGCTGAGTAAGTAACGACTTCCAAACTTTCAAAAATCACGCATAAAGTAGAAGAAGAAAGAAAAGAACATGAGAAACCGAAGAGGACGGAAGGAGTAACATGACTTTGGGAAAAGCTGCGAAGCAAGAAGGATTTAACGTTAAAGTCAAATGCCCAAAAAGGGGAAACTGAGGAAACAAGAACGAGTAAAAGAAGGGAACTGCTTCGGATGATTTGCTAAGAATCCTCTGACCCAGAAAAAAGATCTAATTGAAAAGGAAGAGAAGAAACAGACCAGAGAGCGTCTCTCGCAGTCTTCTGCTTCGTCGGAGAAGGAAAAAGAAAGATTTTTATTTGCAGAGAGAGCTAGCGATCGAGCTAGTTTCGGTTGCTGGATGAATCTCTTCGCAGGAAGCTGTTTTATAGGAGTAAGACCCGGCCCGACGAGTCGACGACTTTTTATTACACTGATGCACTGAATAATATAGAAAATTACAAAACCGCCACTAATCGCGTTCATTTTTTAAAAGTCTCGCTACATTGAATCTTTCATCCTCAAAGACTTCTATGGTCTCTCTTACAATAATTATGAAGTGATGAACAAAATTTTACAGTGGCTTTATTTTATATTTATTAATTATATATCCTATTAGTAACCATTATACTTGATTAATAAGTCTATATAAATTTATAAAATGTATCACATAAATTTCAACAAACTTGTTAAGCCACTTGGTTGACCAATTCAGTAACCAACCAAGATATGGTCAAAGATATCAAAGTACTTCAATAATTTGACGTGACCCACTTGATTGATCCAATGAGCGTCTTAGTTGCTATCCAATCATTAGCCAAAGTCCTAATTTTGATACTCTAATTTGAAAACAATGGTCGATACATATTGTGGACTATAGACCTACTTTAGAATGTTCTAAGTTTTTAAGTTTAAATTTACAGTAACCTTCGAGATTTTTAGAGTTTAATAGAGCCATAGAGGTGTGATTTATTGTTTTTCTATTTTCAAAATATTTTAATTTTTCTAAATTTTTCTAATTTGAGGTTTTTTTAAATTTAATTAATAAAGATATCAATTTGGTATAGTCAACTACATGCCAGATATTTCTCTTTTTTGACATTTTAGTAATTTTTATATACTTTAAATAAATTAAAATTTTCAATCTTTACATACTGATATGCAACAAAATATTAAATTTTCATTTTTTTTTTTGGAATATTTTCATACTTTTAAAAATAAAAAGAATTTTAACCGATATAAACCCTCATGAAACCATATCGACCAATACACTCACACGTGTCATATTAGCCTAAGATTTCAATCCTATATAAGTACAAATCATAAAAATAATAAGAATTAATCTAATTATTTTTTGACTTAATTAATGGAATCAAATAATTCTACTTTTTCCCCCCTTTTCAGTCGCTAACCCACGCTGTAAGGTGAGATGTTTGGTCAAATTAGTTTGAATAAAAGGTTGTGTCATTTTCCTTCATCATTTTAATTATTTTTACTTATTTTAAAACAAATCAACAAAGTTTAATATTATCAAAAAATCGTTTGGCCGTCGCTCTCCATATTCGTTGCAGAAGGAAATGTGCCAGACTTTCCAAGAATATTAGGTCGGCATAGAAGGTCGACGTTTTCCTTTTTTAATTTTTTCCATTTTTCTTCTTGGCAATAAATAGGCAGGAAGGAATATGCTGCCGAGCTAAGACATTTTATAGCGGGACCCACATAGCACCTGGGACACACCAAAAGTGGGGCTCAAATACAAGGATCACGGGATTTTTGCAGGTGACCTCGTTAGAATTGTCCGATGCTTCTATAAGTATTCTCACAAATATTAATAGTATTTTTAAATTTATCATATTTTTTATCAGTAAAATATAATTACCATGTTAAAAACGTATTTATATCAATATTACGATGAATTCTCGATAAATTTAAGTTAAAAATATGATAAATGGTAATATCGTGATAATATTTCAGTAATTTTTTGATAAATTCATTATTATTTTTTATTTTTATTTATTCTATTTTTATTATTTTTAAATATTATATTTTCCACCAGATTTTCTTATTAAATTTTTAATAAAAATTTAAAAATATCCTAATATTACCAATGTGATGACGTCTATAAGGATTCTACTCCGAGGGTTTTGGTTTCGTCTGTCACAAGTGCACAGTGCACTGAATTTCTATGCTTAATGAGTAATGGTGACATTGAAGTGACAAGCATGATCAATCCGCCCGTACACTCTCTGGTCAACAAATGCGGTGTTATTCATTAATTTAAATGATTTTTATTAGAATATAAGGTGCATAAAAATAATATTAATTGAATGATTTAGCTTTTTAAAGATGTGAAACTCATATATCTCATGCAATTTAAAGTTTTCTATATCACTAGAATGTGATAATGTAAGATTATTCCTTCTCTCCAATGTATTATTTCAATAGTTGGGTATTACTTATTTATTTTATAAGAGTGATGGATAAATAGAGAATTATGTTTAAATGAGATTAACTCTTTATTAGAAGATGATTAATGTACTCATTATTTGAATAAATAAAAAGAAGTGATTTTTGAACCAAAGCATTTTTTAATAAAATAATAGAATGATGTCACCGTAGTCTTTTTTTATTTATTTTTTCCATTTTACCGATGCACTTCCTTCATTCTTTAGATAAAATCAAGATAAAATGGACCATAGTAACATCATCATTCCCTATCTTAGGAACTAACTTTAAGAAATGTCGACTATTGAAAAAAAAGTTATAGAGGGACTCCTTTCACATTATGGGTGCACGAATAACTTCCCTCTATAAAGGTCATTTTCTTTCACTTTTTATCAGATTTGTGCATCCCCCATTTTACCCATGGTGCACTCCTACAATTTTTTTTCTTTCAATTTTGCCCTCCACCCATCTTTTCTCCATTTTCATCATTTTTTAGATGGGGGATAAAATTGGAAAAAACAAGTGAAGGAGTACACTATGGGTAAAATAGGGGGGGTGTACAAATCATTTCCCTTTAATTTTTGACATGTGTTAGAAAACAGAAAAGAAATGTAGACTTATATTAAATAAACCAAAACTATAAATAACTTAATTAAGTGGAAATTATTTATAATAGAATTTAAATTTAAAAGATTAAAATACATAATGAAGATCTCTATACTTAATACTCAGTCAGCCCCACATAATGCTTTTTTCACTTAAAAAGGGATAAAAGAAATGAGAGAGTGAGGTGACGGTGATACGTTGGACTAATGCTTCCAACTTTTCAAGTTTAAACTTGTAATTGCCAGCTTCACGCTTATAGTATACATTAATTAAAAAATAGCTGATTTTGTCCTTTCCGGTTGCTGCTTATGCTTTGGCCGAAATTCCATTCAAATTTATAGGATTGAAACCCAGGTTGAGTTGAATCGAGTTTCAATAAATCTATGTTAAAAATTATTGACGATGACATGACTCGATTAGAGTTGCTCAGTTCGATTTGAACTGAATTTCTGATCCAATTCAGTGTTGTTTTATAACTTATTGCACTCGACTTGAGTTGGGTCAGATCGAATTACTTTTAAATTTCTCAATACAATTCAACCCAAATTTTATACAGATTTATTTTTTTCCAAACCAATCAAATTTGAGATATACAAAAATTTAATCCAAACCTATTGATTTCTTGGGTTGGGTTAAAGTTTCACCTCTATAAATCTATTTCGAACCAAGTCATGTAATGTACAGTTTTAAAGGAAAAAAAATTACTTTAATTCATAAAATATTAATTAACATTTTAAATATATAGGGGGAAGGAAGAATTATTTAATGCACATTGAATACCACCGTGTGAACTCGACATGGAGTCCACTTTAGACAACGGCGATGGAATTTATGTAAAAATTACAAAATATGGGTATTTTCAACGTGTCCATCAACATCTCATCCAAAGTAGGCCAACAAGGGATTGAAGATGATAACAATGGTTATGGGTCAAAATTCGACATCTTTCTATTTTAATTTTTTTAGAAAAAAGGCTTATTTTTTCATTTTTACTTTAAATGTGCATTGGGTATGACATTGGGAAGGTATATTCTTCAAATGTGGTATGTATCATCCATTCCGACCATATATTTCATTTGAGTTATTCATTTTAAATTATTTTTATCATTTTTTTTAATTTTGACTCTTGAGTAGTTTCCATTTTAGATTTTTCTTTGGGAAAAAATTAATGGAATCATTGGTACAGGTTTATGGAATTAAATGTATATGTCTTGCTGCGATTGGTATAATTTGGAATCGTGTCTGTGTGGTTTTTTCTATTTTTTCAACATATTCATAAAATTATAATGGAACATGAGAATTGTATGCAATATCCACTTAGACCTAAACATTTAAGGGCAGTAGAGGTCAATACGAGTGTGCATTGTTTATAAAAAAACCTAAACAGCTGTTTCAACTATCAAAAGATATTTTTTATTATCCTTAAAATACAGTCAGTCTAATACAGATATAGATAGGTACTAAACTGAAATGATTACGCCTTATGTCTTATTATGTTGCAAAATTAAGTAAGGGATGCACTAAATTTAGTAGTGTTGTTGTATTGTTGGAAAGTAGTTTTTAAATATATTAGTTATCAACAATTACTTTAATTTATTCAATTAAGACATATTTTTTAAGTCCTTTAAAATTTGATTAGTTTTTTTTTTTTTTTTTTTGAGCTTTTACAATTTTCAAAAACATAATTTAATTAATCTGACTATGGTATTTTTTGGCAGGTCAAGAAAAATCTGTCATTTGATAAAATTGTATATCTAAATTTGTGAAATAATATCATACACGCCCTTCTAATAGTGATCACACACTCTAAAAATATCTGAGAATTTTTTTTCTTAACTAAGGTAAAACTGTTCTAGCCAAGACTGTTCAATTATCCAATACAGTACTTCTAACAAGTTTTGCATTGTAGGAGGAGAAAAAGGTCTTTTCTCTCTAAAAATGGGTTTTTTAGATTTATTTGAAAGATTCTCTATATTTTTCATAATTGCAAAAGATTCTTTAACTTTTGATAATAATAAGAAAAACTCGTTATCATACGAGAATTGATTGGTGTACTAACATTTTTGTGCTTGATGCACAAAAAATTGAATGAAATACCTATTTTGTCCAACTAAAGGGAAAAAGAGAAAGAAGGGGAATTGAAAAAAAAGTTAAGCAAAATAGATATTTCATTCATTTTTTGTGCACTATAGTAATAGTGTTAGTATAGTAATCACTTCTCTTATATAGTTCATTAACTATTGATTGATATTTGATTATTTTAGATCCATATTTTGAGGTCTGTCTAGAGGGATGACTAACAAATAATTTATATAAAATAATGGAATATAAAAAATAAATAAATTGGATGAGCAAAAGCTTGGATTATAAAATTTAAGAATCGAACTTTCAATTACAATCTAAAACTAAACAATCAAGGCCCATGCTCATATAAAAGATTATAGATCGAACTTTTCCATAATTATCTCTTATTTTTTGAGATTGAATATTTGACAATATCTAAAATATTTGGTCTATAGGTAAAAAAAAATTAGCCAATATCTTGTCAATTTTAACACATTTCAAGCTCAGTTTTTTTTTTTTCAAGTCCTTACTACTTTTGTGTCAAAATTTTATATTTCAACTTTGGGCCAAGTTAATAAATTTTACATTTCATAATATTTACATTGTTCCCTTCTAAAATTTGATAAATATTTATTAAAATTTGAAATTTTGAATAGTGTCTTGCCAGTAAAGTCCGGCTTCTATTTTTATATGGAATTAAAACTCAATTAATATGACGTGTGTTGATTTTTTTAGTAAGTATGTGGGGTTCATTTATAAAGAATTTCACACTGATTCCTTTTTATATGGAGTCACGAATTAAACCTGCATACCAATAAGATTTAGAGAGAAAAAAAAAAAAATTAGAATTGCATTGGCATTATTAATTTGGATGAAGTGCATCAACCGATATAGAAATATTATTTAAATTGATGTCGTCACTTACTCAATTTGGACATCATTCAAAAGGAATGATCCAGTATTGTTAATTTTTATAACAAAGATGACGCTAAGCAGTTGAAGGATGTACGTTTACTTATAAAAAATTAAATTGTTTATTAATTTAATATAACACTTTTTTTAATTTTATAAAATTATTAAATCTATCATTAATAGATTAAATAAGAAGTATTTAATCATAAAATTTATAAAATTCATCGTACTTCTCTTATTTGATTTATCAATAATAAATTCAATAGTTTTACAAATTTGAAAAAACATACAGGAATCTATATAGGTACCCATCTATATTTATAAAACATTAAATCTTTTAAATGTTTTATACATAGATGCTATGGTTTAGGTAACTATCGTTTTAATTAATATCAAATTCTTAGAATGCTGGAATGTTTAATGCATTAAAAAATGTCAAATTTTAAAACTTTGAGCATGACATGTTACTGAATTTTACTAAAAAGACAATGACAATTCCGTGAAGTTGCTGAGAACTTCACATGCGCTATTGGAACTGCCACTCACCAGTCACCACTTACCGCTGCAGAAGGGGCGTGAACACGGCAATGACAAACATAACGCCTGACTTAAGTTAGAAATAGAGTTCCATTTTTTTTTATTTTTAATACCGAGAGTATCCTTAAAGTACAATAAGATTAATCTTTTGGGGCTGGTACCATCATTGCCCACATATAAAGGCCAAAATTTAAAATGAAGTGGGAATATAAAACAAATAGAAGTTGATATTATCTATTTTAGTTGAAATTTTAACTTCAATGAAGGGAAAGTTTGAAATTAAGAAGATAGAATAATTAGAATTGGAGATTGAATGTGGTTGTATTGATAATATATAATGAATAGGATCTTTTCAAATTAATAATAAGCTATGAGATATTTTTTCAATATCCTTATGTTTATAATAATTTGAATTTCTCTAAGAATGTGGGTGAAATAACTCCTAAATTAAATGATGAAAATATTGGAGTAAATATAAGAACCGTTGGAGCTCTTGACTATTTTGAATTTTATGTGTATTCAGGGTCAGTATTTAGATCTCCTAAAATTTTAAGGCTTTAAATGGAGTGAGATTTTAGAGGCTTTTTGTGACTGATATGTTAAGGAATTTAAATTTGTGAGAGCATTTTCTATTTAGAGGGCCTAGGCGATGTAACGTTCGCCCCATGCGTATTTAATTATTTATCATTTTCAAAACAAGTGAATTGAAAATTTCATAAAAAAAACTATCAATCTTATCATCGGAGTCTAGATGGTATAGAGCACTGCTTTTAGATTTTGCTGGAATTTGCTGTGGGCTGCCGACACCCAGGAGCAGTTTTTTTGAGCTCACGTCATCTCTAACCAGGCCGTCTGGCCGGAAAGATTCAGTGGACCACCAAACCTGAGTTGTTGTTATTGCGGCTGATCCAGGATCCAGCCTTTTTTTCCCCCTTAGGTGGTGGTGGACCAACAACAGGAAGGAAGATTTGATTAACCACCAAGTTTCTCATGTCACTGGATGGGTCCCTTTTCCTACCTTCTGAGTGGGGTCCGTTTTCCTACCTTCTAGTGGGGTCCGTTTTCCTACCTTCCTCACTCAGCTGATGCATGCAATTGCTTCACTTAGCTCTTGACTTTTCCTTCAGAATGTTACTGATGGCAACAACTGGTTGCAGGCCACAAGTGGTTGCATGGACCAGTCGGTGAAGTTTTAATAATTTAATTCTATATATCAACTTAGTGGAAATTAGAATCTCTTGAATTTTCAATTTTCCCATCACTGTCACACGCATCATCTTCAAGATATAGTAGGGATTACTAATCTAAAGTAACTTTCTTTCGGAAAAAAAAACACAAATATGACCAAAATCTTATCTAGTGCACAGGGCACAGTTTCCTATGCATGCATTTCCTTTCCTTGATTTGATAGCCTAAAAAGGGTTTCACAAATTTTTTTTTATAAAAATTTCATTTAATTTAAGGGTTAACCCTTGCAATCATCGTTACTATAGAAAGTCAGAATCTAATCACAATTATTATCATCGTTTCTACCCCTTCAATGATGACGCTAATGCCAAATCTTCATTCAGGCAGTTTTACTCACGTCTAGGCAGTTAAACTCAGGCTACTCAAATAAACAGTGAAATTTACCTTTTTGTAATTATTAAAGGTCAATATTTCATTTATTTCAAGTCATTTTATTAATTTTTTTCTTTCATTTACGTTATTATAAACTATATTAATAATCACTTCACAATCTAATACATCTTTCTTTATATATTTCCTCTAAATTTATAATAGTTGATTTCTCCTTCTAGTGTTATCTATTTATAGTCTTTCAACTTTTAAGAAAATTAAAATTTGTTAAATAGTTAATCACATGACTAACAGACTTGCTAAAAAAAAGACTATCAAATTATTCCTATTGGATAAATCTGTACAATTAAGTGGACACTCCACCCGTTCTTGTCATATGATTAGCTATCTCCGTCAAGTCTCTTCCACACAAATAAATAAAGGCTTAGACGAATAATTTAATTTAAAGAGTAGTTTAGATGTTTCTGAAATCCACATCAGCCACCAAAGATTTTGCCCAATTACAGGAAGACACGCGACTCCTCGGTAACATTTAAGCCGTAAAGCATCTAATTAACCTTTATCCAACCAAAAAGTTTATCAAAAGTGCTGCTGTATTGGCATGCACTTCACAGTTCCATCACCTTTTTAACAGTGGGCAGTAAAAAATTTCCACGCCCACTTCTATTTAGTCGAAAGTCCAACTTTTTTTTGTTCTTCTTTTAGATGATAATCCAAAGTCCAAACCAAACTACTTCATTATTCTTTTTTTATTCTTGAATGATGTATAAGATTAAATTTAACTTTATTTAATGTTCATTTTTGTGTCTTAACTATTGGATTCAACGTTATAGAAAAAAAATATTTGTTCAATGACTTTCTCTTAATGTTAAAAAAAATTAAAAAATAGTTGATTTTATAGATCTCGTTTTTAATGTTTTTATAGTTTTTATAATATATGACCATTTAAAATTTTCATCATAGGGCAGGTGCGACTCTTGGATATGGCCCATCAAAACCATCAAGCTTAAATTGTTAAAAAATAGACGTAAACTATTGAAATGAATATATCTTTCAAGCAAATTTATTTACAGATATTTTTTTTTTAACTCAATTCGTAAAGCCATCTGTACTAATTTATTTAAAAGATTATTTTTTTTCTTAAATAGCATGAAGATCCTTGCCTATATTAAACATGAAATTAATATTGCATGTACACCAAATTATCTATAACTTTGTGCATTAATTAAGAAGAAAGAGTTCAATTCAAGCCTTGAGTTTAACTTGAAATGGTTAGACCAGCACAGCTGCTCCCTTAAACTGATTAGACCACCAGAGCTTATGTTGGTAGTGCCATTGCATATGCCAGCTGGATTCCTATATTGAATTTAAGGTCTTGTTGATGGAGTAGAGCATCTTCACTTGGAGATAATCACATCATCTTGTTGACGTAATACTATGCAGTCGACACAACGTAATAGAGGCGCCACTCCATTAAAGCATCCGACCTGTACTCATCCAAATTTAGAGAGGTTCTCAACTGGTTCTAAAATGCTTTAAACGATATTATAGATAATATAATTATTAAAAGATTCTTTATTTAATTATTTTAGTTTTATAAAAAAATTAAAGAAAAATTAACAACTTATTCGTAGTAATTAAATTTTAATTATCATTGTCATTACTATTTTCATTAAAAGTATATTTTAATAAAAAAATCTCTAAATTTAAAAAGTTCAAAGTCTTCCAAGACTTTTGGTGTCGGCAAAAATGAAATCATATAAATAAAGAAACAGAAACATGGAAATTGCTCAGGCAGTGAGGGGAACCCAATCAGTTGTGAGTTATGTGACACATTACGAGTCATGGTGACGATGGCCCCACCACCTATTTTAACCCCACTTGCAAGTTGCAATAGGTGGCTTCTCTTCATTGTTTCTTCCAAATTGTCATGATAAAAATGAATGAAAATTGGTTCTGGACGCACCTTGCCCTTGTCCTACCACATTCGAGATTCAGTGCTGCAAGTGCCGCACTTAGCAAAAAAAAAATTATTAAAAAATTCTTATGTATATTAAAACGTATTACATCAAATGTGTTAAATTTTCAAAAAAAAAAAAAAAAATATTGTTACTCAAAAGTGTAGGAAGGAATTTCTCTAAACTTATTTATGAATTTTGAAAGCCTTTTAATACTTATAATAAGCCCATAAAAATGAAGAGAATCCAATTGACAGGTTGTTACATGTAATACAAATTTCCGCCGATATTTGAAATTTCGGCTGCTGTAGAGAAGCAATGATAAGCCGAAATAATGTTCGCATCCAAAACGTGTACCACCTTGGCAATGGCAGAGCCGTTTTGGCATGGACGCATGCTTACAAGTAGGGCATTAGGATTTGTTTGGAATATCATGCAAAGTTGGATGCGAGTGTCTGTTTCTGTTTTTGTTTGTTCATTCCAATTCCAACTCCGATTTTGGCACTTGGTTTCATGACCTCTCGTTGGAAATCCTGGTATTTCCTCATTTAGCACGTTTGCACCGTTCTAAAAGGGAAGAAGATGAATTCAGATCTGTTTGGATGAGGAGAAGAGAGATGGAAACTCATTATCTTCTTCTCTCTCTTTTTTTTTTTTAAAAAAAACTTTATTATCATATCTTCTTAATAGATGTAGACTTGGGAGAAAATAAAGCTTATAAACAAAAATAATAATTCTTCCTGTATAATTCTCCACCTCTGACAAGAGAATGTCACATCTTCTCTCCGCTGAGGAAACGAAAGTTGGGTTGCAATCTGTCACTTGAGTTTTATTTGGTTGATTCTCTATTTCTTTATTTTTTAAGTTCAATAAAAATCTAACTGGTAAAATTGTAAATTTACTGTCTAAACTATCATTCAATCAAATCTCTATCTTAAAATTAAAATTTCAAAGACTTCATCATACATAATTGTTGAAAATTTCTAGGCATCATTATTGTTTTCCTAAAGATTTCTCTGGTGATTTTAGCCACCGACTTTGATTTGAGGTTATATCTCATCTGATAGATTTCACCACTTTTTTTTTTCTTGAATCACATTTTCTTAAATGAAAAGATCAAAGTACAACACATGTAGCCTCATGAGAAGTGAGAAATTTAAGATCGTTTGATCATCAATGATCATCAATGTCACAATTAGGAATACAGCTGTTCCGAATAAATGAAATTTATTGAATTACTATATCTCTTTAATTTGTAAACTTAAAATATTAATAAATACTTTTATTTATGAAATTCAATTTAATAGTGATGGTACAAGATATCAACATAAATTCAGGTTAGATCTATATTTAAATGAACAATTAATATTTTGAACAATTTAAATTTATTAAAAAAATAGGTGTTACTTCGAACCGATACACGTAAACGTGTTTCTTGAAAGGGTAGCGATCCTCACATGGGATTTTATATAACTAGATACGGGAATGAGTGAATTTCCCACTTTATCCTTTTACTGCGGTATAAATTAATTCTGACTGGTTTACCGGATCACCGACTCTTCCACTGTAGTATAAATTGACTCACTTAATTTTTTTAAATGCTTTCGTACACTATGAAAAGGTAAAATAGACAATATTCTAAAACTTGTATCTCATTACACAAAATACCCTCGGTACCCTTTTTTAAATTGTATTATGTTGTCAAATTAAGTCGAGCATTGAATAGTTGTCTCTACTTTGAAACAGACAAATCATCATAAAGCCAGTCAAATGGGAAAAGCCTGCAATTTGATGCCATTTTCTACATGGAACAAGTGAGAGGATGGTCATGCCGGTGAAAATGACAACAACTTAATCATTTGAATTTTTTAACTTAATTAATTTAGTTATAATGAATAATTGATAAATAAAAGGATGATTTTCAATTTCAAAGGTCCATATCCTCCCGGGTGAGTTTGCAAACTCACTCTACTCAGAGGCGTGCAGGGTCAAATTTACCTGGTCAGATGGGATTCAATCAATTATTGCAGGACGGATTATTTGTCATTTAACGACTGCTGGAATCTATTTGCATTAAAAAAACAATTTTTTTCTCTATTTACTATAGAATTCATTTCTAATAGTAGAGGACTAGAGGGCATCGGAAAATCATTCCCAGAAATGCTCTATATAAGTTTTTGGTATACATCCAAATTTGCGTGTTTTATTGGAAAATTAGAACCCATTCAACATCTTCCATTAATTTCTGAAGGTATCCAGCTGAACTGTAAGAGATGGAATTCCGCGACTTTGATGCGAATTTTGTGTCAAAGTGTAGGTAAAAATATTAGTTGATACGTATTGTATTAGTTGATAAATATCGATTTTTTAGAGACCGATTCATATCGGCCGTACAGATTGAATATCGACCGATATTGCCCATATATATCAGCCAAATATCGGCCGATATCATTAATATCGCCCGATATTAAAAAAATTGGTACTTCATTCCTCTGATATATCAGCCAATATTTGAAATATCAGCCGATATTCTTTTCTCTTTTTTTCCAAATTTTTTAAAATAAAAAGACCGAAAAAAAAAATCGATATTTCAAAAAAAAAAAAGTGGAGAGACAGAGTCATTAAAATCCGATATTTAATAGGACTTCAGCAACCTTAGCCCAGTTATATGAGGCCTGTATCCAGCCCTTTCTAGACTAAACATGGCTATCAGATTTCTTGACTACATGGGCCCTGTCGTTCTGAGCAATAAATGATTATGTTGGTCTCAGGTTATTTATGCTAAAACCCCGAGTAGATGGGACAACATTTCTTATGAAGACGGACACTAATTTACAAATGGGTACAGCTCAATTCTACTTTCGAGGCCCAAACATTTGATACATACAGATTATGGACCTTAACAACTTAATTGGCTGGGCCTCTAAGTACATTCTTGCCTCTCTGTTTTTCAGCAAGAGCAAATATGGGTTTAGTCTACAGTTTAGTGCTATAACCAATTAAAGCAGGCCTAAGCCCATTATGACAAATATTCTTCTCTGTCATTTCCCACCTCCAAAGTTATCTTGAACTTCTTACTGAATATCACAACTATCAGATTAGTGGCTAGCTACTGGAAAACTAAGACAGACCTAGGAACAGGCCCAGTTCGTTGTCTTTGGGCTGGCCTTGGCCTTTTATAACTGGATCTGGTTTCTGGAGTCTGGACTTGCCTAAGTCGGGCTGGAAACTGTAACAATGGATGCTATTGGATGGCTTGACTCTTCCCATCTGATTACTTTTCTGAACAAGCTCCTATCCAAGTTGTGGTCCATGATGTTATTGGCCTGTTATCCAGATCAGTGAATGCACCCTACTTAGTAGCTATATTTAAATTTAACAATAGTGGGAATAGAGTGGAACGAAATGGATGAATCTGGACTGGGTTGGGCCCAAGTTCATGTGGTAGTCCCAGCCTGACCTGATTTCTAATCAAAGCCTAATATTTTGGGTCAAGAAATGAGCCCGACCTGAGCCTCAATAAGCCCAAACCCATTTTTTTTGGGATTTTCATGCGGTCTCCAGTTAGGCTCAGCACACGGTACACCTCAACTGGGTTTTAAAGGAACTGTGTGATCATAGTAATACAGCCAAGTCACCAAGTAGGACCAGCATCACCAATACGGCCAAGTCACTATTTTTTTTACGTATTTTTTAAATACCATTAGATAACAGTAATTTCTATTATAAAGCCATTTAGTTACTGATTGGTCAAATGTAATAAAACATATTATTCAAGAAAGTTAAAATGCTATATTTTTTATTTTTCTAAAAAGTCCCTTTAATTTAAAAAGATATTGAATCAAAGATCAATAGTGAATTATGGTGAAATGACCTTTTTTTAATTTTTACTAAAAGGTAGGGGCCTCTTTTAAATTGTAAATATAGAAAGACTTTTTTTTTCAAATAAATATAAAACATAGCAGGAAAAATTCTAATTTGTTCATAGAGCTTAAGCCAATTATTGAATTTATTCATTGATTTATAATAATTTTATATACCATATAGTTGGCATTTGTGCCTCACGTGTATGGAGAAGGGGGTGTCAATTACATATATTCAACAAGGCTTAAATACTAGAGTTCATTTTTTTTTATTTTTTCTAAACACACGAGTGCTTTTAAATAACATAAGACAAACCCATGGATGTAATCTAATAATGTAGTGATGTTGATAATTGAAGAACACCAACAGGCATAAATGAAAATTTTGAAAATTCAATTAGATTCAGACTGATACACGAGTGCCATTCAGTGGTTATTTTTCCATTCATTTAAGAGAAACTTTAACTGAGTCTTTTGGTGGGACTAAATTGAAAGTTTTTATCACTAGTTTTATTTTTATATTTTTGTATTTTTTTCACCATTTTGTATTCAGCCACGTGGCCACACTCACCGTGTGATGCACCCTGATCTTCAAATGTCCAACTGAAAAGCGCGCGAAAGGCTTTCTAATTACGTTAGGCAGTTTCTCAGTACAATACACGTGATTGAATTTTCAACTCTTTGCTTTAAACCAAGACACGCTTTTGCATTTGCAATTTCTTTCTTCTTTGAGTGTGGCGAGAATTTGAAGTTTGTTTTGCAGAGCATTTTGATGGCATCGGAACATGTTGCAGGCAAAGCAAGCGATTCAGCTGTTTCAACCATTGTCGATCTGGCAGAAGAGGCAGAGCTAGCAGCGGAAGGCATTGAGGCACCTGGCCACGCCATCCTCACTGTATGCAAATCGTTCATGGCTGGAGGTGTTGCTGGGGGACTGTGAGTTCTCCACTTCTTTCACCATTTAATTTTGATGCTTCGAATAGAATCTATCACTGCTTTTCTGTTTTTCTTTTTAATTTGAGATCCAACGGGATGCTGTCATGAAAAGAGGATTCACTGCATAGATTTTTTTTCTTTTTCTTTTGGATTAAATGTCAGACATAGGCAATTGAAGAAATTATATGTTGCAGCTTAATTCTTAAAATCATGACAGATCTATGGGTTAGAGCTAAATCCATAATAAAGAAATACAATATGCTACTTCACAATAGGAAGAAAATGTTAGGACTGGGTATCCATCCCAAAAGACTAGCATATTAGGTGGAGTGACCCAAATCTTTTATAAATCCTTAGATATCCCTTTACACTTCCAATGGGGGACTCGTTCACCGGCCCCAACAGAAAAATGATTTGTTACACAGAAGAGGGTTGAGTATAAACATATCCGATTCTGGGAATCCTTAGGCCTTTATCCGGTCTCTAATATGTCGAGTCCACTTGATATTGGGTTCTACTTTTTAGTCCGTGGACAGGTTCCTGAAGTCATAGAACACTCAAATTCTAACCTCTTGTTGCTGGTATCCAAATAAATTAGAGCGTAGTTTGAAAACCAAATTCTGACCCAAACAGTTATTCGTAAACAATTGAAGGAAATGGAATTTCACAAACCTATCTCCATTTTTTGTTGACTTCGAATGAGTCTTCTAACTTAGTTTAAAACAAATAGAACTGGGACAAGTCTCAGCTCCTATTTATTGCCAGAATTCCCGATCCTCCATTTATGGATGAAAACAAGCTATATCATCTATGAAATTTAATTCTACGTATATAGGTGGGAACTTCAAAACCAATTAGTTGGTGTTATTTCAAAATAAATCTATTCTTCGTACCCACACAACCTGTTCTATGTTTGCACTTTGTCATGCTCTCTTCTAAATTCCATGTCCCACGTTGAAAGATAAGAGAACTTGGAAAGTAGTACTGTGTTACAGGTATACTTGCTGAGGCCTGTTTGGTTTTAGGAACGAATGGGAATAGAATGGAATGGCCTGAACCAACTTCGACCTGGCCTAAGTCCAAGTTGATCCATCCCACTTCATTGCATTTTCACTTATTCCTGAAACCACACATGAAAGGCTCTAGTCTGGTTCATGGGTAGGCAGTGTACTGTCCTACACTCTTTTCTCTTATAGAATTTTCATCGTGAAGATGACTTTAACCTCCAATGTTAAAGTTCCAGACAGACAAATAGGCAACTTTGTGTTCACAAGATAGGGAAGGAGTAATATTGGATATAAATTTCATATACAAATTGAACTTTAAAACATACCAATTATTGAAATCCTGAGCCTTATTATAGTTTCTTGCATCTTTTATTGTTTTCACTTCTGTTTTCATTGAATTACATACTGTAACTGCAGGTCTCGCACTGCTGTTGCTCCACTGGAGCGCATAAAAATTTTGCTACAGGTAAACACATTAGATTCCTTTTCACTGTTGAATGGTTTCCATTTGTTTAAATCCAAGTTCTTCTTAGCATATCCCATATCGCTCGTGGGCTTTGAGATCTTGGAGTTTAAAATGTATGGGCATCCTCTCCATATAACCCAGTTTTTAGAATTTCTACCCATGTGAACCATGTTACATTCGTGTGTGACTCTTGTGGACTGTTTGATTGGTTTGTTTTGTCCTTCCGCTGATTGAATAGGGGAAAAATACCAAACAACCGGTATCAGAGCAAGGTACCACAGGGATGTGTCGGTTTCGTATCTCCAACATTGTGTGGAGGGAGAGAGTCGAGTGTCTCCAGCCCTGATGCCGAGGGGGAGTGTTAGCATGTCCCACATCGCTTGTGGGTTTTAGGATCTTGGAGTTTATAAATGCATGGGTACCCTCTCCTTATAACCCGATTTTTAGGGATGAATTCTACCCATGTGTTTTATCAGTTCCTTGCCTATTTTTCAAATTAGTTTAATCTTCCAACATTACTAGATACAATAGTTTAATCTTCCAACATTACTAGATGCAATGTGAATCGTTAGCATTTTGCTAGCAGGAACAAATGACATTGCAATTTGATTACTTTCAATAGTAAAACAGGATAGAAATGGCAGAGGGAACTAAAACCTTGCTGGTGGTTAGCGGATTGGTAGTGCCAATCTTGGCTACCAGTGGCTAGTGATCACAGTTTGAAAAAACTTAATGTCAAAGTTGGTTATTTTACAAGTGCCAACGGTCCTCTTGGCATCGTAAAATCCAAAGTTTAACAATATAGTAAATATATAAAACAAAAAGGAAACCAACGTGAATAGATCCATCCCATTAACTGAGCAAGCTACAGGGTCACCTAATCATCATATGAGGTGAACTTTTCTTAAATTGATTGGAAAGCCCTGAGAGCTAGAGTTGGCTGGAGCATTCCATATTTTAGAATGCTAAATATTCTTAGAAATGAAAAATGAATCCAAGCAGATATGAGAAAATTGGTGCTTGATAAAAAATGCCTCCAAATATGAGGAAAATCCACATCCTAGCTCCTAGGAAACCTTCTCTTCTTTACTAATAAGATTGCCAGACATGCCCTACTAGTTGCATTGAATCTCATCAAGGTAGACCATTCTATTTTCACTTTTCATAGATTTAATTTATTCATCTCAAATGATGTTTGTTCCTTTTATTTTCCTCAATTTTTTCATTTTATTGCATGGTCAGTCCAATGGTTGCTGGAACATGCAGGTTCAGAATCCTCACAATATGAAGTATAATGGAACTATTCAAGGTCTGAAGTATATTTGGAAAACCGAGGGTTTTCGAGGGCTGTATAAAGGCAATGGCACCAACTGTGCACGAATAATTCCAAATTCAGCAGTGAAGTTCTTTAGTTATGAGCAAGCATCTAGGTGTGCATCCATTTCATCCATTTTAATGTGACGTTGATTAGAGATGAGTGTAAATATTTTTAAACTATAATTAGAACTGTCTTAAATGTTAAGTTCCGGTCTAATCAATGTTCTCACAAAAACCTTCATTCACATTCCATCCTTCAGCAGTAGGGCACCCTATCAGTGCTTATGACAATAATTCGCAACTTATAATTATGTTGGCATAGACATCATCTTATAGTTCATTTGGATTCTTTTCAATTCTCTGTTATATGTAGGAATGATTGGAACATGAAGAGTGTGCATTTAGGAATAAGTACCGAGTCCAAATCCAACATGTGTTAATCTTCCCTTTGCAATCCCATCCTTAATCGATTAGGAATGTACAAATAATGGAAGAGAACATTTTTTATGAATACATGAGTGTCAGCTTGGTTTTTCATTCTTCTCTCTACCATAAAGAATTATGGAAGAGGTAAGCTGGCCTCTCCATCATGATAAATCAGGCCAGTGATTGAAGCAACACTAGTTCCTGTTTGGTTCAACCTTTTTCATTCTTTTATTACCAATAAATTATATCAGCTTAGTAGGTGAATGACAATGAATGCCACATTGAGAACATATGAAAAAAATATAAACCAAAAAACATAGAGGAGAGGACCAGTGGACTTGATTTTCCTCCTTCAATACTTTCCTTCTTTTCTTTTCTTTTCAGTTTTTGTACATGAACTTACTATATTGGAAAAAGATGCAACCATGCATGTCTGAACTATTGGAAAAGGATTCTTGCCCTGTAGACACAGACACACACACATGGGACGTGCTGATGTGCACATGCAAACCATGACCCACATGCTCACAAATGCACTTGCATGCAGCACACATTTGGACAATCACATGATCTTATACATGCATGCTTACATTTGTAGGTGTACATTAAGCAAACTCTTTGGAGAGTATTATTAGTCAAAATGTAGAATTTGGGAAAATGACTTGATATTTTTATGTCACTAACACCCGTATATATACAAGTTACAATTTCCAAAGAAGGAAAATAATCAATCTACAATCCCGTGATTAGGGAAGGTGACAACTAATGGAAGGTTGTTGGTGACTAGTCAACCGGGTGAAGACTTTCCTTTAATACAAAATAATCCATTTACTGCAATTTGATTCAACAATGTTTGCTTTTCTAACAACGTTAGCATTCAATTTCCTTTAATACAAAATAATCCATTTACTGCAATTTGATTCAACGATGTTTGCTGTTCTTACAAGGGTCAGCATTCAATTGGTATATCTTAAACATTCTCAAATATCATCCCTCGTTTTTTGGGTGCAATAGCTATCCATCAAAAGCTGCAAATTTCTTACTAAAATAGCAAGCAACACAGGTTTATGTCATCTGATAAATCTTGCTCATGATGAAACTCTGTTTTGAACAGAGGGATTTTATGGCTTTATCGGCTACAAACTGGAAATGGTATGGCCATCTTTGTCATTTCTTCGACATTTTGTTACTTCTGCAAGATATTTCCCTTGTACTGTTTAGATTTTAATTTTCTGAATTTGATGTTATTCTGCTGCTATCTACAAATCATTAAGATGCTGTCATCCAGCACAACATAGCATGGTATGGAAAGAAATGAGACATCTCCAAATGGGTGGAGTAATGTGGCTTTCTTTTCAAATTGTGGACTAGTGAAGTATCGTCCAATATGCTATGAGTTCTTCGTCTTTTCATAGTCTTCCATTTGTCTCTGGAGGAATTGATGAATGACCTTTTTCGGTCTCCACAAGAATACCATGGATTTGTAATTACTTGTTCTACCAACATTTTTGCAGAAGATGCAAAGCTTACTCCTCTTTTACGCCTTGGAGCTGGAGCATGTGCTGGGGTCATAGCCATGTCAGCAACATATCCTATGGACTTGGTTCGAGGCAGACTAACTGTCCAGGCATCGTCCTGAATCTACCTCCAAAATCCAGTTTACTTAATGTCTGTACCAACTTAATTATTTTGTTCTTTTGTTTCTGTTTTCCTCTGTTCAGACAGAGAACTCCCTTCGCCAATATAGAGGAATATACCATGCACTATCAACCATCCTTCGAGAAGAAGGTCGAGCGGCTCTTTACAAAGGCTGGCTTCCTTCTTTCATTGGAGTTGTGAGTAAAAATTTTCTCATCCACAGCCACATATAGGTCTTTTATTTTCCCTTCCGCATTCAATCAAATAAAATGTACTCTTAGATCAAAGAAAGGGCTTGAATTTCTTTTTTTTTTTGGAGCGGTAACAAAAAAGATTTAATTAAAAAACACCAATGCAAAAAGATACAAGGAGGCCTATGAGGATTAGGCCACAACACCAAAAGAAAAGAAAAATCAAAGAAAACAACAAAGCTCCCCCAAAGTAGAAAAAGAACTAATCTCCAGGAATGTGAAAGACGCCAGAATCAACCCTTCGACACCATTTTTAGCGAAAAAGTCAGCCACTCCATTAGCTGTCCTGCTCATATGCACGAAGGAGATCTCCCAACCCGATATCATGTCCTTAATCTCCCTAGCTAAGGTGAAACGGCTTGAATTTCTTATTATAACATTGGAGCTGGGTACTACTAGGTCATAGTTTTTTTCACATCTCTTTTCAGATAAATTCATGACTACAACATGGTTTCGAGGAATTAAATGATGCTCTCGATGAAAATCTCTCTGCAGTACCCTTTCTTTCTTAACTGTGCCCCATTGTTGTTTTCTTTAAAACGCTGTTCCAATCATTTTCAATCAAACGCTCAACATATATGAATCAGCCACCTTTTTATCGATTTGTTCTCGTCACATAATTCTCCTCTCTCTGGTGTGTATATAACAAAAAGACCACCATAAGTTAAAACATGACATTACATTTCAAGAATGCTCAAACCCTTTCCTTATTTGCAGATTCCATATGTGGGTCTCAACTTTGCCGTGTATGAATCGTTGAAGGACTGGTTAATCAAAACCAAACCATTAGGACTGGTTGAAGACTCTGAGTTGCCTGTGACGACACGGCTTGCATGCGGAGCTGTTGCGGGAACCATCGGCCAGACTGTTGCATACCCTTTAGATATTCTTCGCAGAAGACTACAGATGGTGGGGTGGAAGAATGCTGCTTCTATTGTGACTGGGGATGGGAGGGACAAAGCAGCACTTGAGTACTCTGGCATGGTTGATACATACAGAAAAATAGTCAGACACGAAGGCTTTCGAGCATTGTACAAGGGTTTGGTCCCCAATTCACTGAAGGTCAGTCACTTTAACAATTCAAAAACATGCAAAATTTGAAATTTTTTAACTAAACAAACGTTACTGCTACTCATCTTATTTATCTTTTGTTTCTTGTGACATTTAATGCTCTCTGCTTATTCAGGTGGTTCCATCCATTTCAATTGCATTTGTAACGTACGAGACGATGAAAGATGTACTCGGTTTGGAGTCGAGAATACCCGATTGAAGCAAAGCAAAATGAACAGAAATGAACATGAACAGGTACATGTACCAGTAATTTAGGTTTATAAAAAGAAGAAAAGAAGAGAAAAAAAAGTCCCATTGATATTTTCTGCAGCATTGACTAGGCAGTTTATTGGTTTTCTCGTAATTGAATGAGCATTGTAGATGAGAAAAAAATCAATGAATGAGCACTGTAGGCACAGCAAATGGACAACATTATTCATACATTAGCTTTTACGATACACAAAAGGCTGGCTAAAGATTGGGTAATTAGGATCTCTAGTTTTAGTATCCCATTCATGATCCAAAAGATCAACAATGGACTGATTTTGTATGAGAAAAAAAAGTTTCTCCAAGAGATTTATTTAGACAGTAGTTCCCTTATCAACGAATTATTCAATATCCTATTTTGTAATCATAACTGAAAGTGCTCAATAAGAAAAGAAGGAAGAGAAAAAATCATTAGATTTTGACTCTCTTTTTTATTTTTAATATTTTACTAAATAAAGAAAAAAAAAAAGACCCACTATGCTACAGTCAATACTCGATCATTTACTGCAAATACTCTAAACTCTAAAGCCATTGCATTTTATGTGGCTTTCATGCATCAATCCTTCTCAAAATAAGCATCTTCTATCAAGGAACACACAGTCTCAACTGGGCAAAAGATAACATATAAATGTGCTGAATTTTTAACATATAAACTTTGACAATAAATATGCTGAATTGCCGAATTCGCAATGCTACACTCTCCCAACTCACAAGCATATATATTCTAAAAGTATTTCTCTTTGTTTTAATTTTTTATTATTAATTTCCATTGGTTTTATGTTTGATATTCCACGGTTCTCCACACATAAATTCAAAATAAATAAATCTATTACTAAATCCCTTATAACATTTTAAAACTACTTATCTAACCCGACACACATATTGCAAATTTCATTCTGTGTACAAAATTATGATTGATTAAATGCTTTTATAATTTTATAGTGAATATCACTCATTTATAAATTACATCTATTAACTGTTCAAATCTACAATTATCAATTGTAGTAATGTTCTCTACTTATCCAAATGTGAGTATTTTCTTTAAAAAAAAAAAATATTCTAAAAGAACTTGTGGCCAAATCGAAATGATTTGAGGTGCATATTTTCTTTAATTTGATTATTTGAAAAGTGTTATTCAGGAATAATTAGATCATAATTATAATCAAAGAAGCCCTTTCACGTATGCAACGACATCTGCAGGTGATAGTTTGTACTCATTTTTGTGCCGCCACAAGAGTGAAATCTAAATATATAAGAAAAAAATGAGTGGGTTTGAAAGATATTTTTAGAATCTTAGTTTTAAAAAGAAACTAATAATTTGAAAAACCATGATTCTAAAAAGTCTAAAGATCAATGATTAAATAGTTTTGAACAATTAAAAAAAATTCAAATTTAATACAAAAACAATTTATGAGAATAAAAATGAGAAGAAAAGAGAGTGAGTTTAAATATTAATAGACTCTAAATTAAAGTGACTCAGTGGAAGCGTCACCCATTAACAACGATGTTACGATGAAAATTACATTATAATCAAAATCTTTATAAAATGAAATTTTATGCCATGCCACGTGCATTGCCATGTCAACGAGTGTGATGTGGTCTACCAGTAGTGGGCTAATTAATTGAATTTTCTTAAATCCAATCTAAATTACAAATGGATGTAAATTGAAGAAGAATTTAAATTGTCTAAGATAACTCCGAGTGAGCTTTGCGTACATGATTTTTATATCGAACTTTTGAATTTCTCGTTTAAATTTAATCAATCTTATTTGTTGTTAATTTAGTTCATCTTTTTTTTATTTATTTATTGAATTAAACACTACAGATAAAAAATTATTTCAAAAAATTTATTTTAATATTCAGATTAAAGGCTAAAATGATCTTATAAATCCATTTTGAATAGTAAATTATCTAATCAGCTAATTCTTTTATTATCATAAGATGAGTTGTACCCTTTGGCACGGCCCATGAAAACATCTGAGCTTAAAAAGCCTGTTTGTTTATAAGACTGGCCTTATTACAATGATTGTATAATTTTAAACAATGTGAACATAAATTGGTAAAAAAATATTTGAGTAAAGTATGTGTACAATTGGTAAGTTCTTATAATTTTAGTTATAAAGGTTGTGGTTTAATTTTTAAAGTTATATAGATATTAAATAAACACTTATAATTGAAAAAATTATTAAATTTAATTTAAGTTAAATGAGATAAATGACTTTGACAATGATGAGCTCCATATATTTTTACAAATAAATGATCTCTCATGCACTTCTTTGTTATGTGTATTCTTTATGTGGGACCCACTTTTACCTAGATCATTGGTTCATGAGAAATGATTTGTATTGAATGTGAGGACAAAAAAAATATCTTGATGAAGTTATGCTTTTTAAGTTCTCCAAATATTTATAATTTCAAGTTGTTTTAATAATTAAACTTTTATCTTTAAAAATCTTATTTCATTTGATGTGATTCTTGGTAAGTAATAAATCAAGAGTAATAATCATACATTGTCATCTTCATGATAATTACTATGAAAATAAGTGAATTCATCATCTATTTTTAAACAAACAAATTCAACTATGGATGAAAAACTACTCAAAAATTAGATAAATGATGATGAATTCAATCATCTTCATAGTAATTACTATAAGAACGATAATGTATGATCATTTCAATATAATCAAATACATGCTTTTCAACGAACTAAGACAAAAGTGATCACATAATTTTTTGTCAAAAGTAATCTTACATTTATAGAAAACACCTTTCCTTATGTGGAGGTCTTTGGAGATATTGTTAGAAAGAACTTGGATTTAGAAACACTCATTTTTTTATAAAAAAAATATTATTTATACAATTTAGAATGATCTTCTATATCTATATTTATCATCAGTGTAGTGTTATCCATCCTGCAAAAATTCGTGTTAAAGTCAACTCAACTCAAGTTGAGTTAATTTTAAATTTTTAAACTCATATCAAATCAAATTTGATGCATTTTTTTTTTTCTATAAAACTGATCCTAAATTAAAAATACATAACGCCGCCTCCTATCGATTGAAAACCCGGGGAGGGCGGCAAGTTTCACCCGTCATGCATCAACTTCTCCAACGCAGGAGACTTCGACACGCGTTTGGACTTTAGGCGTTTCCACACCAGAGAAATATTGAAGAGAAAAACTGCATTCTCTCTCAATTTCTTCTAGTGCCCCAATTTCTCCCTCTTCCTCCAAACGAAGTCAGTCCTACAAAAGTCGGATTCACATATTAAAGTGCTATTTAATCCCGTCTTACACTCAATCTGCAGTCCCTCCTGTTCCTTTCAAATTCTTTTCAAGGAAACACCCCAACAAAAGAATAAGAGAGGAAGAGAGACTTCAATAGCTCCCATTTCTTCATTCAACAGAGCCCATTCAACAAGTTCTTGTTCTTAGCCTTTCTTCTCAAGGGATTCTTTGACTCAGTCATCACAATCAAGGTATATATGCATGCATAAATGCAACTTAAAGAACAAGCTTAAATAGCTTCCTTGCTTCGTTTTTATGTCTTATTTATACCACACACTTCGTGTGCCTTTTATTATCAATATAGTGCCCTTTCCATTTCATGCAAATCAAGGCTTTCCATTCATTCTAACAACTTCCCTTATTGTTTTTCCCCGTCCTTATATATATATATATAGGAACCAAAGGATGGTATGTTCAGGGCATACCGTTTCCTCATGGTTGAGTGCTGCATCAAGGGTTGATTTTGACAATGCCGCTGCTTCTGTGAATGTTTCAATGCCGGAGGCCGTTTTCTTGGAGGGAAGAGGGGAAGCCACACCTGCCCCCTACCACCATTCCAACACTTACTCTGATTTTCAAATGGGTTTTACTGAACGGACTTTTTCTGCAGCTGGTGCTGCTGTTCTTTCTGCAATCACTGTCAATCCTCTCGATGTTGCGAAGGTAACCTTTGATTGTAACTGGGGTTATTTTTATTCAATAACTTCGGCAGTTTTGGTAGTGTCCCTGTTTGTCATTTTCTGTGTTTGATGTGAAACTTTGCGAAAAACTCACATTTTGTCTCATTTTGTGATGATGTTTTCGTTGAATTTTTGCGTTGATTATATTATGAGTTTAGAGATTCCAGGGATGTGATGCTTCTGTATTCTGTATTAGCTTAGGATTTTTCATTGAAAAGCCGTGATGAGCTTGGTGTTTTTTCACATCTCCAGACAAGGTTGCAAGCACAGGCAGCAGGGGTTCATTATTCACATTCACAGCATCATGTTAGTCAGTGTATGACTGCCATTGGGCCAAACACGGTACGCTAGAGTTTCTCTGGTCTTTCATTTAGAGTTAGGCTAGCGAGACTTCACTAGCTAGACACACTAACGAGACATGCCATTAAATGGATCGTGGGTCCCATAAATTTAGATTCATTTGATAGTTGATTACATGAATATGAAGTATAGAAGGTTTCATTGTGAATTTATGATCCAAGCCATGTAATCTTGGCCTTCAAATTTTGATGAGTATAAGCCATTGATTTTTAAATGTTCAAAATAAAGGGATGGGATCATCAGATGGAGGTGAAATTTCATACGAGAACTATTCATATGGTCTTCTTTACATAAGATCCAATAATGTGGGCCCTAAAATTCATTTAGTGGCATGTCTTGTTAGTGTTTCCTGCTAAAGAACGTCTCCGTAGAATTTTTGTTTCCTTTTCCCTTAGAAATAATAAGACATCTGGCTGTTGCATAAGATTTAAATATCTCATAACATTCTATTTGTATCTTATTATCAAGTCATTGATGTTGATAACTTGATATATATGTATATGTATATTGATCTTGAGTTCCTATCAAACTTGTGCTTAAAATACCACTTCGTCATGAAATTACCATTGTTTGTATTGAAATGCTTTCTTCCATTATGTCTAGTGTATCTTTGAGAAATAAAAACTAATTTGTAAGTTTTCATACATTTGTGATTTTTCCTCATCATTACTTTTATGGTCATTAATTATGAGTGTGTCAACATGTTCACAAGAAGGCTTACCTTGATCGATTTATCTTGTCATGTTGGTTGTTATTGTTCTCCTATGAGCAATGTAGTGTATTTTTTTGGAAATGGTTCATATATTAATATAAAAAAGGCAATGAGCAATGTAGTGTATTACTGTTGATGTCTTGTATCTTGTGGTGATCCAGGCCTTGTTGGATACCATGCCCCAATTAAGGGTTCTTAAGGGCCAATTCACCCCTGAGTTAGGGGCTTAAAGGGGGGCTGGTGCCCCCTTTTGGGAGTTTCGGGAGCGGGGCCTCACTCAAATTTTTTTAGGGCATAAGGGTATTTTTGTAATTTTTGTACCTAATGTCGACTATATATTGTATCTTTGAGGAGCTTTTGAGGTTATGGGTATTCATCTCTATTCAAAGAGGTGTGAGGAACTAGATCATTGTAAGCCTAATCTTGAAGATAGTGAAATCGTTCCCATCTTTCCGTAGACGTAAACACATTGCGGAACTATGTGGCATCGTGGTTTGTTTGTTTCTCAACAGTAGTGGCTTTTTGTATCTATAACATTGTACTCAATAGAACCTTTCAAAAAGAAAAAAAAAACATTGTAATCAGTAGTGATTAACTGAAAACTGTGACCGTTTAGATTTGTCCAGATGTGAGATGTTCTTCATTGTGCACCCGTGATGGAATTCTTGGCACCGCACCGTTTTGTCCTCCTGAACGTTTCCAGTACAAGGGAACAATGGATGTGATATACAAAATTATTAGACAGGTTAGTGAAAGGCAGTTTATGCGATATTTTTTTTTGTCTTCATGTTTGTATTTGTCTCATTTTTGGTGGATATCGTGGATCTCGCAATTATTTTGCAGGAAGGAGTTGCTAGGCTATGGAGAGGAACTAATGCTGGTTTAGCACTAGCCATACCCACGGTAAGCTCAACGTTTTTTCTTTGGATCGTATAACTATTTCCATGCAAGGGTAACTAGTTCTGACCCCACCCACGAACGTAATTCGAACTTGACCCATAGACAATGGGGTTTGGATTGAGCACATTGAATTACTAAATAATTTTCTCAGTTTAACCTAGGCCTATTTTGTAACGACCCGCCCTCAACCAGCACCAATATTTTCTAGTTTGGGCCTGACATGCCCTTACGGCTTTCCTTTGGGATGTGCGCCCATATACAAACCCCAAAATGCCTTGATGCTAGTTGAAGTAGAGCAATCACGTATATCCCAAGGATCAGGACACTCCACAGGCCATGTGGGACTTGTGATTTGCACCATCCTGGCGAAATAATTCTCTTCAAGTTCGCCTCCCTGTGGAGTTCTCCTCTTCCTTCCACTGGCAACCTGATTCAAGTACCCTGTGTTTCGGAGTTGTTGCCTCCCCGATTACAGTCATTGCTCGGATTTTGGCCACCAAGTGCGCTCTTCAAGACTGAGCTATCACAATCCCACCCCTTTAGACAAGAGCTGTCCTCGGCTCTGATACCATTCTGTAATGACCCACTCTCAACTGGCACCAATATTGTCTGCTTTGGGCCTAACACGCCTCATGGCTTTGCTTCGGGATGTGCTCCCATACACACCCCAAGAGGCCTTGATGCTAGTTGAAGGAGAGCAATCACTTACATCCCAAGGATCAGGACACTCCACAAGCGATATGGGATTTGTGATTTGTGCTATCCTGGCAAAATTCTCTCTTCAGGCTCCTCTCCCTGTGGAGTTCTCCTCCTCCTTCCACGGCGACCTAGTTCGAGTACCTTGTGTTTTGGAGTTTATTGCCTTCCCAGTCATAGTCACCGCTTGGATTTTTCGCCACTGAGTGCACCCTTTAGGACTGGGCTATCACATGTTTAATTAATGGGTTGGGTTCATGATGAGGTTTAAAAGTAAACAGGTCAGTCAACATAACCCAAATGCAACATGACTTGGGGTTCTTTGAACGAACTTGCCAACCCAACCTTAGCTTGGCCAAAAAAAAATATATTTGAGTTTGCATATGGACCCATTTCATACGTGGGGGTTGGATTTGGTTTGCACAATAAGAATTTAAAACTGTGCTACAAGCTGTTACTATACTTTGCAAAAGAAATTGGTTGGTTTCTTTGATTGTATGTATGTAACAAATTTATCATTTTTTGGCTATTATGTTTTTTTTTTTAATAATGTTAAGTAGCAAGAATTGTTGAAATGTTGTTGTTCATTTGTTTATAGATTTGGGATCGAAAGCGTAGGTGGGAAAAATATTGTTCCTCATTTTATAGGTCTTCTACCCTGTCTGGGTGTTATGTTTAATTCTTACCAGGTGATATGTTTCAGATCACAGGTACCCGTCGGTCATGTGCTGGGGGTGAATTGTGTTATTCTACACCTGGGCTTCAAATGGGTAGTCTTTTATGTTCATCAAGTTCAAGTGGTGGCTTTGGTTATGGGGTTCAAGTTAGGCCGTGCGGTCCAAGTGTGGTGGGCCATCATGCGTGTTAGCATGATATATTTAATATAAATTAAACAAAGCATAATCAAACAAAACATTTCATCAAAGTAAAAACTTTTCTGTTTTTGGACCCAATGAGGGCCAAGATTTTTAATCCCAATGATCAGATAGAAGTAATCACAACTGAAAAGTTCTATACAATTCACCCCTCTTGATTCAATGAATTTAGATGGTCTCAGTGATGATCCGAGTGATGCTAATAAGGTGGACGATAGCAAATGTGATTTGCAAAATCATACCTCTCTCACTTGACCTCATGGGTTTACATAGGATTGGTTAACCATGCCATCACATGACACATAGGAGGGTAGGTGTCACTGGGAAGATAAAGCTCACGCCACCCTATCACACATGGTGACTAGGAGTCAATGGGAGATAAAGCTCATGCCACCCTATGACACATGGTGGTTAGGTGTCAATAAGAGATGAGTTTGTGCCACTACATGCTTCATGGATGAGTTAGGTGTCAATGGGAGAAAAAGCTTGTAACACCTCGTACTTCATGATTGGGTTAGGTGTCAATGGGGGAGAAAGCTTGTGACACCACATGACACATGGCAAGGGAGAATGGCAAGGGAGGAAAAATGTTCATTCCAACAAATGACAATTGTCATGCTAGGTGTCAAGGGGATGGAAAATTCATGCTTCTAGCTTACACATGTATAGGTTAGGTGGAGAAGGAACTTAGGTGCCAAGTGCATGCAATATAAAGGAATTGGTAACCCCAAGGGGTTGGCCTAGTGATTGAGATACAAGACTTCAGAATTGAGGTTTTGGGTTCAATCCCTGGTAACTCTAATGAAGGGCTACTCTCCGTGGGATATGTACAGAGCAGGGGTCCAAAATTCGGCCGGCCGTACAGGTTAGATGTCGGCCGATATGACCGAGATTTGGCCCAAAAAAGAGAGTGAGAAAGAGTAATATCGGCCGAGATGCCGAGATCTCGGTTCCACCGAATTTTGGACCCCTGGTACATAGTAAGGTCCTATCGCTTGAACTCGGCATGTGTGTGTAGGGAGGCGTGCACATACCCTGAAGGACTAGTCGGCCAATTAAACTCGTTAAATGGAGCACACTCAATTGGGCTCAATTTATGAGCCTAAGTGAGCCCACTGCCTAACAGTTAACACCTTGTGGACTACCAGATAGGATACCCTGAAATTACTATTTGATGACAACATATAGCCCAGTTGTCAAGTTTTATTGCTGCTATCATAGGGGTTTCAATCTTGGGTCCTCTTCTGTTTCACAAAAGAAAGAAAGAAAGAAGCAGTTGACCTACTCCGGGCTCTACCTGCTTTAGCAGTTTAGTCATGTCTAGAGGGCTACATGGGAGTCTTCCATGTTCCTCTAAGAATTTATGTTCTGGGTTGCAGACCCTCATTGTATTTCAGTTATTGTGAAGATTAGTGGTTCACAGAGAGAGAGATCTGCACTCCTTGATGAGAAATCTGCACTTTGAAGAACTTTATTGGCAATATAGTGGATTCAGTCCAACACATCCTTATTCATCATTTAGAAGGAATTCCTCTTCAAGTTTGATGCTTTAAATATTCAATTTATTGTTTATTGTAATTTTCAACTAGGTGGCAATCTATTTACCATGCTATGACATTTTTCCGCAACTGGATTGAAGATTTCACAACACCAAATGCTCCAAAACTTACACCATATGCGCCGCTAGTTGCTGGCTCAATCGCACGCTCATTAGCTTGCATTGCTTGCTCTCCTATAGAACTAGCACGAACTCGTATGCAGGTATATAGTTGTTTATGTTATAATCAATTTTTTTATTTTATTGTGGCAACTGGGATATCGAATTGTTTTTGTTATAATCATTTGTTTTTTTTTATCTTGTTGCACCTGAAACTTAATGCAATGGCACATACGTGCATGCTTTGTATTATTGACTATAAAACCACTCGAGCTTGTGATTGGCTTGTTCTGTTGAACTTCCAAACCCATCCACACCCCACACCCCACGCTGCAGGCGAATTCTATGTAAGCCATTCTAGTCAAGAGTTTAAATATCTGCTACTTTATTATCCTTTTTTGCCCTCAAGATTACAATTTTCAGGGGGGGTTTACTGGCCCATATCAACTAGTAGTTTTCGGGCCAACCCAATCCAACAAATATACTAATATAGTATGAAGATTATTTTAAAGAGGTTTTGGGAAAATGTATTTTAAAGACCTATTAAATCACAGAATGAGTGAGTGAATCAATCATGAGATAGAAGCAAATGAGGGTATAGTTAAAAAACATCCTAAAGAGAAGTAAAGATACTTCAGCTAAGATAAAGAAAAGAGCACTAGATCCATATGGTACCTCTATAGAAGTATGAGTTTTGTTGGGTGATGGATTAGTTTGTTAACTAGTCTTTTAACAAAATTTTGATTACTAATTAAAAGAAAATACTCGTTGTCCTCTTTTACAAGAATAAAGGAGACAGTCAATATCATGCTAACTGTTGAACTATTAAACTTCCAATTGGTAAAGAGTAACAGAACAAATACTGAGGAAAAATCTAGTATTTTGGAGGAGGGCCAGTTTGGTTTTATTTGTATTACATTGAAATCATTGATTTATAATAACTGTGTTCCCTATAAATTAAATATAGGCATATAAAGAATTCCAAATCGGAGCAAAGCCTCCAGGAATGTGGAAGACTTTACTTGGTGTCCTCTCATCTGTCAGGAGTACAAATGGCCATCAGAAAAGTATGTTGCTTCCTACCTGTGTTCTATAACACTTTTAGTATTCGGTGTTTGGATTTTTTTTCCCATCTACAAAGCAGAGAAGCTTTGTTATTTCAAGATTTTTCTCTCATGCATGTACGCAGCACCTGCTTATTCCCTGCTTTTAGTGATCAAGTGGACTTGCACAGTGTTCAGAAGTCTTTGCCATCCTCAAAGTAGAGAAATTAGCTTGGCCATCTTATCGGTTCCCTTTTACACAATTTCAAAAGGGGAAAAAAGAGAATACCTTTTTTTTTGAAGACCAAGGTGTCCAGACCTCTTAGAGAACCTGACCAATCCTTGGGGCATGTGCAAACCTCCCTATCCACACACACTGGGTAACACTATGGGGAGTGACCTTTTTGTGTTGAGAGTGACTTGAACCCAATACCTCCCATATCTCAGGCGGGTTCTTGACTGTTGTGCCAACCCTCATCGGTTAAGGAGAATACCTTTTATAAACTGCAAATTACAATTTTGTTCTTTTTTCTTTTCTTGGCAGTGTAGACTGCAGATGCATTTACCTGATGCACATGTACTTGTTAATCTATTTTCTGATACTTTTACTTCTAATGATTTCTTTTGACATTATAATTATTATTTAATTTATTGGGATTAACATGGTCATGTGGGACTCAGAAATTAAAAGGCCAAGCTCCAACCCAATTTTTATGCCACATTTTCTCTACATTTGCCTAAGCAAGATACCCATTTTGATTTTGTCATTTCAAGCAGGCTCTATTGTTTTTTTTTCTAAATGGTTCATATATTAATATATAAAGAGGCACCAGACGTGCGAATACAAAGAGAAAATACAGATAAAATAACAATCACTAAACACTGAAAAAGAAAGGCTCTGTTGTTTCACTAACTAGTTATGAATGTGCTTCTCTTCAAATAGTACAAAGCTATCGTGTCTTATGGACTGGTGCTGGTGCACAACTTGCTCGTGATGTTCCCTTCTCTGCAATTTGCTGGTCGACCCTTGAACCTGTAAGGTTTCTTCAGTATTACATGTTAATGTTCACATTAATTGTCCTTGGGTGTTCTGGTTAGGCTGCAGTCTTTCTGGCCTGGTTTTGTGGCTGTATTCTTTTTGCTGAATAATAAATCGAAAAAAATTGTCCTAGAAATTATTTGTAGCAAAATTATTTCTAGATTTTCCATCTTTACTGGCATATGCTCAGGAATCTCACCAATAATAAATAATGTCAGAATATGGAAAGGAACTATTACAAAGGTTAAATCAAACCAAGACAGTTTAGATTCACTGTTCTAAAATGTGAACCAAAACACCCTTGATTGGCTATTAGTGTGACACTATCTTGTTTATTTCTTTCAAAAGTCTACCAAGATAGTAAAAAATGAGACCTGATTCTTTGTTAGATGTAAATATTGAAGGATTCATTTATGAACATAAAGACATTTTCTTCTTGAATTATTAAAAGCATTTAGTAAGTCTCCTTCTAATAGATAATGATAAAAAAATTGAATGTTCTCAAAATTTCATAATTGCTGAAAGATCTGCCTTCCCTTTACGGAGAAGGGAAAGATCTCTCTCTTTACAAATTTCAATCCCTACTTCTCCACAAAAGTCCACTCGGATTGGATGACACTTCAATTCATTCATCATCATCATCATAGCCCAAATCCCATCTATCTGGGACACTTCAATTCATTGTGCCACGTAATTACATTAATTACATGAATAGATATTTTGTACAAATTGTATAATGGGAAAGATACATCTAGAAATATATATATATATATTTTTTGTACAGTATTTAGTGAAATTTAAAATATGATAATCTTTCCAGAATTTCATAAGAATATTTTCAAGATTATTGTAACAATTTCATATTTTGGATTCTCACATCTCAAAATGCTGCTTATTTTTTT
Organism: Chimonanthus praecox; assembly: GCA_022113865.1. NCBI lineage: Eukaryota > Viridiplantae > Streptophyta > Magnoliopsida > Laurales > Calycanthaceae > Chimonanthus > Chimonanthus praecox. Next base: position 5,082,680 of record CM039094.1, read on the forward strand.
ACAATGGATCATCCTTCTACTCTATTTATATATATATAAAGAGACAGTTTATGTGTCCGTCAAATGAATCTTGACCGTTCGCTCATTGAATGGTTGAGATTTACTTCTCTGTTGGTAGGTAAAAAAGGTAAAATTTGTCCAAAAAATAATTAAAAAATAAGAAAAGGGATTTTAAACTGGGAATTGGTGAGTTGAAAGATTTGTCTCAACTTTATCATATTATTATCTAAAAATAGAGAGAATTTGTGCAAAATTTGACTAAAAAATAGAAAAGGAGATTTTATGATTAAATTTGGTGATTTTGAAAGATACACTTTGAGATTCTTTTATTTTAGTATCTAAAAATAGAAAAATCAATATAAAAATTTATAAATTAAAGAAAATTATTCTCTATAAAATTTTGACCAATGCTAGTCGCTGTAAGTGTGTGCTTCCTACTAGTCTACATGATAAATGCATTTCATAATTATCTTGTTTATTCAATTTTTGACATATGTGGGATTCATATCTTTTGTTTCTTCACAGATTAGGAGAAGATTACTGCGGCTGGTTGGTGAGGATGCAAATGCAGCTAGTATTCTGGGGGCAAACTTCACTGCAGGGTTTTTTGCAGGAAGCCTTGCTGCTGCAGCTACATGCCCACTTGATGTGGCTAAAACACGAAGACAAATAGAGGTGCTTCTTAAATTTTGATAATTTCCTCAATCCTAGACTAGACTGTCAAACAATTAGGAAGCTGAAACCATAAAATCACAAAATCTTTGGACTTCAAAATTCTCTCTTTTACGTGTTCTTTTTGTCTCAAATTACTGTTCCCTCCCATTTGCATACAATAGCCCACTTTCAGTCTCTCTGCCTCCCACCCCACCCCATCCCCCCACGACCAAAAAAAAAGGTACCCTCTGTTGACACACATCCCACTGTTGCCCTCGATTGGCTTAAACGCAAAATAGGCCCCAACTTTTGCCCACCTCTTATTCAGAAGCAACACTCTACTGACAAACTTCCTGGTGGCACCTCACTAGCAGATCTGTCCTTCCATGTGAAGATATACCCGTCAGCAGGGACTTTTTCCCCCCTACTCTCAAATCTCAAGTACATGATACTTTTGAAGAGAGACGAGATCCTTGTTAGCAGAATAGGACCTCTGTGGGGTTTCACCAACTGAAAAATTTAAACCCTTGACATTTCACCCTGTGATGGGTTGGCCATTTAGATTGACCATTTGTCAGACCCAACATAGGGTATATGGTTTATGGTGAATTATGGATTATGCATGACTGGGTTGTAAGCTCAAGACCATGGGGCCCAACTATGATTATCAGTCTAAAGTTACTAGCTATTTTGAGATTTGTCCATTGACAAATGGCTGGTTGTGAACTTAGCAAGCATTATTTTCCACGGAGCCTATATTTTCACCCTAACACTAACCAATTATCACCCTATGAGTTAGAACTCTTAACAATTTGAACCCATTATGAGTTATGCTTATTGTTGGATTAAGCCTAAATCCTGCAGAGCATTAAACCTTTGTGAGCTTTAAAACCATAGTTGATCTATTCAAGCTGGTTATTGCTAAGCCTCCTATTCAAGCATAGACCTTCAAACCGACTCATCTTCATGCTCAGATTTATACAGAATTGGTTACCAACAGATGATTTCTCAGCTGTTGCTCTCATCTCTTGGACACTAGTTTCTATCTCGATTTGTTCAATTGCAAAAATTCTGAACTTACGAAACCATTTTTTTTTTTGGGATAACGGTTTTATTCCAAGGAAACAAGTAGCACAACAAAAAGGCTCAGACTGGGCCTGAATTGAAGAATAGGAAAGATACACCTGGAACTGAAAGAACTAGCCACACCTAGCAAAAACACCTACCTAAAACAGTGAAGACACCTGCAGTTATAAAACCATTACAATGGTTCCCACAAATCAATGGTCAACATCATCTGTACCTGTTGGTTTTTGTGGCTCATCCTTAATCCTCAAAACTTTCCATGCCCCAACCATTGTGATTACATTATGACCTAGCTTCCTTCTAGAATCCAGGTAAATTGAGCTTTTTTCATTTTTCTTTGATATGGTATTGCTAATTTGATGGCTTAATATAATTTTATTAGAAGATTAGAAATCAATCATTACATACGCAATAGCCATATTATGTATGTAAAATTGCAAACAGTGAGGATGTTTTTTTGGGTATTAAAATTAAGCTTGGGCCAACATGGGAAGTGGACATCACTTTATGTGGGTTTCTTTTCTCCAAATAATTAAATATCCATAAGACCATAACATTTAGAATAGATCCTTCAACTATTGTCAATATCATTTGGATAGAAAGGACCCATCCAGGTACTAAGTCATGCGTTTCAGATTTGCTCCGACAATCTGAAGAAGCCATTGCAGCATTAGTATGTTGTAATAACTATGCACAAGATAGGTTTCTTTTTGACTTCCAACAAAACATTTCTCTATTTGATTTTTCCTTCTTTTATTTTATTTAGCAATCATTTTCTTATCCTTTTTTGAAGTTTGCTTTGATTTCTATTGGTGAGTTTTGTGATTTCAATACTGTCTATGCGATAATGTCAGCATTTGATTCAGTTTCCTTTGTGTGAATGTGGCTATTGTTCTCCAGAAGGATCCAACAAAGGCATTGAGGATGACAACAAAGCAAACACTAATTGAAGTATGGAGGTATATATATTTCATGTTCCTATGATGCTTTGATGCTATATGGAGGTATATATAGTTGGTTAATTATTGATATGTTGTTATTCTCCTTTTACCATAATGAGTGGACTAGACACGAACACAAGGGCCCTATCCAAAATCAACTTGAATGGACAAACTGGTGCCATGATTTTTAGGGCTTAGTTTGGATTAAGCATTTTTCTCTTTTAACTTTGGGTGGGGTTTCAATTCAACACACACAGGCACACACTAATGCAAAGCCAAAAAGGGCTTACAAAAAATCACTTTGATTGAATCACCAGAGCCATGTGTTTTAGTCTAATTTAGGTTGGGGTTTTATCTTGAAATGGGGCCAAATTGGACAGGGATTTAATTCATGGGAGGAAGTGTTTGGACAGGGATCCAATTCATGGGGGCAGGCGTTTGTGGATGTCTTAGACTCACGGCATGATAAAGGGATGGATCTGAAATTTTGCCCACTTCAAACCAGTTAATGAGTGTGTACATAAGTCATGTGTGCACGGATTGGTGGGTGCACAGCACATGTGCATATTTGCCCATGCTTGTTGCAATGGTCACCATCTAGCAATTATCCATTACCATATATGTGCATGTTCATGCACATGTGCAGGCACAAGCTTTAAAAAGGTATCAAGGTCCAACTTGGACAGTGTTGAACTCAATGCTGAGTTGTTGTGATGTAGAACACGTGTCCTGCATTTTATTTTTTATTTTTTTTATTTTCCTTTCCTTGTCTAATTAGGTTTATCCTTTTAGATTAGTTTCCTAATTACACTAGGATTCTTTTTTAATTAGTTTCCTTAATTAAGTTTACTCTTAGCATAAAAAGCCTACTATAGGTGTGGGTTTGATGTATATCATTCAAGAATATAGAATCAAACTAAGTTTGTTTTTATTTTTCTCTCTCTTCTTTCTCTCTCCTTTACCTGCTTTTGAGCAGTTCTATCTCCAACCCAGTCTTGGTGAAGACGGGAACTGACACTTTCTATCGGATCTGCCAGCATGCAATCGATCCGGTATCAAGTATCGCTTCCGCTTCGCATCATGTTGGGCCTAGCTTGGTAGAGATCTAAATTATGTAATCATCATTAAAAATAGAAATTTAAGTTTAAATTCAGAGGACCCAGGATGTTTTGTGCATAGAATGTGAATTTAAGTATTTCCAAAAAATGTGACTTTAAATGTTATAGAATTTTGAGTGGAGAATATAGAATACTCTTTATTACCTTTAATTCCATTTTTTTATGTAAATTAAAACTAAAATGATCATTATCATCAGCATCAAAGCCATTTTACCCCATTTATCTTAGAATGATAAAATAAAACTAAAATGACTTAACAGTGCCCCATTATCCTTACCTTTTTCCAAGCCCAAAAAATATGAAATTCACTTTGAGCAAAAATCTTTAAATGAGCTTACTGCAGAAGAAGATGAATAATGACCATAAGTTTTGATCCAAAAACTCAATAAATAGAACAAAGAAAGCACAAAATATTCTTTGCTTCTCCAAATTTGAAAGGTAAACAGAAACAGCGGAATGGGTTCTGCAAAACACAAATATACAAGTCAATTTAAGCTTGTAGCCGAGTCAACCAAGCCCTATCATTTGCGACTGAGTCATGTAATTTCAGTCCTATATGAATTTGAGTAAAACATGTTTGATACAAGTCGATTCAACTGACTTGGACTTGGCCATTTTAAGAACCACTTCAGGTATAGAAATATGTCCATACAGATTTTTTATTTTTTATATATTTTTGGTTATTTTTATATACATGTGTAGTCTTGCTGTTGTTGCGACAGCTGCAATTCTTGCCATTTTATCCATTTTATTTACTCAAGACAAAATGTCAAATTGATTGGTGTTTTGCACATTTAATCCGTTTGTTTCTTATCATTTTAATCTTAACACAGAAATGAAGGGGTCGGGGGACTCTTAACGGGTTTTGGCCCACGTGTAGGACGGGCTGGCCCATCAGTTGGAATTGTAGTTTCCTTTTATGAAGTCGTTAAACATGCTTTACAGCAAAGGCACTCAAGTTCATGAAGGTGAATTTGATCACTTCATCAGATTAGTTCCTTACAAGCTTGAGGATCTGGTGCCTTGGAGAAAAAGGTTCCCACCACTTTGAAGCTTTGCTTTCACGAAGGCAGCTGGAAGTTCGGCTACCACATAGCAGTTGCAGAGATCTGCAATTGGAAATAATTTTGCATTTCTTTTTAAATCATGTTCAACATCAGATTCTGAAGTAAGTGGGGAAAAAAGAGAGATTCGAGCAAATTATGTTGCATTTCTTGTCTATAAAGGAGGGATTCATGAGTATGTCCTCTCAATGGGTGAATTTATTTATTTATTTGTTTATGCCCCCATTGGACAGGTTCTCCAAGTTTCAATGTGATTACGGAAATATTTTTTGATTTTGTCATTGCCATGCTGAGATTTGGACCCATGATCCAGGATACTTTCGTGGATGATGTGCAATCCTTTGAATAATGCAGTCGTCGTTATTCGTACAAAATAGATGTGTTTAAGATTTTAGTGGTGGTAGGAAGCAGGGGAGGGATTGAAGACTGCTAGTATCAGTAGCGTTAATTCATCCACCGATAGCACACAATTTGATCGCTAAGGGTGTTCTTTGGCCGGGTTTGGGCCGGGCTTCACTAAAAAATTCAAAGTCTTGCATCTGGTACCATTTTTTTTTATTTTTTTGAAAAAATATTATATAAATTGAAAATATAATTGTACAGGTTGAGTTTATATTTCAATTTTTATCATCAGTTAAAATTTTATTTTTAGTCATTTGATCTCGATAGTTAAGACATCTTTGAAAAGATGATTTTGGTTAACTGACTATTACGATCAAGTGGTTAAAAATTGATTTCTAAGATTAAATTTTAACATATTTTTTTTTTTAGATTTTTTAATATGTATTATTAGATTTTCAATTTATAAAATAAAAATAAAAAAAAATGATAAAAAATGAGGTTTAAAAGTCTGCTGGGTTCATGAGTTTTAATTTAAATCCTGAATTGTCATACAAAAATAGTTGTTCTCGCTTACTTTTTTTTTATTTAGATCTGTCTTGACCCCCATACTCTGGTTACTTCTCTTGAAATGTCTTTTAATGGCGACGTTCGGTGAAAAGGTAAAATTTAACTGGTAAAATTTTCAGTTTTGCAACCCTTAACTGGAACGACACATCCTATCAGTGTCAAGACCAACACTTCATGTTTACCGAAAGTGAACTTGATTGGACCATTTTAAAATTTTAATTTTTTTTGTCTTTAACCCATCAGTTGTCAAGACCAACACTTCATGTTTACCGAAAGTGAACTTGATTGGACCATTTTAAAATTTTAATTTTTTTTGTCTTTAACCCATCAGTTGATGGCGATAAACAGGTGGTTCCAATGGATGGTAGTTTACTTTTATCCAATGGTAAAAAAAAAATGGGATTACTGAGATACAGACATCTCCGCCGGTATAACTCTATTAATTTTTTTTTAAAAAAATTCACATTCTGTCCAAGTCCAACAATGGATTTTCCATGCTCTGTCAGATCAATATTTGATTTAAACGGTTATTGGTAACTCTAGTAAGCCAGTTTTAAAGCTTTCTGAAGACTTGGAAGTTGGCTAAAATCATTGTCTTTGTTCGTGACTTCGGAGTAGCCAGTTTCCAAGCGTTTTTGGGACTTAATTTGAATGGTTTGGCTCCTTGGTGCACCAAAGTTAAGCCAACATGGTGTTGGAAGTCGTAGTAGTCTACTTATAAATTTGTCTTTACTAAATAATAATTTGCTTCCCTGGGCCATGTTAATTGGCAGAGGGGTATTGGACCATATGGGCTAGTAAGTGTGTTACGAGGGATTAAACTCTGATATACTTAACAATTATGTGACCGTTTACTTAAATAAAGCTAAAGTAACATTTTGACATGTTTGAGTTCAAATTTTATGGGTGTTTCGAGGGATTAAACTCTGATATACTTTACAATTATGTGACCCTTTAGTTAAATAAGCTAAAGTAACATTTTGACATGTTGAGTTGAAATTTCATAGACATTTAATTGTCCGTTACTCTAAATTGATGAATTAAATACAAAATTTCAACAGTAAAATAATAGAATAAATTACTTTAAATAATAGTCCAAACTATTACTCCAATAAATATGAGCTTTCTTAATCCTTGTAAGATTAAGATTCCTTATTACTTTTTTTTCTAAAATTATAGCATTATACCCATCATCGATGCGGCCAATTCTGTCAAGGTAGTGCACGAGAGAAATCCAGCTCAACTACAAACTCCTCTAAAGAAAGCCACTGGTAATGTGGGGGGCTGGGAACGAAAATAAACGATGATTACGCCTTGAAAAAGACTCTTCTGAGATAAGTTCGAACTAAATCACATCAGATTAGGAAGTTCCCTAACCACCCACTAGTCCACCGTCTTTCAATCAGAAATTTCAAAATTTAAAAACTTGATCTAGCAAATAGATAGTAATAATCACCTAATAAGACGCATACAGAGAATTAAGCTAAAAAGAATTTCAATCACCAATTATCATCAAACACAAACAAAGAGAGAATTGAGCTAAAAAGAATTTCAATCATCAATCATCATCGAACATAAGTTTTGAATCTAGAAATCAACAGAGCCGAAAACCTAATGCAGTTCCACAAACCAATCACATCCAAGAGACTCCACCAACGCCAAATCATAAGAAAATACAGTACACCACATTTCATCTCTCCAAAGCCCAACCACCCACTACTCTCTCTTCCAATCTAACAAAATCAGAAGAGCTTGTAGGAGGAAGAAGCATCCATTGGATGAATAAGGTATGTGAGAACCAGCGCAACTAGCATTAGCACGTAGGCAATCCCTTGGTCAATTGATGTCCCTGAAAGCACAAATAACAATACATTGTAACACTCACAAACTTATAAAAATATTTGATTTCAGAAATTACTACCTTCTCTGAGGTCCTCACATTGAAACGAAGAAACAATGAACCTGATATAAGATGGTTTCAGGGCCCCTAACATTAGACAGAGAATCTGAAGCGAAGGCCCCACCACTCATCTGTCTGCTAAGGAAATAAAGGATAGTTCCAAATCCCCCAAAACAATGGCCTCGCCATAACAAATTTCCACTGTTACGGTGGGGAGTTCAAGGGATGAATGATTTCAGACAGTTGCAACCAGGACCATTTCATAAAAACTGCATCCATTGTACATTAAGAAAGAAGGGGAATGATTTGGAAGAATACTTGTTGGTATTAAAAAATCCCAGCAAATATTCAAACTTGACACCAAAACACACTAAACCTCTGGTAAATACTGGAAGTTTATATCAAAATATGAAGTAAAACTGACATCGCACAACTAGAGAAAGCAATAATCACGTTTTCGTAACAGATAATTACAGGCTATACCAAGAATCATCATAAATAAAAGAGAGATCAAACACGCAAGGCACATGAAAACAGATGATAGAGCAAATATTTTAAAAAATGACACACGAGATACAGACAACTACTGAGAGGAAAAATAACCACACCAAAAATGATGAAATAAGCAAACATAGCTGATTATCGTCAGAGGCCTTGAAGCATTCACTAGATCATTTCAAAAGAAACATTCGAGAGAGAAACAGAAACTCTTAACAAGCACCAAATGCTTCAAAAAAAAATTGAGAAAAAGCAAGATATCTCCAAAGGAACTTTTCTTATGAGATGTAAAAAGTGAGATAACGTTGGAAAAAAATTAAATAAAAAAGAAAAACGAAGGTAAAATGCAAATAGGCACAAAAAAACAAACAAAGAGAAAGCCAGTTCATCAGCACTAAAGTAACTTTACAACCAGACATCGCAAACAGAGGTATTTAACCAAAGCAACAAAATCTTCACCGAAATAAAAGAAGACTGGTTGATCGGACAGAAAACAAAACACAAAAATACTAAAGGAAACATCGATGATAAAACAAAAGAGGAGAAATTTTCCAACGAAAAGCAAATGGACAAGAAGAAACCAAGGAGTTCACCAAAAAGTCAACACAAATTAAACCTTACAACCGCATTCACAAGGAAACAAAAATATTAAAAAAAAAAACAGAAAATCTACAACAAGCGCAAAAAGCTAAAAAAGAAAGGATAATGAAACAATTAACGAGAAATCTATAAATAGAGAAAGAAACTGAGTGATAGAGAGAGAGATCGGATGATGAAAATCGCAAAAGCGAAACTGAAGAGAACCGGACAAAGAATCCATGAAATGACGGACAAGAGAGAGAAAAAGAGTTGGACGAAAAAAAACGCAAAAGCAGAAGAAATGTCAGATCTAACAAACAATCAAATATATGAAAGGAAAAAAGAGAGGAGGGGAAGAAATGGCTCACCATCGCTTGTAGGTTGTGGAGCCGGAGCAAGGCTCTGCCCGCGAACAGCGGGTAAGACGAGGCCGAAGATGAGAACAACGACGGCAAATGCTCCGAAAGGAACCCTGGAAATGGCCATTTCTTCTTCTTTTCTTGGAAAAATAGATCTTTTCTCACGTCTCTGTAACGGCTCTGGAGAGAGAGAGCCAAACAGAGAAGGAAGAGAGAAAGCGGCGAACTTGTCAAGTCAGTCAAGAAACCCTAGAAATTATGGAATGGGAAGATGACAGAGAAGGAAGGCATGCTTATATAAGAAGGGAGGAAAGAGTGTGGGGTCCGCCCGCATGAGTCGCGCCCATGTGACCTGACTGGCCCTTCTCCTGGGCCTGCCCCCGCCAGTCTGGCTTGTCAGTTGCAGACAGCTCGTACGCCATGGATTCTTCCACTTGGCAATATCTTAGCCGTTGATGGTGGTGAGCTGGAATCTGTCCGTCTTCTTCTCCTTCTCAAGACATTTTCCTCTTTCCTAAAATGCCCTTCCGTTTTATACCCGTTATATTTTGGCTAATCGAAAAAGAGAAAAAAAAAACCAAATTTGGGTCTTTCTATTTTGCCTCTTGAACCTCATTCACTTAATGGTCTAACGTGGTCCAACGATGACGTGCCAGCTAGCATCATCACTCATCAAGATTTTAAAAGCAAAATTACAAATATGACAGCTATTGTAACTTAACATAGATAACTAACAGGTCGAGTTAGTTAGTTTAATTCTTAAGACTTTTATTTTAAATTTTATTTATTTATTAATTAATTTATAAATATATTTGCATTCTCAGTTTAAATCATGTGGGTTGGTGCAATACCTGATTATTTTAAATTGTGAATTTGAATTATTTTCAAATTAATTTTTTTAAATGATAAAATAATTTTTTTAAGATAATTTGAATATATAAGTAGAAAATAACTTCTATTTATAGAGTTAAGAGTTTATAAATTATAAATAAAAAAATAAAGGCAGAATACTAGAAATAGACAGAAAAGAGATAAAGATAAATATAATAAACAATGAAATAATTGATTAATTTTAAATAACATATTCTCTATCTGCTCCATAATGGCCCAATCTAAAATTTACGTTACTACCCAACCCAAAATTTATAAATTTTTGAAAAGTAATAAAATTTATTTTAAAAAAATGAAATAAGTAGACTTTTTTTCATGTGTGCTATATAATTATAGAAAATAAAGACAATCAGCAAAGATTTTAAACTTGATGGGATAAATGAGTTGAAACCAATGGCAATAAAAAATGACATTTAAGTAGTATTTTCAATTTTAAATAAGATAAGATTGAATCAATTTAAAAAAAATTGAGATAGAGTTAATTCTAAGGAATGGTTCATCTTAGTATATATGTTGATGATCATATGGGCTCATAGAATATTGAATTCAAAACTATTGCTTTTAAATTTAGATTTAATCAATATTGACGTCTCTTTGTAGCATTTTTATTGTTAGATTTTACTATGATAATTTTTTTATTCTAATCATTAATATTTGATATTAAAAAATAAGGGCCAAATGATTCTTCTTCTTTATCATCAATAAATGCCAAAATTTAATCTATCCGAAATATATTTTTAAGTTTTTTTTTTTCATTTTTTCTATTATAAATTATACAGTTAGTCATTTTAATATCTATCACATAATCCTTTATCTTAATTCTCTATATTTTCAAGTGGATAGTCTAAATGATTTAATAGATTCCATTTTGAACTATAGTATTTATTCATTTAATGAACACTTAAATTTTTAAATTTATATGATTATAACACTACAACCGAGAGTGTTATGAAGATTTTTTTTTTTTTTATTAAAATAGTTGAATCATAAAATGTGATTTAAAAAGTTTACTAAAAATATTTTTTTTTTTGAACTTGACAAGAAAATGAAATCACATTGACAGATTCATCAACGTTAACAAGTTAATTTCAAAATTAAATGAAAAGAAAGGAAGGGCAGTTTTGTCACAGAAATTGGTATTGTGGTCACGATTGTTAGGTAGCGAGGGGACCAATGGCCAATTGCTGTGGATTCTCTATCAAATCAAAGTCAGGAATGAGTCATCAAAATGCTCATGTGTCGTCGTCAAAGGCTTTACGCATGTGCGACCACCATAATTACAGGACACCGGGGGACCACCAAACCAAACGGATTCTTTTCTCCCTTCCTCCCCGTTTCACCAACTGTCACCGTCAAAAACAACGTTCTATGTAACGGTCCTTTCTTCCATCAACGGTCTTCCGTCTTTTATCTTTCAAACCTTGGGTATTGCACGGAGGGAGAGAGGAATTTTGGTTTTTTTTGGCTCTTTCTCTGTCTTCTCTGTTCTCTCCTTTCTTCACGAAGAAAAAGGCGAAGCTTTTGAATTTTGAATCTAAATATAGCTTCGACATTAACTGGGGCACATTGGTTTCTATTATTGAAACATTATTTTTAATTTTTTAAATGCTGAGATTAGAGAGAGCATCACAAACAAGATTTTCTTAAGTTCTGCCATTTAAATTATATTTTAATTATTTACTCTGACATTTTCTTTCCTTATAGCCAGTAGAGTGTTTTTTAAATTGGTTTTCCAGGTTATCTCTTTTAATTTTCAATAATCCTATTTCTATAGGATTCAAATTCTTTTTTTATGTCTGATCTTAACTATTTAATTAATTTATTTCTTTTTAAAAAAATCAAATTTTTTAACATCAACAATATTTTAACATTTATAATTCAGCCAAAATTTCAGATTTCAGCTGAAATTTGTAACTGGTCATCCACAAACTTAGCTTTTAAGTAAGATCCTTCCTATAGTTGGATGAATAAGAAGCCATTTTCAATCTTGCACGATATCAATGACAAAGACCTACAGTACAATGGAGAAGTACTTATTATTGGAAACTATAAATGTTGCAGTTTTGAGTCAAACAGGAATTAGATAGATAATGGTTCCATTTAAAATAACTTGTCAGATTAATTTAATGACAAATCTTAAATAGATGGAATAAATTTCTTCAAAGTAACAAAGACTGGAGTTATTCAGGGTTGTTCCTCGTTCAATTACTTAGCCAAGACCATGAAATGTACATTTGCCAAAATATCAACTAATCAGACATGCTTACAGACCACATTTAAAACAGCATTGATTATTATTATTATTATTTTAAAAAGCACAAATACATATAGCCATTCACACAAATACATACATACTGAACTGTAAATAAATAAATAAATAAATAAATAAAAAGGTCCCATTTCCCATAAATGCATTAAAAAATCTTCGAAATTGCTATATTAGTTTGAATTTAGTCCAAACAATTTTGTTGAGGCCAAGAATGTAAGACGTGATCATCCATAGTGATTTTGCATGGGCAAGGCTCCACTTAGAAATTCTATGCAAACAAATAACTCGGTCTTGACAATCATAAACGGGTCAGATATGATAGATGCGGGTAAATAGGAGCCATCTACACACTTCATTGAGGAACAGAAGAGAAATGAACCTGAATTCAAGAGAAACCACAGATTTATAAATGTTGTTCTGCTCTTATCTGTCAAATCACCAGAAATTGATATGTGAAGCAAATAAGATTATACCAAAATAGGAATATAATCAAAACAGAGCCAGAGACCCTATCGGAAAACGTATTGTGAGATCATTCCTCTTGTAAGAACTATGGTTTCACCAAATATATCTTCTAAACTTCTGTTTATGTCACTTCTAGCAAGATGGTACAACTTTAGGAAGGCTCAAGTAGCATTTTTCCCTCTGGAGGCTGACCATCCAACGAGAGTAGAATTCTGTATGGTTGGTGGAATTTAAAGAGGACTGCATGGAGAGGGTGGTAGGAGAACTTCCTCATCCAATTCTCAATGCTATCAAAGATGGGCTATGAAGCTTACCCAACCCTCGTACTTGGAGAGAGATATGGGTCTTGGGGTTCTCTGTCATTAAAAAAAATCATTAACTTTTTTTGAGCGGTAAGATGAAAATCATTAACTTGAAAATGATAAACTAATGGGCAGTCTCCATATCATTCAATTTCAATAACAACCACCGCAACAAATAACAGCAGTGGCCAGTCACCTTAAGCAGAGAGACTTAGGCAGCCTCCCTAGAATTATTTAAGTTAGGTTTATATGAATATCTGAGCTTCTTGCACCAGAGAGACCTTAACAATAGACTCATTTAGAAAGACTAGTAATACCTATCTACACTATAGCAGGACCCATGTGATGGTATAGGATTGAAAGTTCATCCACCCTCTATCCATATGGATTCCTATAATTAATTCTTCCATGTGGGCCTCTTGCCATTGTAGATGTGTGATCTCAACTACAAATCAAGTGATGGTCAGCACATGCATCACCTCCCCCATGTTGAGACCTGTTACCTGTTATAAATATGCCCATGTGCAAGGCCAAATTGGATGTTTTCTGGAGACATCATTACACCATCTCCCCAATTTCAATTCAATTTTCAACAAGTGATGCTTTCTTCAGTCATAAGAACATTTTTTTTGGAGTAAGACCAAAAATGTTCACAAGAAAGAAATGATTACAGCCATGTTAGGAAGATTGCATATCAATTTCTTGGCTATATGGTCACAACACAACACTGTAGGAAGCATCAGCACAGGTCCCCATCAATACACCTTGGCCGTCAGCTAAATGAGCAGCGATAAGTATTCTCAATTTGAAAAAAAGAACTAATATTGAGCTGATTGGAGATAAAGTTCAGTAGCATATACATTAGATGTGATAACTGGGAAATGAAGAGAATGTCATGTGCTTTAGTTAAATCAACGTTTAATGGGAGCTTCAGTCAAACCAACATTACCTAGAAAATATTTCAAACATGATTGTTCCATGCTCTTTACAGCGCTAATCCACTGTTCCTGAGATGTTACCTTCTTCCGTTAGGCTTGACCTGGTCCTGCATAAGATGAGTTCTGAGTTCTTCTAGGAACATGAGATTTATATTTTATAGTACAACAGAAGTCACTGTTAGCATTGACCTGGAACTTACCTCCATACCCCATTTGATATAATCTGGTGACTCACATGCCTTGTATTCATCAACCAAACTTTCTAAGATCTCTTGGGATTCATCAAATTCAGATAGATCATTGTCCTGATGAAAGATGAACATCCAAGAAAGAATTTCTCAATTGATAAAGGGCACTAAAAGTAAAAACACAATGCAAAGGTTGCAGGATTATTTCTACAATTTCAAAAAGATTAGGACCAATTTAGTTTCCATGCCTACAAGTTATGCTGTTTTTGTAACTTTTCTCCTATATAAGTCTCACCATTGAGCAGTTCTTAACTGATGAACCAGCATCGGTAACTTCATCACTTTAAATATTCACTCATGATCTATTAATACATAATACAAATCTCAGCTACAAATTATTCTCTGACATCTATAGAAGTGTGATTTCTCCATTATTTTTTTGGGCATCTATGAAATGATTTAGTGAAGTAGCTACTTTAGGTCATTGTCCTCTTTACATGACAACTTAATACAAATAGTGATGCTCGAAATTACCCAGGTAAAGTAGGGCTTTCTTCTGCTTAAACTGGCCACTACGTGCCTGTTTCTCAGCATTTACAGCATAAACAGTTAAATATTAGATGAACAGTATTTAATATAATATGAGAAACCATTGACCTTGAACCACCACTTAGCACCCAACAAAGAATGTAAACAAATAACACATTGAAAAAGACCTGAAAGCATGTGATTCACTTTAATCAATGCTGCAGAGTAGTGGATAGGATCAGCAGTTGCTCACAACAATTATTATTCTTAGAGAGTTTACATGTCAGAAGTTCAGACCATAAAGCTTAAGTTATTGTAGCAAATTTTCCTACGTATGCAACATATGCACAACAAAACATATGATTGGTTAAGGTTACCACACTGCCCATTCAATTGTTGCTTAAGTTTATAAAAGGTAGAACAATGACAAATCCACCATTATGGAGAGAGACACTTCTAGTAAAAAATGTTCACACATAAACAGAGCTAAATGGAGTTGGAAAACAACAGGGTGGAGCTAGCAACTTACTGCAAACATTGGGAACTTCCGATAGTTGTCAAGGAATGCTTGCTTCTTTCTCAATTTCTCATACTGGCTCAGGCACTTGCTAAAGAGGTGCCGGATACTCGTATGGCTTGCAAGCATTAGACCACTAACCTATCCAAGAGAATGCAACAAGATTGAACACTGATTAATTAAAAGTTTATATCAAAAGTCACAACAAAACAAATTTAAAAGCAGTTGCAATTCCTAATCATTCATGCATTTTAAATAAAGCTGGGCTGAAACTGAAATTTTTCTTTAAAATAAAAAAGGAGAACTTACTCTATGAGCAGTTTGCACATAAGGAGATTTCCTAGACAAAGCAACCTGCAAAAGAATGGTATTATAACTACAATGAACACAAATAATAATACATACTCTCTTTTGATAGAACAGACCTGAATGCTTGCAGGGCCCCAATCAATAAAATTAACAAGCTTTCTTTCTCGTATTCTTTGCAAGCTTTCATGCACCTATTTCCAAAATACAAAAATAAAAAATATTGCACTGCCATAAGTAAAAAATGTTAGGAAAGTAAAGAGAGATTAATTAATAATTACATCATTTCAATACAACGGACAGTTCAAACAGAGAATTAGAGCTCCACAATAGAAAGGAATCAATTTTTCTTTTATAATAACATGGGTATCCCCACCCCATGTGAAGGTCAGATTAATCCCATGGTACACAACCACCCACAGTTCCTGTTGATATTTCAATATCAACTTTTTTGTGCAACTTTGTTGCAAAGAAGATTAACTGTCACGTTCTGAAAAAGAAAAAGAAATGTTGTCGCTATCTATTTTAGCTGGTTTCCTAAGTTTATAAAATTAACTTTCATAGTCAAGTTATCTGAACTTGCCAAAACTTTTAGAATAAAGCTTGATAGAGGCATGGAAAACATCATAAGAAATAAGCCAGTAGAATATCAGTAAACACACAAGGGGACATCTCTGCTAAAATTTGATCAATCCTCCCTCTTCTGGCTTCAACCTTCTTTTCTTTATTTTTTCAGGGAGTCCAAGACTATGCTGGATGGAGGCTACATGAGGCCTCAGTGTGAAGCTATCACGGCAAGTCCTCTCCACAAGAAATTGAACGATTATATGGGAGCAATAACTTAGGGGATGGAAATTGTTCTCTCAGGACGGAATAAATAATGGAACCTCCCTAGCCTCCCATTCTCCACAATGCATGATGATAGCAATCTCCACAATTCACAAAATAGAGCTGGATTTATTGTATTGACATGCTTTTCAAATTCAGGAAAATTTTCTAATAAAAATGAAAAGAAAAGAAAAGAAAAAGGTACGTCTACCCTTTTGGTCAAGGATGAAGCGCTGCAATAGGAGTAATAATGCAAATGGCAGGCAAAGGAACTGCTTTGATTGTTAATCCCAATTTAAAATCTCATGATTCCCCGACAATACCGAAATAATTATTACAGTTTTGAAATTGCTGTTGCAAATAAAAAAGTGTCTGCCCAACATCAATGCCATTTTTCTATTGATGGAGACACTGACGTCAGGGTTAAAAACAGGCATTAAATATTATTGTTTGAATATATATACTAGCAGATAACAGCTTTACATGATCATATGAAGAACTTAAAGCAGATTAAGGCGACAAAAGTTTTGAGAAGAAATTTTGGAAAAAAAAACAGGTAGGAGCTCTGAATAATTTTTTTATAGAATAAAATGCCTTCTCTTTTCTGGATAGATTACTTGTATGGTGATCAACATAAAAAGGATTATCACTCAAAACAATGGGAAAAAAAATGATCGGCATAAAAAAGGATTTTTTTTCTTACTACAAGGACTTACTTGAGTAGGATCCACCTCTCCTTGAATGATGTTTAATATTGATATATATTTTGCTTTACTTGCTTCTTTTGTGCGAGCATATGAAGAAACCATGATATTTTTTGTCTGCAAAACATAAGTCAGATAAATGTCTATTCAGAAAACATATGCATGACTAGCAACTAATGTTTGATAGTATCCATTTTTTGGTAAGAGATGATTTTATAAAAGTAAATAGATGATGATGGTGATGATGATATCTTGCCTGCAAGAGCCTTCTCATGACATCTAGTACAGTTGTTTTACGAATCACGTTTGCCTGTAAGAAACAAGGTGTCTAACATCAGAGATACGTAAAAACAAATAAAATAAAATAGTTCAGAAAGACATTTGTTTCTTAAAAAATGGCCATTCTTTCATAGTTGGTAAATAAGCAAATATGTTTAGCCTTTGTCACTACAATTAAGGGAACATTTTATAGAATGGCAGTTGGACTTACATTGTAATTTGAAGCAGAATATTGGGCACCAAAGTGACAAAGTAAATGTGCCCAAGATGAGTCTGTTAAGAGGAATGTGCAGAATAACAAGGATAGAATTTGGATTGTATATAAGAGAGGAAAGCTACAAATGATACTTCTCAGGGAGAACAGAAAAGAGGAAATCTATGCAAGATTCCCATGGAAGACAAAATCAAGGAATATCACTGCGATGGTTTGGCATGTCCTTAACTTTAGAAGACCGGAAGCAAGCCTTGTACCAAGGACTAAAGGTAGGCACCAGTGGCATACTTAACCAGCTATATACATTAGTATTCAAATCAAAACAGAGCTCTTTCTGTTTCTCTAACAGATGAAGCTTTCCTCTCATCTTTTCTCAGATGTAGCTTTATCATTTATTATCTAAAAATAAAGAAAGTTTGTGAAAAAATTGTCTAAAAAATAGAAAAAGAGATTTTATGATTATTTGGTGTTTTTAAAGAATACGACCAAAGTTCTTTGATATTAGTGTCTGAAAATAGAAAATATTATACAATTTATAAATAAAAATAATTCATTATAAATTTTTAACTAATTACTCTAGTACGATGTGTGTGCCATCTACTGGGTAATAAATAATGGCTGAGTTGATGTCAAAATGACTCCACCGTGTGTTTCTATATTCACAAAAACAAAAATATATTGAACAATTTCACATCAAATAAAAGCCAATATTTGGATTAGATAACATCTGATCCACCAGTATTTGCATATTATCTTCTAAAATATATTTCTTTCCAATTTGATAAATTGAGAGTCAAAACAAAGTCAAACTTGCAACAATGACTCCCACTAGGAAACAAGGTTTCCAACAAGCAACAATTCAGAACCTAGAGGTGTCAATGCTCTCACACACACACAAAAAAACACTGTAATTCCAACTATTTTCTCTGTAAGAATAGGAAGTAATTTTTTCTTTGAAGATGAAATTAGGAAGTAAAACTACACATATCTAAAACTAACCTGACACTCCACAGTGAGTGGTGTATACCCTGTCATTAGGAAATGGCATCTTGGAGTTGGGATTAAAGAGGCAAGAAGGCCAACCAAATCATTGTTTCATGTATCCTGGATAGCGCAGAGTGGTTGTGCTTGCAGACATCACAGTAGAAACCAATGAGTTTGTTTGGGCAAATGTAGGATTAGTAAGATGAAGACGTTCCACAGCAATCCTATTCAGTGCTGTATTGTCTAGAACGACAACACAATCAGCATTTAACGTTAGCCGTTTAAGAGTCAAGAGGGAGTTGTATGGCTGGACCACCACATCACTTGTCTCCATCTGATTGGGAAATACACTATATGTCTGAATAAGCTTTTTACTATAGCGATCGTTCAATGTTTCCAATAATATGAACCCATTCCTGCAATACATCAACAAATGACTGTCAAGCAGAATGAAAAATTAGAGGGAAAAGGGAGAACAACAAACAGGTAACTTGGACGAACTTCAAATCCGCAATATGTTTAATATGGTCAAGTGAAAAAGTAAAACCCAAAAAGTCAATTTCAGTAAAGAAGTTCTTGGTTTCTGGTTACATTGATTATATATTTGCTGAATTGGTTTACTGATTCCCTTACCTCATAATTATTTGATTGGACCAAGTGGAAAAGTGGAACTCAGAAAACCCAGCTCCATGTAGGGTTGTACTGGTTCCCAACAATAGATAACGGAACCAGTAATCTAGAAAATGAACAGTGGAAAAGTGAAACTTGGAAATCAGCATAACCAGAAAAAAATGACTTTCTTGCAGAGTTGCATAAGTGCTCACATATGCTTACAGTACTCTTACTATACCAAGGTACAATTTACTGCATGTGCTCTTGCACAATATGGTTCAGCAGTCTATTAAGATTCATTTTCTGAATACCCAGAAACATTAACATGGCATAAAAGTATTAGATGAATCTCCTTTACATGTTTTAAATTTTGAGAAATGGAGGAGAAAACCTAGCTCACACATCTATGTCAGGCATCACAACTTCCTCAAAAGCACCAACAAAAGAAGACGGTAAGACCATGTAGGACAAATATAATGGAGGGCCTGTGCCCCAATGTTGTAACAAGAACGATCTCAGATAATTAAAAGCACCCACCAAAAAGAATAAAGCATGGAAAACAATATAAAAATAGAAATGGAGAAAGAATGCTTTTGATAGTCGATCGTATCATCATTAACACCACTTCTTAGGGAAAAAAATTCATGAGTGTGTGTGAATTCATGTATATATGCATATACGTTTCAGTTGGCCACACATTCGAAGCTAGTACTTTGTCCTCTCAACTGCAGTTTAACTCCAAACAAGAGCTAAAATCCATAGGTTACAAATTTAAAAAATAATCAAATGAAAGGGGGAAAGTCATGCATCCACTCAGGCCTTTTGTCAGGCTCAGGCTTCTTGTCAGGCCCATCAGGCTTATGCCTGGCCCATACCAGTGTCCATTTATGCAAATACTCCATCATCAATGTGCAAAGTTTGGTTTATCATGGATGCAAATCCATTTTTTACCTAACCTCATTTATTCTTTGATCTTGGATAATATCCCGAAATATTTTGTTCCTCCTAGGAAACTGCACCAGCAAATGGACACTTCAACTGGACATTCAGTTAAAGGTATCATTGAGTCTTGGGATGATGATGAGTTCGGTTATAATGTTAATTGTCCCTCAAAAGTCAAAAACCCTTAACCTAATAAACAAATTGTAACTGAACCATAGGCCAACCCTATGTTGCATGAACACTTTAATTTAGGTAGTACATGACCATGTCGGACACTTCATTTTTTTGTGAAAGATCTGTATCCTTGACATATCGATGGCGTGTCCCTACTGTACTCATGCCATGTCTGGGCATCCTAGGGCCAAACTCTCTGTGCAAACTCTTATGGAGAAATACAAAGATATTCCAACTTCCAAGTAAAGACTATAAGAGTTGATGATATGACAACCAGCGAGTGTCAAGGAAAAACCTGAGCCAGTGCCCCCAGCAATTGAATGGCACAAAACAAAACCTTCAAGGCTATCTTCCATCTGCTTCCCTATCAACCATGTCCATTATATCCTCTCAACCTTCTCTCCCTGATAATGGCATCACAGGCTACCAATTAACTTAAAAAGTAAGTGGATGTTTATGGTGCCTCACAAAAATCATTAACAAAGGATATACCAACAGCGCAAAACTGACCACAAAAAAAGAAAAAGAAAAATCCAACCAATGGCCTAAAGCAAACAAGCAGATTTTAAACTATTTTGATAAATATTAAACATGATGCCTATTACCAATGCCAACACAAACCAATCATGTCCACATTAGAGTAGACCACTCTAAACTTCAAACATATTAGATATGGTCAATTATACGACATTGAGGATTCAGAGGCTATGTTTCAATAAAGGAAACTGGGGCAGGGAACTTCAAGTTTCCAAAAGTTCAACTCACCTTATTTGAATAGTGGTTTTAAAGGGAAATGTGAGGCCCAAGGAAATGAACACTTCTTTGGAAAGGGGACTCTACATTCCCTTGCAAGGGTGTGGAACACACTCATTCTCCTTGGGTAGATTTTCCCCCCAGTCCCCTGTTCAGTGGCTTCTTGCCTCACTCTTTCATCAACGGTCTTCAAGCAGCACCCTCCCCTCTCACTAACATTGACACCGAAACCAAATCAACATAGGCATGTAAAAGTACCCATGAGATAGAAACATGAAAACATCTGAGAATAGAATCAAGCGAAACTCCAAAGAGGTGTCCTAGAATCATCATGAAAAAATTATGAATAGGAAATGTGAAAAGTGTCTGGTCATAGTCCAATTAAGAACCTTGTGTTCGAGTCATAGTTTAAGAACTCAAAAAATTTAGGCAAGTCAATCCTAGTTGATTTGACTTGATAGGATTTCAAATCAACCAAGTCAATGAGTTGTTAGCATCTCTTTTTTTAGACAAATTCTAAAACTCACTCAAGTCGAGTTTAAGTTTCAAAATTTTGAACTCTTGTTCAAATCGAAGTAGTTTGTAGTGGAGAAACACTACATTTCGGCCTTGTACTTCTCAAGATATAAATGGCAACAAACTCTATACATGTTTTCACTCGTGAGTCAACGGACCATAAGTGTTGTATTGAAACACTAATGCCAAGATCAGAACGTAGCGCATGCATTAAATGGTTGGCATCCATGACAAACCTGGTGATACCCACTGGCCCAATTATTTCCAGCACCACCCCCATGATCCGAGATGAATATGTTTTCATGATTGTATAAATTCCGATATTCGCTATTTTGAATTCCATTGATAACCCTGGGCTCCAAATCCAACAGAAGAGCTCGAGGTATGTAGTGTTGATCATCAGCTTGATAGAAAAATACGTCTTTCCGGTCACCACCCTGCAGCATTATGTATTAGATACTGACCAGATATGACTTATGCTCATGGGTGTCAAATAAACTGCTAATATGATCAATAAAAATTAAGAGCTTTTCAAACAATCAGTGCCAAAACATAGCGAAATATCCATTGAGATCCTTAAAATGAGATATTCTGTAGAATTGCAATTCAAAACAGCCGATTGAACAAATTAAAGAAAATGGTGAAAGAAATAAAGAGAGAGAGAGAGAGAGAGAGAGAGAGAGAGAGAGAGAGAGAGAGAGAGAGAGGATTAAAACCTGAGTGGCGAAATCTTCGAGAATACCATCCCTGCTGATGCCGTGCTCGAGGCAAAGCTGCTTCCAGAACTCCATTCCGATCTGATTCCCGCATTGCCCCACCTGTAATGTGATTATCTCTCTCGGCATTTCCCCTTTTCCAATTCCCAAATCCACGAGACAAAAATGAGAGAGGGGGCTTCTGGTTTTATCCTTTCGCGCCTTTCGCATTACAAAATGCCGAGGGAAATGGGCCGGATGCTCACATGACGTATTTCCGTTACTTTACCAAGATCACGGAAATGTTATAATTTTGAAATTATTCTAAAATAGTTATCCCATTTGTATTTAAATTGTATAAAATATATTGAAAATTGATGAGATCACATGAGTGCTAGTCTTATATAGATAATTCCTTAAAAAATACAAAAATTTCAAATGAGACAATTAAAATGAGAAGGATAGAGTATTATATAATAAATTTTAAACCTCTGTAAATCAATCAAAATCAATATTAAAATAAATAATAATCTGAATTTATTTTGATTGAATGGCTTAGCAACGGTTGGAGAATTTTAATTTTTCTCCATATATTATGCATAAGAGTGTCAATGGGTCACGCTCTAACTCAAGTCGAAATTGTGCTTAACTCAAAAATTTAGTAAACGTACATGTCAAATGAGTCATAAAAATGAAACCATGATAAATTTTAAGGTCTGATAATTTTTAATGAATTGTGCTCTGGCCAAAGGGGGTTCATTCTCCTGACCTGTTTTCCTTATAGAATCAATCTGGTCTGATTCATAATTTTAACGGAACCTGGTCATGACTAATGGGGGTTTTGGCCTAAACTCGACCCATTAACAGCCCTAACTACACAAATGTATTTGATACGAGAGGACTCACATATTCATTGCATGCCACATGTCAAAAAGATAATTTCTATTATTATAAATTGGCATGTTATAAAAATACGTCCAACTATATTCACCCGACTTTTCTTTATCTACACATCTAGTTTCAAAAAAATCAGGTGAAATTATCATCTTGGGTTTGTTCGAATTTCATGTAAAATGGAAAGTCAGAACGAATAGGCTTGTGGAGAGGGATTTTCAAAAGAACTCGTTTCTCAATCGATTTTTACAAAAAATATATCAAAATTCATTTACTCTGAATTTGATGAACTCTGGGACTGATATTAAGTGAAAATATTATAGTTTCGGACTTCAAAAATTGTACCCAAAGAATTAAAGAAAAATGACATTCTCTCTTAATTCTTTGTGTATGATTTTTGAAACCCAAAACTATACCATTTTCACTTAAAATTAATTCCAGACTTCATAAAATTTAAAGTGGATGAATTTTGATATCTTATTTGTAAAAATCAATCGAGAAACGGCTTCCCTGCCAACTGTAACCTTTGCACGTTTGGCTCAGGTTTTCAAACGAGCTGGTTCCTCAACCTACTTCTATAAACAATGTGTCAAAATTCATCTACTCTTAATTTTATAAACTCCAAGACTAATTTTAAGTGAAAAAGGTATAGTTTTGGACTTAAAAAATCGTACACAAATAATTAAGAGGAAATGTTATTTTCTTTAATTATTTGGATACGATTTTTTAAGTCCAAAATTATATCTTTTTCACTTAAAATCAGCTCCGGATTTTATAAAATTCAGAGCAGATGAATTTTTATACATTGTTTGTAAAAATTGGTTGAAAAACGGTCTCTTTTGGAAATTCCTCTCCATAGTCCATTCGTTTTGACAATTCCATAAAATGGAATCGTTCAAAATGAACTGTCTGTTAGTTCGGACGAAAAAAACGGAAAGACAAAATGATAATTTACCACCAAAAAATGAAAATTGTATGTGTAGAGAAAGAAAAGTCGGGTGTCTATATCGCTGGCGTAAAAAGAAAGCTCGAAATCATTGGTGATCATGTAGGCTAACTTTTACCAATTAAGTTAAAATCAAGACAATAAAAATTAAATTTAAATATAGATACAAACGAAATACATGTAATGAGACGAGGGAGAAGGATGCAATAAATAATTAGAAACAATGAATTGAAATAATGTTGGTGTCCCAATCTTGATCACGTGATGAACATGGACATGGAGTTTCATTTTTTAAATGATTTGAATTTTAAATACCATTTTCGTGCTTTGTTCTGTTCTTGAGAAACACGGTAATATGCACACATAGATTGGGTGTATTCATCATTGAAACTAGAATCTAATATGAAGAGAACGTAGTAAAGCTGCCCACTGTGACTTACTCTTTGACTAACATTTTCTCTCTCTTTCAATCCACCTCAGCAATCAATGCACCCTCAATGAAAGGCAATGTCAAGCTACCACAAGCTCATCCAATTCATCCACCCATTCTCATCCAAATACAACGTTTCAATTCAATCGCAAATCACCAATCAACATCTAACTCAATCAATCTTGTTAGTCTATACTATTAATTAAGAAACTAGCTTTCAAAAGAAAATTCATCTTAGATTCGGGGGTTGAAGACAAATTTCACCTGAATCACCAATTTTTTTGAGAGGGCCTGAATCACCAATTTAAGTAAACTAACTCACTAGATTAGGTCAAAGTTACATGCTGAACACCATTTAAAAGAAACCACCACTATATGGTGCAAAACCACTCGTCCCAGCTGGCCCAATCACCCCACATTTTGAATCCCATGTGCCCCATCATGAATGCACTGTTTTTTTTTTTTTTTTTAAAAAAAGAATTTAAATAGAGACCGTTTCTGCTCATATGGGGCTGGGACAAGCAGTATTGTTGTGAGTTCAGTGAATTGATCTGAGTCATTTTGAAAACAAAATCTGAGTGGCCTCTTCTTCCTCCGACATGACCTGAGACAAAGATCTGCAGCACAAGACTTGAGGAGTGGCCCATTCTTCCATAATGTGAAGTAAAAAAATTGTAAAATAGGATTTTTAGTATCCCTTTGTTCCCTTCAATTTGACCTAAATAATATTTTCTCCGTTTTATTTTAGTTTTATCATTTTAAACATTTGTGTGTTTTAAGGAACTTTAATTTGACTTTAAACCACTATGAAGTTGAGAGGTGATTCTCATTCATTTCAACATACTTTATACTACTCCAATATAAATAGAACAAGTATTTTTTTTATAAAAAAACCGAGACAGCTTTTACTTTAGTTGAGGTTCAACAATGATATAGTACTGCATGAATTTTCTTTTGTTTTCCTTCTAGAAAATATTCTGAGTAGAAAATCTAGTCATGTTTCATGTTAGATTCAGGTTAAAAATTGGATTGAATTTATATTAGCTTTTCATTCTAAATATCACAAATTATCTGATTTAAAAATTCATTGGCATTCTTTATTGTTCTGACATGTACAAATTAAGAGGTCTACACGCGTCTCAAATATTAGTTGGTCGACACGCTTGAATACTTTGATCTTAAAAAAGACTTGTCATTTCACTTTACATGACACTACATTTTGTAAATTTACAAAAAAAAAAAAACTACAGCATCTGATAATAAATGTAAATTTCTGGTTCAATTTTAGATAAGGTGTTGCTTAATCTTACTTAGCAGTAGCACCCATTCATTCACAAGTGACAAGTGACAACCGAGTCCGAATCGTATTTGCTCAGAATTTCGTACTGCATGGCATTTCATATTTGTAAATATGCATTAAAAAAAAAATAATCAACTGGTGAGTTTCTGGTTTTGTTTCAGTCAGGTTTTACCCATTTCTGCATTTATTTATATACAAGCAACATCCTAGCTCTGAACCATATCATAAATAATTTTGATATTTTTAAATTGATCATGTTTTCATCGGCAAAATACTAATAATTATTAATATTCTGAGATTTATTATCACTATAATAAATTCTCGATAAATAGTAATATCGTGATAAATTTTTGATAAATTCCTGGTAAAATACCGATAAATTCTATATTAATATTTTATTTTATCAATATTTTTAATTATTATTATTTATCTATTTTTTAAATATTATATCTTTTGCAAGATTTTTCCATTAATCTTTTTATAAAAATTTAAGAATTTAAAAATATTATGATATTATCAATCGTCGATAACAGTACATGTGACTTAGCTCGGATGGCATATACGGGAACTGAAGGCGTTCAATGACTTTAGAGATGATCTCTTCATCATGCATGGGTGTTATGATTTGGTCAGAAATGTAATAGTAGCTTGTATAACGTGTTATCATATTATGCACATAAAAATCTGAGTTTTTTTTATTTATTTTTTATATTAGCACCGTGTCAAGTCTTTATGGTTTAATGTTGGTGTGTTTTAGGAGTAGAAGTCCACCCGTGAAGACTTTAAGTTGAGTATTTCGTGATTTTCTACATATAAATTAAAAAAAAATCTAATATTTATATTTTATGTTTAAAAAATATTGAGATGTTATCTTACAAAGTGAGAAAAACTTCACACTTTTTCGTATTAAATTTTTGTATCTACAATCATGAAAAATGAATTTCTCAAAAGAAGAGAAAAAAACATTTGATCTATAAAAAAAAAAATGAAATATTCTAATTTTCTGTATTCCTCACTTTTATTAACAGTTGATTGTCAAATTCTACAGTGATCTGTTTTTCTGCATACAATCTCATGCTTTTTTTCTTTTTTCCTTTTCTTTTAAGGTCTACTTGATTTAAAGAACGATAATAAAAAAAAAAAAAAAGGTTAAATTGGAATGGATTTCGTGGACTTCTTTGGTTCAAATTCTTACAAATTTTCAATTCTATTCTCCCACCATTGAGTTGGCCTTTTACATCATATTATCATCTCTTTTACAAGAATAAAACATTTGAAGGCATACGTGTCAGATTATTGAGGTAATCAGATGGTGGGACATTCACAAATTTTACCTGCTGGAAATATTAGACGATAGCCTATTTAATTAATGGCCCCACCAGATCAACCTTTCCCTTTTGACCTAGCTATATGTGTGCCATGATTATTTGCAAAGAAGTGAAAACTAGCAGAAATTGCAAATACTGTGGTTTCTTTGAACTGAAAACACAGACCTATTATCATGAAAAATAATTAAACCAGAGCCAAGTTTATAGAAAGTTAATAATTACCATTATAAACAAAAGATGGTTACACCTGTAATTATACATCAACCTATGTCATAATCATCTGATAAACTGGCCTTAATACATGACTAACAAAACCAGACTTACCATACATACAAACACCAAACTAAGAGATATAAAACTTACTTTGATTACATATCCATAATTCCATATATCGGAAAGATGATTATAGGCTAACAGACTTAATGGTAAATATTACTGTTCAGTCTTTTGCAGGTGATCATTACTTGCTTCAGTCATTGCTCTCTCATTTCCAGAGGAATGCACCCATGGCAAAATTCCTCTTCTCAGCCACATCTCCCATTACAGGGAGACCATACTCATTGAGAAGGCAGTCGAGTTTCCACTCCGGCATGTTTTCATAGTCGGCTCTGGTGTATCTTGGGTAGTGAAGGGGCATCTGGAAGTAGCCAGAATTCTTCTTGCCATGCTGCCCTTCTGCCCTCCTTGTCATACCTTGTAGTGTCTGGGCAAGACCAGATCCCAAGCTGCTCATCTTGCTTGCTTTTTTTCTTCTTCTTTTTTTCCCCTAATATCTGTAGGAGAAGGCTTATGACTCTTACTTTCTCACTTTCTCTACATCTGAAACATTCAAATGGCCTTTTATAGGGCGTTGGGAGGGAGAGAGAGAGAGAGTGGAGAATCGACTGGAACCATACATTGTGAAGAGAGCAAAGACGGATTGATTATTTGGAAAGTGATGTTTTCCCAAAAGACAAAATCCTTGGTTTTCGTAGTGGAAAAATTTATTGCATGGGAATTCCTTCTCTTAGGAGCAAAGAAAGAGACGTTGTTAAGTATAGTATTTCAGGATTGAGTTAGTGCCTTATTGGTGGGGTGGTGGGCCTCACCAAACTTTTATCGATAGGAAGACTCTTTCAAGCTCTCGTGTGATTAGATTTCAGAAGATGGTTAAAGATTTGAAATGAGTTGGGTAAATAAAAATGCAATAAAATTTGTGGACAGATGAAAAAATAGAATTTTTTAATAGAATAGAGTAAAAGTAAAACTTAAAATATAGACTTTAGTGTAATTAAATAACTATGAATCATCCATGGTAAAACCCACCAAATGGTAGAAGTTTGGATCTGATTCATCGAATCGATTTTTACTTATGCATGATAAAAAATAATATGTAACAAGTGAAGCTGAGGAGGACTTTTTAAGGTTAATGAAAAAGATATCTTTTATTTTTTACTCTTGAAGACATTTTCTACTTAAAAGAGTAAAAAAAAAACACTTCATTTTATCATTTAAAGCTAAAATTGCTCTTAATTTCTGTCATATTGAACAAGATTATCCTTTTTAAATAACTTCAATGGTGACTCGCGGCCAAAATTCAGGCACCAGCTTGTGCTCTTTTCAGTTGGCCCGATAGAAAGGGGCACAGCACATGCCAACTTCAATGGAAATGAATCAATGATGTTGAAGTAGGGTGATGAATTGGACCAGATTAGAGCATGGATGTCCAAGCCCAACTCTTTGAGGGCCAAGTAAAAATATATATTCTCCAGCCTATTGGCTACCTCTATATAAAATTATTAGGCCTAGTTGCAATGAATTCTGGGGTTAACAGGGAATAACACCAAAGCATTAGGCATAAACTGTTGAGCTATCGAGCTAAGATGTCAGGCCTAACCAACCCAAGGGCTTACATATCAGCCCGTATTGAGCCCAGAGAGAGCATGGCTCGAACTTACGCATGCCATCTGCAATATAGAAGAAACAAAGCTCGCGACCATTCTTTTCACCAATTTGCAGTTTAAACCAAGCTTGAGCTAATAATTTTTGCGAAATCATGATAATCGTTAGTTAATAAATTAGACTTTTACTCACTCACCCTCACTGCTAGAGTTGGAGACATTAATGTGGAGTTATAAACACGTTCTATCCCTATGCTAACTAAAAATAAAAACTATCCTAACTCATCCAACAGGACACACATGAGTACATTTGAACCGTTGATCAGTATTTCTTAACCGTCTATTACTTGGCAAATTGATGATGAGAAGAAATAGATATGGTCAAAGAATTAATCAAAGAGCATCATCATATCACGTGAAGACGTGAGGCGCTCAAATTTTCTGGACTTCTCATCAGAACACATAAAAGAATTGAATAATTGAAATTAATACATGGGTGTTCAATCATGGAAGAGAGAGAGAGGAGACGTATGTTAGTGAGATGTTTGAAATATTAATTGAGTAAGAGTGTGAGAGAAGCGTATAGAATGAAATGGAATGGATACAAATGTTTCTGACTATCGAGGGAGTCCCTATTTCCGTGTAGTGGTGTAGCTTGCAACTTCATTAATGTCTGCACATCACAAACAATTGCTGGCATTCATAGAAAGTGATTGAGTGGAGTGTGGATAATAAACTAAAATGACCAGCCATTCACAAATTATCATTTCCTAGGGAATTAAGAGAAGCAAATTGTTTGGACTTTGGATAATAAAACTATTTTTTTTTTATATATATTATACAAATTTTCTTTTCCTCATTTTGTTTAGTTTGTTCATGTATTATAAGTCCTCCATGATCTTAGAAAAAAGAAGCAAGTACAAAGAAGGAATTTTGAGAAAACCTCTTTTAAAAAATCTTCAGCTATATCTCAAAAATAATCTGGTTTTTGCCTTCTCTAAGTAATCATCAATAATCTGCAATTAATTCAACCATATCACAAGCAACTCGAGTCCCCACACATCCCTGTCACTCGGCAATCAACATATGAATTATTGGGGTCCACCAACTTCAAGTCCCATCTTACCTGCCATCATTCATGGGCAATTTTATATTAAGTAACTTAATCGGTGCTTTAAGTTTTTTTTTTTTTTAATCTTATATTAACTAAAGCTCAACGAAATTGCATATTATTTAAATCAAACTAACACCAAATTTTATTATAGAGGTTTCGTGTCTTGGTCTCTTCAAATTCCAAGATGGATCCGTGTCAATAGAAAGATCTAGAAGTCACTTCGTGATGTTTTAATAGTAGTTTTATTATTATTTTTTTTATGATGAAGGTGTTCAAACAGCTCACTCATAAAGAGTTTTATCTGATTAATTCTTACGATATGTACATTCATTCCAATTATACACATCCTGAATCCGCAACTATAGGGAGTAGTCTAATATATTTAAACATGAATCGGACTAAAGACTCCACTTCTTGAAGCGAGTGTCTTCACCATCAGACCAATCAATTGAAATTGTAGCTTTATTGTATTACTGTTATTATTATTTTTATTTTATAATAAAATATAAAATAAAATACACTTATTTGCAAGAAAGATGGTTAATTGACTAATTAATTATGTAAATAAAAGAAGGTAAGTGAAATCTCCTAGTGTTAGATGCATAAAACACTTTTTTTATGTAAATACAATTCTGAATGCAATTTTTCTTTTTTCAAGTTCTTTCACCAGTGTATAAAACTATAAATGGTGTCTATATAATACATCACTTTACATACATGTCCATTGTGAGGTTTAATTTGTAAATTAGTTTATCTATTGAAGAATTTATTACTTATTGAATTTAGTGATATAAAATGGAAGTCTAATGACTTGCTTTTAACTGCTCATTTTATAATATTAGAATTTGAGTTCGTATAAATACTTTTTACTTTTTCAAAAGTGAGAGAAAGAAAAGGTAAAAGATTGATTTTCACCTTTATTATTTAATTACCAAACAAAAGTAACCGTTACTCTTACCCTCCCATTACACTCCAATTATCCAAACGCAGTCAAAGTTGACCTTTGCACAACCAACATGCTAAGTTTTAGTGGCTGTGAATTCATTGCATTCATTGCTAGTACATAATTATGGTCATTGCCTCATTGGACAAGTCTATTTTTTGATGAATACGTGTCTTTTCTATACACATATATATGATGTAACTAGAAAGATACATATATATATATATATATATATATATATATATATAATGTAACTTGTAAATTCAGATTTCTTTAAAGAATATAAATATATAGATGAGATTTTGTTGTGTATATATATGAAAGCAGGGAAAAAAATGGGTTGATACTTTGATTCAGATTTTTTGAATTGAATTTTAACGGCTGACATGTATTGTATCGGTCGTTCGTATTATTTATCGTTCGATATGATCGATAAAACAGTTTTTTTATCTGTTAAATATCAGTTGATTTTTTTTAAAAAAAATAATTCGGTGGTGGGCCTAGGCCGATATCTCGGCCGATATTTATGTTTTTCAATTTTTTTTAAAAAAAGCTTTTTTTTGGGTCATTTATTTATTTTTTAATTCAGAAAAAATAAAATATATAAAAATACTGATATTTAGAAAAAAAAAAAATCAAAAGAGAAGAGATATTTATCGGCCATTATATCGGTCATACTGAATTTTATACCCCTGTATGAAAGTATGACATTAATGTATATTTTTGTTGAATACTTTTTAAAATGAGCTAGATATTGTAAATCAAGGTACATGAGAGAAACCCTCCACACATAAATGCATAGCTCTCGAATCAGCGATACCATCCATAAGTGGCATCCTCATTGGAGCTTGTAGGGCCCACCATGGTTGAGTATATTTAAAAGATATTTTCAAGATGATATTTTTTTATAAAAAATTGAACCTATTAAATTAAAAAAAGAGTCATGATTTTTAAAGTTATAAAAACAACACTTAAAATAGGGAAATTTTAGATAGATTTTTAATTTAAATATGAGATCAACTCTAAATAAGTTAAAATTAAATATAGGTTCAATTCATAGAAAGTATATGATAATGTTAGAAGAAGAATATTTATGAAGCCACGACGAACCTCATATGAAGTTTAAAATAAGGATAATTCGGGAGAAGTACATGTATTACTCTACATTAGATGTGATGGATTGAGGACTCTATGAATAATACAGATCAAGAGAAACTCTTGAACCCAATTATCATGACTTTATAAGATGGCCTATGAAAAATTAATGACTATGTAACAATTAAAATTTCAAATTCTGAACGTCTTCAATTTTTTTTTTTTCTAATTTTACATAATCAATATTTTTTGTCATTCTTTACCAATTTCATAAAAAAACATTTTTCATTAAAAAAGTTTTTTTTAATCCAACTTAATATTGAAAGAGCAACTTTCTTAAATAAAAAGATTTGAAAAGTTTACCTGCAGTTTTCGTTCTTGTATACAAAATGATATGAAGCCAAACCGATGTATGAAATTTCGGATGCAAAGCCGTACATAAAACAAGACTCTGTTTCCTATTTTTTCTACTAGATTCAAAGATAATGAAGCTGCTACTGCTAGTCATCATTATTCAGATTTAACCAATACAACAATCTCAACCATCTAATTTAGGTGTAACACTGTTACAAATTTAAATAAGTGAATGAATGGTCAAGGAAAGAATCGTCTGAGGTTTCACTTAGTTGCGTATTATTTTTTCTCTTTCTTGTTGAGAGTGCTAAAACTTCTAACCTAAAAATTGGCAGATATGTATCGTATTAGTCGCATACTTGCAACCATTATCAGCTGATACTGTATATTATCTGCCATTTTAGGTTTTTTTCCAAGTATGTCCAGTCCATTTGCTACTAGTGCATAATATCTTAGCATTCGAGGCCAGTCAGTATTTCAGTTGATCCATCAATAAAATCCGAAGGTATGATACTTTATCAAATTTGAACTTAGTTGGGCCTGGATTTTCAGATCATTATATCTAATACTCTAATATGGAACAAAGATCAACAATGCGTTGGGGGTAGACGGTCCAACATTATATTTATGCCAAGAAAAAGTAGGCCAAGGGAGCCCTTGATAAGAG
The DNA here is from genome assembly GCA_022113865.1 of Chimonanthus praecox. Lineage (NCBI taxonomy): Eukaryota > Viridiplantae > Streptophyta > Magnoliopsida > Laurales > Calycanthaceae > Chimonanthus > Chimonanthus praecox. Next base: position 5,115,844 of record CM039094.1, read on the forward strand.
AGAGAGTCAAAACTGAGTCTTCCCCATTGAACCTTACCAACAAACTCTACATCACTTGAGCAAGTTGAAAGCTATAGCGTATATTTAAGGCTGTTCATGGTCTCAAACCCATTGTAAAGTGCCTAACTCGGGCTCATTTTTAAGAAAGTCCATTGGACTTTTTAGCCCATTTAGCCAACTATATTTCTATAAGAATATAATAATAATGTACAATATTATATTGTTATATTAGACTCACATTGAGTTTTTCATTTTGTTGATGTCTTGTATTTTATAGTAATCTAAAATTGAACAACAATACCAATTAGAAGGTTCTCAGAAGCTTTGCCCCTGAATGGAGGGTTAAAGAGATTCTAAGGCCTTGAGGTGGTGTCCTCGATTGAAATTTTTTATAGGGCATAAGTGTATCTTTGTCATTTTACACTTCATACTGTCTATATATCGTATTTTTTGAGAGATTTCTAAGGTCATGGGAATTTATATGTGTTGAGAGATGGTTGGAAAAATACATTTTAACCATATTTTCAAAATTAGTGAAATTACTCTCATCTCACCATGAACGTAGGCACACTATAGGTTCATATAACTCTCAGGTATTTTTGTATGATTGCTTATATATATATATATATATATATATATGTAGTGCATCGTGTTTGGTTCTTTACCAACACTTTTCACTTACTTTGTTCAAGTATATTGATGAATAAATAAAGATGAAATGGAATCAACTTGATGAATCTAAATGCTCATATCTTTCATTCTATTCTATTCTATTCCTAATATTCTTAAAGGGACTTGATCGACCACAAGCTTACTCAATTAACATGATCAAATCATAATAGAGTCGACTTGGTTTTGATGTCTGACACTGTATCCCCTTTGATGATAATTTGAGCTGCTTTAATTCTTTCCATCATGAAACTTGGGACACAATTCAAAGGGTTGATTTCGTACTGAGTTGGCTCACCTGAGTCAGGTCAATCTTGAATAAGTTTTTGGATTGAATGCAAATTAAATACTTATTGGAGAAGAGATATTTAAGTAAAAGCTAAGCAAATATAAAGTTCTTCAAATTCTAATAATAATCAAGTTACAACATCAATACAAAACACCAAACTCTAGATCCGTAGAAGGTAGAAAGAAACACCCAATCCACATAACAAAACAATAGAAAGGAACAATTTTCAGCGTATTCTCTGCGACAACGGCCTTGAGACGGACAACCCCGCAATTATTGCTGAGTCATTCGTCCATTATTTCACTGAGCTCTTCAATGGCAACCCTATTTCCCAGCTGAATTCTTCTAACCAATCTGGTGGAAGTGCGATGATCTCTAACCTTGCTGTAGCTTCCAACGAGGTGAGCCCTGATTCTTTTTGCATTTTTGACATCACTAAGAGACTGTAGAATGGTGACTTTGAAAAATTAATCAGCCCTATTGATCCTTTCGAGATCCGGGCTGTGGTCTTCAACTCTAACCCCATGAAGGCTCCTGGACCTGATGGTTTCAACCTTCTCTTCTTTCAGAAGTGTTGGGATATTATTGGGAATGATGTTACCCTAGTTATCACTGATTTCTTCAACTCTACAAAGCTTCTCAAGCAGGTCAAAGCTTCCTTTCTTGTACTGATCCCCAAATCCACTGCTGCAATCAAACCTGAACACTACAGGCCAATTGCCCTATCCAACGAGCTTTACAAGGTGATCTCTTGGGTTCTAGTGAACAGGCTGAAACCTCACCTTGTTGAGCTGATTAGTTGTCACCAATCTGCTTTCATCCCGGGTAGGAATATCTCGGATAACATCATGCTTTGCCACGACCTCCTTCGCGGTATTCATCTTGACAGAGGACCGCCTCGTATGTGCATCAAAATTGACCTTCGCAAGGCTTTTGACAGTGTGAAATGGGACTGCCTCTTATTCATCCTTCGGAAAATGAACTTCAATGATATATGGATCTCCTGGATTAATGAGTGTATCACTAACCCTGCTTTCTCAGTGTTGATTAATGGTACTTCTCATGGCTTCTTCCAGAGCTCCGTTGGTCTTCGCCAGGGTGATCCTTTATCCCCCCTCCTCTTTTGTTTGATTATGGAGAGCCTCTCTTGTGGTATTAACAGAAGTGTTGAGAATGGTTCCATCATATGCCCTTTCAGGAAAGGTAACACTACCATTTCCCACCTCCTTTTTGCCGATGACCTAATGGTTTTCTGCTCGGCTGATTTAGATTCGGCAATGGCTCTGAAGCAACTCCTTGATGATTTTTGCTCCTTCTCTGGGCTATCCATTAACTTGAATAAGAGTCAGATTATCTTCTCTAGGTCAGCTAGTTACACTGCGGATATCTGTAATATTCTCGGTATGCCCCAAGCTACTCTCCCTATCATGTACTTGGGTTTACCGCTGTTCTCTTTGAGATTGAAGCTCTCCGACTGCTCCAAGCTACTTCTCATGGTTCAGATGAAGTTAGGTAGTTGGAAAAGTAATTGTCTCTCTTATGCTGACCGGCTTGAGCTTCTGAAATCTACTATCAACGGGCTACATACTGGGCTCACTCCTTCCTCTTACCTGTTGCTGTCTCTCTTCAGACTGAGAAGCTCATGCGTTCTTTCCTATGGGGGGACAATCTGCGCAAATCTTTGCACACCGTGGCTTGGGAAAAAATCTGTACTCCCAAGGATAAGGGGGGGCTGGGTCTAAGGCTCATTCGACACATTAATCTTGCTTGCCTTATGAAGCAATCTTGGAAAATCGCCTCTGGTAAGAGTAGCCTCTGGCTAAAGTGGATCCATGAGAAGTACATCAGAAACAAAAGCTTCTGGGATATCCGTCCTAAGAACACTGCTTCATGGGCTTGGAGATCTATCCTGGCTGCTAGAGATCTCGCCAAAGCCAACATTGTCCATGCCATCGGTAATGGCCGTTTAACTAAATTCTGGTTAGATCCATGGATTGGACCAGGTATTCGTCTCGTGGACATTATTTCCAATCGTCAAATCTATGCCATGGGGCAAAACAGATATATTACTGCTGATCATTTCATATGCAATGGGAAATGGAAGTTGCCTACGACCTCTTCTCTTGCCTTAACTGACCTTTGGCTCACAATTATCTCTAGAAAATTGCCTCTATCTGATGTGGATGACCAAATCATCTGGGTTGCTGATCGGTTGGGTAGTTTCTCTCCATCCTCTGCGATTGATGCCTCTTTCCCTGTTCACAACAGCCCTTCTTGGATCAACAACACTTGGTTCTCCGGTTGCATCAACAAACACTCTTTTGCTGCGTGGCTTCTCTTCAACTCTGGTCTAAAGACGAAGCAAAAACTGATCAGCTGCGAGATACCTTGTAACGCTCTTTGCACCCTTTGCTATACTGCTGACGAATCTTCTTCCCATCTGCTGGTCTGCACATTCATATTATCCATTTGGGACTCTATCTTACGCAAATTTGGGCACCTGAGGCTTTCAGACAACATGTGGGATGACCATAATGCTCTCATTGCCTCCAGGAGTGGTCGCCTAGAGAGATTGGCTGCAAATCTGGCCCTCCCTGCGGTCATTTGGCACAATTGGCATGAAAGAAACATTCGTATTTTCCAGAATTGCTATAATTCCAGTGATAGTATTTGTTACAGCATACTCCATGACATTCGAGGCAGGATCTTCTTCATCCTCTCTAATGATAACCTATGTAAGGCAAGTGGTTCTTTCCTGGCCTTGTGGGATCTTCCTCCGGCTTCGAGAACCTCGGTCCGTGGCACCCCTTCGGATGCTTCCACCATTGCCGAGACTGTTGTTTCTTGCCTCCTCATCGACTCGTTTGCCATCGGCAACCAATTGTCCATTGTTGCCTCTCTTATTGGTCACTCTGCCTCATGTATGATTGTCTGGCCCTCCTTCAATGGTGACACCATATCCAATCTCCTGGATGCTACCCAAATTTGGTTGCACAAGATTCTTTCCTTAAACATTGCGGTGGATAATCTTCAGATTGGTTGTAGAGACTCGTTCAGCCTCATCACGAGACAACGCCCATCAACTTGGAGCTACAAGTGCTTGATCCTTGCTATCGTGAATCTGCTGAATGCTACTTGCTGCAATTCTATCACTCCTACTGACATTGTTCACAAATCCAGTCTCTCGAACTGGGTTCACCTTCAGGAGCATCATCTACTTGTTAGCTCTGGCATCTTTCAAGGTTGGATTCCACCATGAGCCATAGTTTAAGTGTTGTTTGGGCACTTTCTTTTATTTCCTATCTCTCTGCCCTTGTATTTTCTTTTTATTCTAGTTTCTTTTGATTCTAGATCTTCCTCTGTCTTGTTTGGGCTTTGGCCTTGTAAAGATTTTCTTCATGCCTTTGGTTTTTTTGCTTCGCCCGGGCTGTGGGTTTTTACTTTCTTGTAAATTCTTCGGGTCCCCTTTTTGAATGGAATACTACTAATCATCTTTCAAAAAAAAAAAACAATAGAAACGAAAGCCCCACAGATTGGTGGAGACACTATTGTTTTTTACCAAAAAGATATGTACTTTTTCATCCGAATGCCTCTATGACTCGTTGGGTCAACTGTAAAAACACAGTAATCAAGATGTCCATCTCATGAAGTCGAATCTTGAGTTTGATTCAAGCTCAAGTCTAATGGGTTACTCTCGTAGACTTGGCCAATTTATGTTAATTAAGAGATTTACACATGTCTTTAGAATTAATCTCACCTCCGAGAATACCCAAATTATATATATAAAAAAAACTTAATTGAAGCTAAGATAGGCCGAATCATCCATGTATAAATGTAAAGACATTTCTTTCATAAAATATTTTAGTAGCTGCATGATTCGGAGATTATGTAACAAAATGCCATTTATTTACAGAAAATTCCTTATAAATATATGGAAATGTGACTCATTTTACATTACTACTCTTAAAAAGACAGTCCCACTCCACACAACTTCGACAGCTTAAAAGAAAGGGGAAAAAAGACAATTACTTACACCCTACAAAATACAACCACAAGATGATTAAGATCTTAATACATTTGTAGAGAATGAGACGCCCATTTCCTTTTTAGAGATGAAAACAGATAAAAGTCAATAAGGAGACCAGAGAAAGGCGCCCATGGCGAATTTTCTCTTTTCAGCAAGGTCTCCTGAAATGGGCAGTCCGTACTGGGCGAGAAGACAGTCGAGCTTCCATTCGGGCATGCTCTCGTAATCATCTTTGCTATATCTTGGGTAGTGCAGTGCCATCTGAAAGTACCCACACCTCTCTCCGCCGTGCTGGCCGTCTGCCCGCCTGCTGCCCATCTCAGGAGGCTGCCGGGAAACCGACTCCATACCACCCCCACCCATCTCTCTCTCTAAGCAAATCTAAATCTGGATTTCCATACCCCCGCCTGCTGCCCCTTTATAGAGAGATTTTTTACAAAGCAAACATTGTCGAGGAAGAAAGCTTAGTAAATAATTATTAGACCGTTCAAAGAGAGGACGACAGCTTCCAAAAAATGCTTTGGTGGCAACGATAAAGGAATTCTTTAGCCTGACGTAACCGAGTCACAAATTATTGTGATTCTTTTTTATTTTAATGAATTTATTAAATACAAAAATAAATTATAATTATAAATACAATTCATTTATAAAATTTATTTATTTATTTTAAACAAATTAAAATGAAAAATTGATAGAGGGTAAAATATTCGAGACTCGAATATCTACTTTACTCAGTATAAATTGTATTGGTATATATGTTTAATAAAGTAATTTCTTTAAATGCTTACCTCAACAACTATTTTTTTTCATGTTATTTAATAAAATTATTATACTCTTATTCAAGCCTCTATAATCTAATTTTGGTGTGGTTTAGAGATAGTTGACTCATCCGTAAAAGATTGTATCCGAGTTTCCACTCGTTAATCTAAAAATATTAAAATTTATATAATCTAAATTACATCATAAAGATGTGATCTCAATTATATCAAATAATAAAATATCAAACATGCCATACCAATATATATTTTTGTCATAATTGTCAAATTCATTTTGATAGGATGATAAGAATTAAAAGATGCCACTTGAAGCTGAAAGGGATTACTGAAATTAAGCTGGTGCCTGCTTTTCCATTACAATCAATGTACCACTAATGTTTGTAGGGTCGTTTCACCTAACATTTGATCCATCTGTTGGATGTTTTCGTCCACATACATGTCACAGCATAAGTCTCAGGTCACTTGGGCCACACGTTTCTCATTTGCTCTCATCAGCATAGGTGGAGTGAAAGGACACGTGGCATAGCTTCAGTGAAAGATTGCCATTAGTTGTATCCAATTGCTGGAAGCGTTGAATATATTGGAAAAGAAAAATGGAGGGGAAAATAATATCATTTGAACTTTGAAGCATGTTAATCTCGAGTTCATTTAGAGATTTAAAATGATCATTTCTCATTTTTTGTGTTCATTATTTTTTATGTTCATCTACTTTTGTTTAATTTAAATTCATTGTAAGTTGATTTTGCTTCTGATTAAAATTCATTCAAAACTGATTTTATTTTAATGTTTGATCTTTAAATTATAAAAAATCATAACTCTTCAAATTCAGTGCCATGAACTTTAAAAGAAACATCATTTTTTAAATACACCCATCTCCCCAATTCTATATATTGGACTCCAGCCGTGTGAGCTCTAGAAAGACAGTCACAACTCACAAGCTAAAATGTTCCCTTTGAAGGTGCTTTCAAAGGATATTTTTTTACTTCAAAGGATAGACAGTGAATTGATAAAATTTTGGCCCTTGTTAAATCATTTTAACTTTTTGAATGAAAAAAAAAAAACTTTATAAAATTAATTGTTATAAACAGTTAACTTTTCATAACCCGTCTCGTAGGGCTATTATTATTAAATAGAAAGATTTATCTTGAATTATTTTCTATAAAAATCTCCTTCCATCCTACCAACAGTTGCTCCTTTATAAAAATGACCATCCTCGACTCATCTTTTACAGGGATCCCTCATTGCATACTCCAACTCCTTCACTTGCTTGACTCCAAATCTTATGCGAGTCAACTCAAATTGACTTGCATGAATTTCTTTGAGTTTTGAAACTATAACCCAAACAAAAGACTACAAGCAATCGCTGCACTTGATTGACATCAAAATGTAAAATTGATCCAACACTTGGATCTATTGCCTATTATGGGGTCAAAGAGATGACTCTTATCATGGTTGCAATAACGTGAAATTCGTAATGAGACCCACTTGTTGGTTTCCCTACATTGTATGTCTATAACCCAAACAAAATCTCAATTTTACTATTAACCATGCCAAGCATGGGACTATACAACAAGTGCAAATGGAAAAAGAGGGTTGGAGAAATGGCTTCAATTGTTAAAGAGTTTAAGTATGTCAGCAAGCTGTTCGTTCGACATCAACTTCATTCTTTGTCTCAGGGATTACTTTATATGTCGCTGGCAAATCTACAAGCATGTTAGCAGGAGCAAAATACATGTGCAGGGACATCATGCAGATAATAATACCAAGGAAAAGCTGCATCAACCCAAGGGAATTTGCCATTAGTTTCCATAAGAAGCAATGCAGAAATACCTATTCAGAGGATAGGACCTTGAGAATTTCCCAGCAAAGGCAAGCAGAAATACCTGGATAGTAGGCTTGAAAGTGAAGAGATAGATGGATAGAACCATTGTTAGTAGCATCGCCATTGAAGTTGAATACACCTGAACACGGCAAAGACCAAGCAAATCAAATTATGGAACTTCCTGTTGCAATACTGTGGTTGTTGACCACATACCTTCCCCTCCCCCCACCCGCCAATTCCAATTGTTATTGTGATAATAAACCGCATCATTGCTATTATGAAATGTTTCAAGTACAGACTTGTTAACAATCCTTGAGATTTAATAGGGTCTATGCTGTTTAAGACGTCTTAGACATGAAACCAGCCTTGGAACAATTCTAAGCAGTAATGTACATTTAGAAGAATTCTACAGCAATGGGGTTTCAGTTGAAATTATAAAAAAATTCAGTGGTTGCTGTCGTAACAGCTGAATTGGTTACCTAGCATCTTTACTTCTTTTTTTAAAATGATGTTACCTAACATCTATTTTATAAAGCCATGGTTATAAGTGCAGAATTAGGAGACCTGGGAGGGTGAAAAGGCATTGCAAGCATAGCATCACACTATTTTGTAAAGTCATAGTTGACAAGAGCTTGTAGGTTTGTAAGTATTTATTATGCAACCTTAAAGGTTGTTCCTTCCAGTTATGTTGCCATTTCAAAAAAGTGTCACTGGATCAGGAAGAATATGAATCTGCACTTCTAAAATTCTGTGCATGCATGAAAACAATGTAAAAAATATAATGGTGAATAAAAAATTCAAAGGAGATACCTTCACAATATTGTCTGCATACTTCATCAACCATGATACCAGCAAGCCGGTAGACCCCAAGTTTAGTACAACCATCCATGTTATAATACTGTAACCATTAAAAAGGCGTTGCCACCATGGTCCCTTTTCAAACCCACTCCTAAAATCATCCAAAACAAGTCGTGCCATATTGAAAATTGCACCAAACCTGCAACAGTGAATAAGGAAACGGCACATATAATTAACTTCTGATCAGTGTAATGCATGGTAATCATACAACTAGAGATATGTTCTACTGCAAGGAAATGGATAAGGATACCTACATATATAATTGTACATTCTGCCAATACAGACTATCATTGTTCTTCTTCATAAGAAACTCTGTATAAACACCTGCAAGTGCTGAAAGGCAGGCAGACAGAATTCCAAGCATGTAGCCTTGTATGGGTGCTGAGAAAAGGGAATCACATGAAGCCTCACCACAACTTTTCACCTACATCAATAAAAAAGAAAGCCAAATCCTGATTAATATGCAAATGGAGGGAGAATCTGCAAATGTATAAATGTGCCTGCTCATAGGGGTGTAAGTCAGGTGAGCTAGGCCGAGCCCTAAGTCAATTCAGGCTAGGGCCCAAATTATAATTATAGGATCTCCACTCAGATCAGGCCCTATGGGCCTAAATTATTTGAAGTTGAGCTCAGATCCTAAAAAATAAATGAGGGTCAATACAGGCCTCCAGGCCCTTGATTTAGTTGTAAATCATTACTACTGCTAGTCTATACTCTATAACATTAAGCAAAAGTTGTCCATCTTTCATTCCGAACAAGGTTTTAATAAGATTTAACATCTGAATGACAATTCTTTTCCCATTATACACATCATCATCATAGCCACTAATCCAATCACATTTATCATCTATCAAATAAATTAAGTTTCAAACTCATTAGCACAGTTCTTAATCAACCCATCATATAAAAGTCACACCAAAGAAATTCCAAAATAGAAGCACCCCGCAGGTTCCAAGTTCAAGCAATAAAAGCAAAAAATTAAATCTAAAATTGGAACATAGGGTTTGCTAAGAGAAGAGGAGAAAGAGAAATTGTTAGGCTTGGGAAGTTGAGATTGATAAGAGAATTTACAAAGGGGATGAGAGGTTAAGTTTAAGATGAATGGTTAACATTTAATGATGTATAGAAATTCAAAATTTTTAACCAACCATATATATTATTTAATATAGTATATAATATAAAAATATATCAGACATCACGGGTCCTTGGGTTTAGCTTGGGCCCGCTCTGTCGGGCTTTTGAGGTTGGCCAAGCCCTTAGAATGCAAGGCACTGGCTCGCCCCAAATTGAAATCAGGCCCTAATTTTAGCCCAAATGGGCCCAGGGCCATGTAAGGGGTAGCAAATTTTCTGGTTGGAGCAGATTGGTGATGAGTGCAAAATAATTACATATTTTATTCCTAAATTTATATTTGTTAGTATCTCATGTTAATTAATTTTATATAATTAATGTGTTTTATATATTTTAGGTTAGGACACTTTCTAGACCCAAAGCTGGCTTAATTAGGTGGAATTGACGAGTTCTCAACTTGAACTAGTGTTTGGGTTGATGGAGAGAAGATAAGCTTTGCAAATATTAGCAAGAAACCCAACCAATGAAGCAGATGCAGCCAAGAGCTTCTTTTAAGTAACATTGAAGCCTAAGAACACCATTGGAACACCACTGTGAGCAGCATTTCTTAACAAACAAAGAGAGAAGCCAAGCCTGGCCAAGCAGTGGGCAGCAAGTTGCACAAGCAGAACAGATTTGTTCCAAGCGGCAGCATACTCCTTTCAAGTCAGCAGTATATAAAAGCAGAGAAGAAAAAATAATGCAACAGTTCAAGAGGCAATTGAAAGAATCAAAAGAAGATTAAACATAGAGGCACGACTCAGCTGAAATGAGAAGAGAAATTGAAAAGAGAAGCAATGAAGAGGCGATGGCTGATTTCTAAGGATGTGCTGATAGAAAAAGCAAGAAATAAAACAAAAAGAAGATTGAAAGTCAGCAGCGTGTAGCAGGGACAGTGATCAGCTGTAACAAAATAAAGAGGCAGCACACGTGTAAGAAAGATCAGAGAAGAATAAGGATATTCATCGCTGATTTCAGCAAAGGAAAGAGTGTATGATTTTAGGAAGCTCAAAGAAATAGAAGGAGGTGGCAGCCGAATTAGAGAGATGAATAAAAAGGGATATGCGGCTGAAAAGAGAAGTCACCGTGTAATGAAAATAGCAAATGTAAAAGAGAGAAAATCTGGCCCATTCACGTGTAGTAATAGAAGGAAAAGAAAATAGAAGTGGATCCTATGCCTTGCTAAATTTACTGCTCCAAACCTTTATAAATTGGAGGCCTCTCTTAGAGCATAATTCGAACCTGGCTGAATGAATTAAAGGTTGTGCATAGGAGAGAAGGAAAAAGAGAAGGAAAGATAAGAAGTGGCTAAGGAAAATTCGACTCTAGTGGATTTTTAGGTTGGTATTTTTTGTAATTTTCCTAGTTATTTTTCTTGCAGTTTATTCTTTTAAATTTCATTGGTTTGTAATTCAATTTCGTATTTTAATGATAAAATAAAGGTGTGCTGAAATATTAGTCTATGGTTTTCCAATTATTTAATTCATGTATTATGATGATTTGATTTGATTTTAATTCTTTTTTATAAAATACATGTTGGATTTAATTCTAGATTTTTCAAATTAGATGCACTGAAATATTTAGATTAACTAGACTTCATTCTCCGGTCTAAGGCTCTTGTTTTCAAGAGTGCACTGAAATATTTAGGTTTGGAGAGAAAGTTTAAATTCTATTTAATCTAAGGTTTAATTTGAGAAATTCTTGATTATTGACTTCATGGCTTTTATATTTGAAATTTTAATCGATGAAAAATTTGAATGCAAGGTTAGTAATTTACGTGAGCTCCGTAGGCTAGGCCTTTGTTTTATTTTTAAAATATGGAAAATAATACCTCCTTGATTATTTGAGCCAGTTCCACTGTAAATATGTATAGAGGTAGTTTAGGTGTCTTTAATTTTATTTTTGTTTATAAATCCAAAAACTCTTGAAATTGATGAACTACGTTGGAAATAATTTAATTGCATCTTAATTTTGTATTTTAAATTAGATTGAGATTGTTTATATTTTTATATTAATTCCACCATCTTAATTAAAATTAGTTAAATTGTTAGATTCTATGTTTAAATCTAAAATGTTTCTAAATTAAGATTAAAACTCATACATTAGATAAATAACTCCATATTTATGATTTTTCTCCATATTTCTCAAAGTTCTTAAAATACTTAATTCAATAGTGTATTTTCATGGATATATTTTCCTAAGTTCCAATGGGTTCGACCTCGCACTCAATCGCTATACTACTAATGGTTCGTGCGCTTGCAAGTTATAAATTTAAAATTTGCACAACAGTTGGAATCCAACTGAAGTGGCATACCTATCTGCTGATGTGTTGGCAAATCTAGAGCAGAGAGGGCACTCACCATTACATGAACCCACTAGTACAGCAACTGCAGCCTACTCCAGAGACTACAAATGCATGAAGAAAATTCCATGAAAGGAAATCCATTCTCCATTGTTAAACCGAAAATGTTTTATAATCACCTGGCTTGTGGTTGTTCCAATAGTCAATAGAACAATTGCCATCCACTGCAGGTTTGACAATTTTCTTCTCAAGAACAGTCTGAAACATCAAAAGAAAACATCTGGTAACTGCAGAAGATAAACAACTATCGACGAAAAATAAGGATGAAGATCTATTTGAGACTTTTTGATAAATTACTATCAGCAAAAAATATAGATGGAGATCTATTTGAGACTTTTCTTAGTTTATGCAATAGAAAATGATACAATCCACACAAAAATCAATGGCATCCATGCACAGCCCAAAGAGAGCACCTGAATAATATACCAGTTGTGACAATCTTCAGATTGCCCATTATCTGATACGTTGATGTATCAACATAAGTCAGTGTCGCAAACTGAACATTATTGTGAATTAGATATATGACGGAAGGAATGGGGAACAGCCGCACATTTTTCCAATCTGTAGTCATCGCTGGAGGACAAGATGATTTGAATTCTCTCCAAAGAAAAAAACTTGATACCACAAGCTGCAGTTTAACAGAAATATAACACAAGTCAACAAAATGCAACAGTTTAGTAGCATGACTAGGAAGTTATGAAAGCATCATATATTTCAATATTGATTAAAATATTTTTTATAATGCCCAAGATATATTTTCTAGTGGTTAGTATATTGTTGCTTTGATTAACATGTCTAATGACAGGACACTTGGCAAGTGCTCATTGTTGCACTCATAAAGGTCAAAGGTTTGAGTCAAGTAAACACTTTGGAAAAATGCAAAAAAATAAAAAAAATAGACACAAAATAAGACAAATGATATAATGAAAGACACATCCACAAGTGTTAATTTTGTGGGACCAAAATACAGAGAACCAAAGCACATTGATTGACCCCTTCCCCTGTGGAGTTCATGCATCCATATTTCATGCCATATGGAATGACATTCACAAATCACAAGTGAATCGGAGTTCACCTTAAATTTTACAAGGTTAAGGTCTTTTAGGTCCTTGAAGGCATAGCTACTATCATCCAACAGAGTTGTTCTTTTTCCCCATCCCTACCCATAATTAGATCTCTCAATCCCACTCCACACCCATGGTTGGTGACTCAATGGTTCCAGTTCGACCCTACAAAGAGAACTGCACCTTATAACCATGCAGTAAGCTAAAAGACATATCATCAGAGAAAATTTACCTTAAAAATTTCAGCAAGGAATGGAACTGTTGCATAGTCATATCTATATCCACCATTACTTTGCGAAAGAGTTGTCAAAATTCCCTGCCAAGTAAAGAAAATGTCAATTGTTGATGTTTGAAAGACATCTGTTATCCACATTTTGAAAACAAAGTATTAATTCTCAATGATCATATCTTTTGTAACAGTCAGTTGAAAATTGGTTAGTCTTGACGCTGCTCCATTCAAAATTCTCTTTCCTTTAAAAAAAATGATAAAAGCAAATAACACCATCTAACATGCTCTAAGTGGAAACACTTACTGCTTAAAACAATATTAATCTACAATATCTTCCACGTGAAACTACATGGTGATTGTAAATTGATGAATTAGGGGATCTTGTTTTATCATGCCTCCCCTGGTAGGTCCATGCATTCAAGTAAGGCGCATGGTTCACTCATCTAGGGATTGATTTGCACATGGGAGATGCCTTATCTCGCAATTTTTTTTTAAAGGATGGGGAATGCCTCAAAATATTTATCTTTTCTGAACAATAAGAAAGACATTTTCACTAAGCCTAAGAAGGGTACAAGAGATACAAATGAGAATTTATGAGTGACCCATACTATCCATTCTTATGGAAATCCCTCTATGCAAGATTAGAGCCTATCCCTCTTTCAGTTTTCTAAAAAAACCAACTATGTTTTTCTTCTCTTCATCCTGATTTTCACAAAAAAAAAAAAAAAAGATATCAGCTATAAAATTTCCTGATCGCCCTTTCCTGATCGCCCACCTGTTGGAAGACAAGTCCTTTATTGACCTACTCAAACCCTTACTCTCACTAAGGCCCAAAACGTCCAAGGTACTTTGCCCCTTCTTGTCGCCCATTTTATAGCTTTCGATGAGTCTCCTTTTGACAATAAGCTTTCTCCTGAAAGTAAGCCAACATCTTTAATTGCCCTAATTGATAGCAGCACTACCTCATTGGATTCCTATGTCCCTGAATTGCTTCTAAAGAAGCTCCTGACACCCCTCAATCACCATGTAGAACCTCGTCTTTGCCTGTCAGACCCAATTTTCCTTGAGCCACACCATCTACATTAAATTTGAACCACCTCCTTGTTGTTTCTTCCATTTCTCCTAAATCCCTTGCTTGTGTGCACCTCCTTCTATACCAGCCCCCAAATCTCTTTCTAGATCCACAAAAAAAATGCCCTTACTTTTCACCCATTTAATGAACAGCATCTTTGCCAATTCAAAAATCTCTTCTGCTGATCGTCTTTGTTTTGAAGATTTTTGCATTGTGCTCTTCCACGTTAAACACAAAACTGCTCTGAGAATAGTTTCCCACATCACTTGACCGTAACTGTAAAGCATTTTCCTACCCAACATCTAACATTCCTTTCCAATCCACCATTTGTCACCCATGAACATCCACATAATGAGAGAAATGTATGCCTTTTTTTCCCAAGAGAAACTTGCAGCTTATGGAGGACTCCTATTTCTATCTGAAAAACACATGTTACATCTGCATCCTGTGGTATGATTTTTCTCCAAACCACGTTGCATCTTGTTAGAAACTTTCTGTAACCAATGCCCAATAAAAAAATTCTACCCTTGGTGGGGCCACAACTTTCCATATGAGAGCAATAGGCACTGTCTCACACTGAACTGGAGTTAAGAGAAAAGGTTCCCACATACAAAGCCAGGCATCTCCTTTTGTCTTGCATATAAAAGCATCTTTAAGAGCTTTCAAAAGAGTCATAGTCGTAAACAGAGAGGTCTATGAGTTTAACCATCACCTCAATCTTCCCCCCGAAGGCTCATAGCAGTCATTGACCCTTGCATCTTTTCAGAACATGACCCTAAAAAAACATTGGAAATGACTCCTTAGTGGAGATCCACCAGAATGACACAACCCTTGGCCATCAAGAAATTGCAGACCTTATGAACCCCAAAACCAACTTGACGCCTCTTCCATTTTAAAAATAGGCCTCACTACACTTCACCCTTTCCCTCAACATTAAACTCCACAAATCCCATTCCCTTTCTTCCACCCCATATTTGTGATAAAGAACTTTCCCAAGAGCATTCGCTTTCTTTTTTTTTTTGGAAAAGGTGACAGCTTTCACTAAGAGGAGCCAATACAAAGAGATCGTAACTGAGATGGCCACAGAGAGAATATAAAAGAAATAAAACAATTTTCCAGATCTTGTGGTTTTATACTTTTTGTTTCAGTTCATTCCATATCTCCAAGGTCATTGACACAACAAAGAATCATTGTTATCCTTGATCCTAGCCAAGCCTGATCCACTTCATTTCTTGGTCTTCGAGGTATCCTCCCATTTGATAAGGTCGAACTTCTTTTGTCATTACTCCTTCCCATAGAAAATCCATTTGTAACTTTTCTAACATTGGAATCTAAGTAAGGTCAGAGCAAATGGGTAGATCTGCCTAGTAGCCTCTATCAAAATGATCCTCCCCCTAAAGCCAAATAATCCTGCTTCCATGCCACCAACCTCCCCATGAACTTTTTCACCACTTGGTCCCACAGATTTTTTTTTTTTTGAGAAATAAGCCTTTTGGATTTTTCATCATTGACATGGTCCCACATGACTTTCCTCTTGGATTTGCACCCATTGGCAATCTAAAGTACATCATGGGCAGTTTCCCAACCTTGTACCCCACTATTTTCGCCAACACAACTGTGTTCTCATGTTCCATCCTAAAGTCAGCCATCTAACCAGGTTATCTTTTAACATTTTAAGACCATCAGCAATTTGTAACATCTCTAATACAATAGCTCGTAAACTTTTCAGCCAATGGTTGAATTGATGACAAAAAATTTTGCCAAGCAAACTTTAAGATGGTAGTCACAGGACTTAGGGTAAATTGCTTGAGATGACCAAAAATGAAGAGGCATTAGAAGCAAAGAGAATATCAGCATTCCTCACCTTGTCTTCCATGCAACCATGACCAGTTATTTATAGCCTCGTATAGAGGTGCTGTGTCACATCCTCTGATTTGTAGGACCCATACGCACATGTGGTTTGAGGCACTCATGCACCACCAAAGTCATAGAATCTTCTGCACATTGTGGGCGCATGTGGCTATGCACTACCACAGCAGCTCATGCCACGTTCAGGTGACATAGATCTTGTATAACTATGATCATACCATAGTATAGAATCCGGCAACTTAGGACGGCATATGATCTTGACACAGTTTATTTTATTAGTGGCAAGAGACTGAGGGGTGCAATCTATCTTTCAACTGATGGCCAAATCACATTGGATCTAGTTACTGGATAGACAAAATAACCAGTATTAGCAGTAAGATGGTGGTCACATCGAAATCCAATTGTCAAGCAACAACTGCAGTCTTATTAAAATGTTTGACAATTGAAAACGTACATAATCACCTGTCTTACATTGAATCTAGGTGATAACATCACAAGAAACACAAGGGAAAATTTCTTCCAACCAGGTGGAATTGATACAGAGGAGAGAGAGAGAGTGAGAGAGATCATAAGCGCGACCATGTGTTTACCTCTTTCAAGCATCTTTTGAATGCATACTTTTGGTCATAGTATAAACCATAATCCATACTCAACTTAGAAGGCCACTATGTCAAGTAAGGCATATCCGGAGTTGAGACTCTCCAAGAACTCAGAGTCAGGACTCAAAAGGCTTGCTTGAATCGATGAGCTGCTCAGGCTAAGCCAAACCAAGTTTTATACTATCTCCTAGGCAACAAAATTGGAAATTGGCTGTGTAAAATCAAGTTTGGAGTCCTCATAAGCACAGCCTATATGACCCTCTAATTTTCTTTTCTACTGCATTATACAGAATCCAATAGAATCGAAGCATATACATATATGTGAGCATTTAATATGGAAACACAACATCCATGACGTATATTAACAAATTCAAGTCGTGAAACCGAAACACAAAATCCATAAAAGAAGATGCAACCAAGTTCTAACTTTTTCTTAAAAAAAAAAAGAAAAACTCTCTGTGATCCCCCATAGGCGAAAGAAATCTGAAAAGAAAATGAAATACAATAATCCTACTGAGGATATGGAAGCGAACTCTGTCAAAACTATTATATTTCAATTTGTAGAATTCACTGAATGAAAAAGTAAAATTAAGAGACAAAAATGACATTTTACGGATGCCCAACAACATATAAGATGGCCCCTTAAACACCAGAACAACAAGATCCATGGATCTAACAAAAACTAGAAAAAAAAAACCGGAAGAAGAGAAAAGGGAGAGAGAGTTGAAGGGCAATTTGGAGACGTGAAAGAGGTACCTGAGAGCTGGTGAGAAGAGTGAGAAGGGCAGCAATGAAATACCACTGCATCTCCTTTTCTAGCTCTCTTCTTTCTCTTTCATCCAGTGCCTCTCTCCCTTCCTTTCTCCTCTGTTATTCTTACTCAACGGGTCGAGTTTGTGCAGTGTCCACAGTCGACCCGTGGTCCTACTATGTGGATCCACCGAACTCAAATCATGTAATGGGCTCAATCTTTTTCTAAAGGTAGCTCAATCTTATTTATTAATCAGTAAGATGCATGTCCTGTGAGAGTAGCTTAATTTATTTTTGATTAATTCGATTTAGCATATTTATATTGCTACTTTATACCATTCAATAAAAATATAAGACTAATTCAGACAAACATTCATTGAATCCAATTTAAGCTCTACAAACTCAAATTAGAAACAATTTTGAGCCCTGATTTTGGGGCAGATGTGAATCTACACTATCATTAAATCCAAATGAGGATTTCTCGACTCTCAGAATGGGCCCAGACCTGTTTCTGGCCCATTTATAATATGTGGGCTTAGACACCAAAATGAATTTTTTGGAGAATTAAATATAATGGATTAGGAAATATCTTAATAGTGCTGAGACCTTAGAGACTACATATTGACATCTTATTTATTATTGTATAAAACCATTTTAAATTTAAAATAGTTAAGTTTGTATGAAAATTAAAGCAGTAATGATGATGACATTAAGCTTGTAACCTTTAAAATCAAATATAGTACTGTTGTAAATTATAATTTAAAATAAGGACTCTTCTTATATATTATAAAATAGATTTGATAGATAAATAAATAACATGTATCTACAAGCCTTGTAATCTCCACCAATCAATCCTAAATGACAGTTGCAAATGGATATTTCAATGTTTCCATGACACTGTTAGAGGAATTTGTGGTATTTTTAAACTCTATTTCATCCACCATTTGCTATTTAATTCACAAGATGTTCATGATCCTAAACACAGTTTTAAAACTGGACAAATGAGCATTAAATATTTTTTTTTTAGCCCAATGCCTTAGATATTGAGAGAATTTATGATATTTTTAAATCATTTTTACACCATTAAATCATGAATTTTTAATCATATATTTTTGAGATTTTTAAAATGTCGCCCACGTCCACATTTCGAATGAACTCAGGGTCAGTGACTCAGTGAAGATCTGGTAGAAAAGAGATGTAATTTGAGAAGATCTGCATAACGAAAATTACCCTTCAAATTGTCACTCTCTAGTCTCTATGCCTTCATGGTTGTTGAGATTTTTAGAGAATTAAAAGAATAAAAATTTGTGATGATCTAATATGGGTATATAGGGTAGCTCAACTGAAACGTTTCAGGAAGTGAGAGGTTGTGAGTTTGTGTCCCCATAGCATTAACCAATGGCTATCGTACGTGGGTGCAACACCTAAAGTAGGAGTTTTAGGAGAACTAACCTAATTCCAAAAGTTTCAAAGAGATCTCCCTCCTCTCGTACTAAAACAAAATAAAATTGTGATGATTTACCTCATCCAAATAACATAATCTTACAAACATGAGTCAATTCGTGGAATACAATAATCACAATTTTAAGACATTCTCCTCATACTCATATCTTTTAAAATATCATTCTCCTCATATCCATATAATTCAAAACATGTCTCACCAAATAATATTGGTTATCACATTAGACATCAATATCTAAGAAATTTTACCAAGACATTCTCTATATGATTTTTGTTTCTTTTTAAAAATACAAATAAAGTTAAGACTATTGAGATTTGAATAAGTGAATTAATGTTAAAAGATAGAGTTAAAAATAAATGAAGGAAGGAAAAATCTAAAATAGCATCAATAAACGATAAAATAAGAGAAACTTTTTTGAGATAATTTTTTTATATAAATAGAAGATCAAAATACAACTCTTGTTCGTAGAGTTGTAAGGTTAAAAATCACCAGCACAAACAGATAGCGACCGTTAAAAATATAAGGAAAGGGATAAAAAAATAAAAAACAAATTAGATTGTAGGATAATTGATATTATGATTTATGATTTAATCAAATGAAAAAGTATATGTCCTAAAAGCTGACATCAGATGAATGAAATAATAGTTTTTCGCTTACAAGTTACAACGAGTTCCACCCATGCAAGTCATCCTGCGTGTCGATAGAGCCTAACTCACTTGGGAGCTAATATATGACTTTAAATTTATTTGAAATTTCTATTTACAAATAAGAAAAGTTGAAGAGATCAATCTAAACATTCACTGAGGTAAACTTTTCAAGGGTTCAAATCAACTTATTTGGTAAAAAATTGAGTCATATGACTTTTTAATTTCAATCCAAAATTAATGAGGATTAGAAAGGTTCATTTTAGATGGTACGGACAACTTTTTTAATTTGTTAGTCTGTATGTCATTGTCACAAATATTATTATTGAAAATTTAAAATATTATCAATAAAAATTAACTTTGATATATTTTAAATTATTCAATTTTATCAAGATATTATAAAAATACCAATAAAAATAAAACAAAAAATAAGTAAATATATTAAAAACTTATATTTAAATGCTTAAAAATGTATAAATTGAAAATACATAGAGATTTTGAGCAATTATTAAGATAATATCATCTACTGTGATATAATCATTTATGGCATGTTTTAAAATATTAAAATAAATTATTAGAAGATGAAAATGTTAAAATAACATTAAAATATTGATAAAAACATAGAAGATATTCGTGATTAGCGATTATTGCTTTAGTGTTTTTTTTACTGTTTATTACTTTATCGAACTCTTTAAGAAGTCGAAATGCGTGTGATAGGGTTGGCCTAAATGCAACGGCCTCTATTCTCTCCAACGGTCGAAACCTCTCCTGTTCCAGACAGGAACCAGAGCCACCATTCCCCCCCACTTCAGTAACCTCCCTTTTGGATCAGTTTCGGCAGTTTCGGCCTAAACCTGGTGGCTTTAATCATGGCAGTATTCCAATCATTCATACTCGATTGCACATCAATTCCGATTGGGTTTTATACTTTTATTCAATACCCAATTTCATCCTGCTTCTAAACTCAATAATTTATTACCTTTTTTGTGTTAAGACAATCGAATTTACCAATACTCTTAGAATTCAAGCAATTGTTCTCATATTTTTTTTTCAAGAACTGAGAGCAACCATCTTTTACGGGGTACTTAATCAGAGAAGACAGGATATTTCTTTTTTCTTCTGCTGGCGATGGAACAATTTCGGCAGATTGGAGAAGTCCTTGGCAGTCTGAAGGCTATGATGGTGTTCCAAGATGAGATACGAATCAATCGACGGCAGTGTTGTTTGCTGGTCGATGTTCTCAATCATGGGTTCGAAGTGATTGCAGAAGAGATTAGGAACAATCTGAAATTAAATGAGAAGCTGACAAAATGGAAGGCTCTTGAGCAGCCCCTGAAAGAACTGGACAAGATCTTCCAAGAAAGCGAGCAATACATCCGCAATTGCTTGATTACAAAATATTGGTGGGTGAAAGCGGTGTCACTCGCTCAGAACACTGATTGCATTGAATTCCACCTTCACAACCTTTTTGGCATAATGCCGGTCGTGCTAGAGGCAATTGAGGTCGCTGGCGAGATTTCTGGACTCGATGAGGAAGAGATCCAGACCAAGAAGATCATGTTCACAAAGAAGTACGAGAAGGAATGGATGGACCCAAAGCTCTTTCAGCGAAGATTTGGAAAGCAATATTTAGTATCTCATGACATATGCAATAGAATTGACACTGTTTGGAGGGAAGACCGTCGAATTCTGTTGGAAATGATAGGTGAAAAGAGAAGTTTAGGGCCTGAGGTTCTGGCGAAACTAGAGCTTCGAATTGCAGACCTGTTGTTTAAGAATCTGAATTGGGTGGAATCATCGAACGGGAAGTTGTTTCCAAGTTCAATTCTAGTACGCTCCAAGGATTATCAAGTAAAGAGACGGTTAGGAAGCAACAGTCAGTGCAAGGAAATTCAATGGATGGGAGAGAGCTTCGCAGTCAGGCATTTTTTTGGGGATATCAAATCCATGATGCCTGAGATATCTTGCTTATCGTCACTAGCTCATCCAAATATCATGACCTTCTTGTGTGCATTTTCTGATGAAGAAAAGAAAGAATGTTTTCTGGTCATGGAACTGATGAACAAGGATCTCTGCAGTTTCATCAAAGAAAAGACTTGTCTGAGAAGAAGAGTGCCATTTTCTCTTCCAGTTGCTGTCGACATCATGCTTCAGATAGCAAGGGGAATGGAGTATCTGCATTCACACACCATCTATCATGGAGCTTTAAACCCTTCAAATATCCTTATCAGAACAAGGAGTTCCAATTCAGAAGGATATTTTCACATTAAGGTAGCAGGGTTTGGCCTCTCTTCTGTCAAGAAGTCCTCTCGGACATGTGCAAATCAGACAATTACAAACCCATTTATATGGTACGCGCCAGAAGTACTATCAGAACAAGAGCAAGATCGGAGTTCTTCCTGTGGATCAAAGTATACAGAAAAAGCTGATGTCTACAGCTTTGGAATGATTTGCTTTGAGCTGCTTACCGGAAAAACTCCCGTCGAAGAAGGTCACCTCCAAGGAGAGAAAATGAGCAGGAACATCAGGGCAGGGGAAAGGCCACTCTTCCCGTTTTCAACACCAAAATATCTCACCAACTTAACCAAAAAGTGCTGGCACAATGACCCATTCCAGCGCCCAACTTTCTCATCGATTTGTAGGATCCTTCGTTACATCAAACGCTTTCTGATCATGAATCCCAACCACAGCCAACCTGATTCACCAATGCCACTAATTGACTATTTCGATCTAGAAACAGGCCTATCAAGGAAGTTCCCTGCACAGCTAAGTAATGAAATTACACTAGTTTCACATATTCCATTCCAAATGTTTGCTTATAAAGTCATGGAGATAGAGAAAAAAACTGTCAATTTCAAAGTTGGGAGTTCTGAATCAGAGAGTAGTGAAGCAGCATCAGTTTTTGGTGATGAAAATGTGGTTATGGCGGCGGAGGATCTGTTCCCTCCACCCTTGGTCACTCCAAGTTTATCGCCTCCAATGTGTTCCAAGTCTAACAAAAAGACACCTATAAAGAACTCTACAACTACCAAGTCCAAAAGGAATTCAGGTCACATTCAAGTCCTCTTTTAGCATTCTACCAAGTCCAAAAGGACTTCAATGTCAATCCCTTTTTCTAATGTTTGCTAGAAATCTTGAAAAATGGCCCTAAATAGGTTTTAGTGGATGAGTAGACCTTAGAAATCTTATCCAATGGCGATTTCGGGATGTTAGCAAAAGTCCCACATCACCGGTGGATCTTTGGTTCTTGGAGTTTATAAGCACATGGACATGTTCTACTTTCAACCTGGTTTTTAAGGATGAGTTCTACTCATGTGTTTAATATCAGAACTTGCTGAGTAAATTGACTTACTTAAGTTATCAATTTGAGTTAAAAAGAATCATTTGCCCTACACCCACCTTACCTCTTTGAATAGACTCATTTGGTGATGAAACTTTTGTTGAAGAATTGATTTAGCGATAGTTTACATCACATAATATGTAATATAATAACTTCTAGTTGCACTATACCGATCTTCAATTTCATCAAACATAATTCTTATGTTTTTCCATGATTTTACAGCGCAACACCAAAAAGGAAGAAACATAAGGCCCCCTCGGCTCATGCCATGCGGCCGCACTTTGAGAATAAACTCTGCAACCAATCTCACAACAGTTGCCATGAGTCCACCACGGAGGAGGACGTCCGGGCATGCTTCTGATTCTGAGATAACAATTTAACATGCTTTTAGATTCTTCATCAATTGCTTTGTCTCTGTATAGAAATTTGTTAAGATAAGGTTCTCATCATTTTTTTTCTAAAATAAATGACAATGATGTTAACATTGAAGTGTAAGGTACAAAGACTTACTGTCCACTTGATTTTAATGGTCAAAGTCACTAGAAATCTATCTTGGAGTTTCTTCAAAGTAGGGGTCAAAAACCGATACATATCGGCCGATACGATATGTATCGACCGATATTTCGACCCCTACTTCAAAGCACTTAGTTCCTTTGATCACTACTATCAAAGTACTTATAAATTGAATTTTGGATTCAAATTGTCTCATCATGTATACTTTCACTCTGAATAATTGAATTTTTAATAGTCTCGAATGGACGGACTTGAACTTTACAGGTGGATTGCAGGTGGGTTCAGGCTTAGTACTTTTTCAAGCAGGTTGATTTCAATTTAACCTTGAAAAGTCTGATGGGCTATAAGCATGCTCCGGGTTTAAAATATTGAGAAGGGCTCAGGCTGTGATAGAGGGAAGTCCGGCCTAAACTCGGCCCATGATAATGGCATAATTTTAAAAATCAAATATGTAGCATATAAGCAGGTACATTGGCCTAGTCGCTAGACAAACTGAAAGTAAATACTTTCTAGGTTTGCTTTATGTGTGTCATCTAAATCTCCTTTCATTTAGATCTAAGGTTATAGTTTGCACGATCCAATAATAAAATAATTTAAACCTTAATATCTATTTCACTGGCTTAGACTGTGTTATGAGAAATTTGAAATGGAATAACCTTTGGTGTTTGAAGAGTAACATTTTTTTATCGATAAAATGGATAATTCTTTTATGTCTACATAGCTTATTTTAAGATGAAAAAAAGAAAAATTCACTTTTAAATGCTAAAGGTAAGGTTTACTTCCCATGGCGCAAAAAACGAGTGTTTTATCATCATTGATTTGGATTCAAATCGCAAGTATTTGGGTCAGTCATTACCGTAAATATCTCATATTCAAATAACAGTCTCTCAATCAAGTGCCAATATTGATTTGTCATATTAAATAAATGAGCATTTCTACAAGACACAAATCAGACCTGAAACACTGCATGGAGCTCAATGTTGGATAATGATGAAAAGGCAAGCAAATAAAATAGTGGCAAACAAATAAATTGTGTTGTTATAATAAAAGACAGGATTAAAAATGTTGGATAAGTCTAAAGTCTGCTGTAGTAGAAGAAAATGAGGAAACGACATCTTAATGTGATTGAGTAAAATTTATAGATGTTCAGAAACAACTCTAATATAGAGTCAAAATTACAGACGGCTCTAAGAGAGGTAAAAAGGTGGTTACAGACAATAATGAGGTGTTAAGTAGAGGACAAGATAGAATCTCAGGTGATGAGCTTGCCAATAGAGTTGAGTAGAAAAGTAGAACTTGGAAAGTTAAACTTAAATGAGGTAAAAGCTATAACATTGATGATGATGATGATAGTGAATTAGTGATAATGATATGTATTTAAATACATCCCAAATAAATGGTAAGTTAAAAGCCAAGTCTGCCAAACACATAATCCATTAAATTGAAGAATGTGGTAAAATCAAAATCAAAATCAAAATTTATCTTACATGCTTCTCATAATCTCAAGCGCCAGACTTTCTAGCCACATCAAATTAGCAACAATGAATATGGTTGTGGATGTAGTATTCATGAATTGAAACACTCGACTATGAGAGCCCTTTGCTTTGGAAGGCCGGTTGTCTGTATTCTGTGCCTAACTTGGCTACCTTTCTTGAAAAAGAGTATTTACAGAGAGAGAGAGAGTCCATCCTCACGCCGGCGAAACACCTTTTCAAGGTGCTTCAGAAACCCTTCAAATCCATTATGCCAGCATCACCCAGGATGGAAACAAAGCAGCGAACCACCCTTAAATCCATTATGCCAGCATCACCTATGACGAAAATAAAACAGCAAATAGATGAAAATTGTTCTTCAGCAACAATAATTCACTCGCCTTGCCAATTTTCATACACAGGTTGCATGGGTGGATCTTTTTCCTCAGCATGTAGACTGCGTGTATTTTTTGCTGGGGAGATTCAAAACTGAGCAATTCAGGCATTCTGACCAAAACCAAGGCAAGGTGAAGTCTCCTTTTGCAGGAAAAGACATTGCATTATTTCTCAATTTCTTGTCGTCCTTTCAGCAAAATATTGCAGAATGTTTTGCTGATTTCTTCTTCACTGTCCACACAGAATCATTCCTTCTTTTGAACAGAGGCAACTTTGATATCTGCAAGCCAATGACACTAGATTCTCACTCTTATCACACCAATTGCAACAGTTTGATGCTGCCATTAGAGTTTGCAGCAACAACCATATTTGACTTCCCTCTCCAGCACACACTTGAAACGAACTGTCCATTATCATCTACTGTCTCTTGCCCAGAGATAGGATCAATGGAGCCAAACTTGTGTGAAGTTATAGGCATAGGGAGGGATCTATAATAGGAATAAACCTGGGATAAAAAAGACAAAGTATTACAACCTAGATGCTTTTTCCATAAAACACACACTCAGTTGCAGACAACGTAATTTTTTTTTGAAAAACCAACCAGGTGAGGAGTGGACATACCCAGTTGACTCTGCATAAACAAAAAATTGAAATTTTGCAAGTAGCTAAGCAACTTAAATGCGAATTCCAGGCACGAGATTTGAACATGTTTCAAAACTTCTATTGAAATGATTCACATTGATCATTATGAACAGCTTTAGTAATATGCCTTAACCAGGTATAACCAAGATATCAAGAAGCTTGAAGTGGATGAGGGAACCAACAAAAAACTTTTGGATAGGAAGACCAAGCCATCCAATCTCTGCTCATCCATAAACATAAATGTTATAATCTAATCTTGATCATCTGTTTGCAAGTGAAACAATCATTTAAAAAAAAAAATGAAAGCCAAAATGATGGATGGGTACAAACTCACAATCTGAAAGGATTTGGGGCATGCATGAACAGGAAAAATCAAGTGTAAAATAGTATGTGGACAGGCAATAGAGTTCTCAGAGTATGGCTTCACCCAGGGTCCACTTCGACCCTTATTTATTTGCTTTGGTTATGAACACCTCAATGTTACAAGTCAAAGATAAAATTCTTTAATGCATGTTTTTATGGATGTAGTGATAATTGTCAGAAGACATCAGCTACATAATACATTGGATATAAGGAGGAAAGCTTTTGAGACATTATAAGACAAAGATGAAATATAAGCAGGCAAGAGTAGCGGAACTAAGCATAGAGAGGATGTGAACTAAATCAAAATTGAAAAATGATTTAGCTTGTTGCATGGGAAAAAAAATGGTGAGCTTGTTTTTGTCCTTCCCATTTGACATGTCAATGGGTGAGGCCTACCTTTTAAATACATGTCAGACAACTAGGGCTACAATGCTTGGAATGACACTGCATGAAAGCCCATGAGGCCTACCAACACCTGGGGATGGACCAATTTGAAAGGTCAATAGGTATGGTTTTCAAGGGTCCAAAGATCAATAGTAAAAAAAGTGTCAATTTGGGTAAGATCCATGGAAGACTGCAAACCCACACAAACACCCACATGCAGCCACACACACATGCACGCACGTGCGCAGGCGCGCACACACAGAATCAGTCATGCTCGAGCATCAATCTGAGATTGCTTGTAGCTTGCCTCACTTAAGGCACTCAGGCCTCAGCAAATACTCTCTAGTCTCCAATGACTATTGAAATAGAAGAAGAAGGGACCACTATTTTATGTAATTAAACTTCCCTAGCAAGAGGACAGTAACATCCACCTTCCAGTTGCTTTTTATGCCATTCCAGACGGATGTATCAATGCTGTGCTAGGACAGATGAAAATCACCAAATGGAAAAGCCAGGCTCTCTTATTGAATCGTTTGGCCTAGAAACATCCAGAACACACAATATAGGCACTCGATATTGGGATTACTGGGATCTGCTGATGATGATATTGAGGTTTCTTGTGGAAAGACATCCTTTCCAAGTAAGACAGGTTCGGCTGAGTAACCAAACATGTCACACCCAACATCCTAATACAAAAATCTAGATGTCTAAGAGATAAGCTGGATAGTTAAAAATAAGCCAAAAAAAGAAAGAATTCATGTCCTAATTTAAAATTGAAATATCAAGATTATGAACAGTCCAGTTAAATATACCTCATTTGTCTCTGAGCCACATGCTATATAACCATCAGAAACAGATAGACCCACAAAATTCTGAAGGAAACAAAAGGCAGCAGTTAGTAGATCATCACTTCGAAGAAAATGCTCCACGTTTTTGTTGAAAGGTAAGAAAATGCTCTACGTTAGCAACAATTATGTGTACGAAAATCATCTGGTAGACTACAAACCTTCTCATTCATATGGCCACTCAAGGTTAAGGTGCAAGCATTGGTGGATAACCCACTAGAAGCGGTCTTATTGAGATCCCAAATCTTGAGTGTGTTATCTGTGGACGCAGAAACAAGGGTACATGGGTCTAAGAATTTCACATAGCTAACAGCTTTACCATGTCCTGCCAATGTACACCAAGGAATTCTAGTATTCCGAACATCATAACAGTAGATCTTGTAATCAGCAGATCCGAAAGCCAATAAATGAGCAGAGTGGGATGAAAACTGAACACAGCAGACATTAGCAGCATTTCTGATAGTGTCAAAGCTATTTATCTGCCATTGTAACAAAGACACATCGATAAGCATCAGTTGTATGTAGTTTTCTTCCCTAATAAAAAAAGGCAATACGTAAAAAAAGGACCCCACTTCTGCCATGCTTCTTATTTGAAAGATCCTTGGCTGTGGTTTCACTGGATAGCAGACAGGGACAGTAGGAATCTCGTTAATCCATTCATGTACATCACTAATTAGATGACGAGGCGTTTGGCTACTTTAAGAGTCATAGTTGCTCCAAGCCGTTCACCCGCTCTAACCAACGGATAGAGGAGAGTTAAGTGGAGTCCTTTCATGTGTCACACTTTTAGTGAGGAGATTTTACTAGTGTCCCTGGTGCCACTCTTTTGAGAAGCCCAGTTCAATAGCCTTTACATCTCATGGTCATTCTATTTAAAAGAGTTCTTTTTCATTTTATCTGAAAACTATTTTACGATTTTTTTTAATGTTGAATGCACAATGAAAAAAAAAATTACTCACAACAGCCCAGTGTAACCCACAGCCTATCTAGTCTTCATGAATATCTGTACTTCACAGTGTATTCATTAAGTAGCGGAAGGTACAATACAAGAGAAATATACAAATCCTCTACAAGAAAACGAGAATCACTACAACCCACCCCCACCCCAGTAATAAATAATATATAAAAAGTTACCATATTGTCTGGAATTACATATAGCCGAGCTAACCTTCTAACATGTCTGAAGGAAGTGTCCCTATCCTTGCACATGTAGGAAATATCTCTCTAGAACTAACAATGAGCCTCCAAGGAGTTTTCCGGCTTTCTGCCTACCAAAAGCCCAAGCAACGGCATTTGCCAAATAAATTCCACAATAAGGTTACCCGACACATGCCCCTCATCAATCTACAAAGCTAAAGCCCTCCTAATAGCAATTAGCTCATCCTTATTAGAATCTATAGTACCTATGGGCTTTGTGAAGAAGGTTTACACATCACCCAGATGGTATAAATTTAATTTTTTTTGAAGGAAAGTTTTTTTGAATTTTTTAAAATTGTTTTTTTTTTTAAAATGGTTTTATTGGTTACGGTTCGAGAGTTTTTTGCAGTTTTATGTGTTTGAAAGATTTTCTTTTAAATCGGCCCGTGATTGAGCCCGTTACCGTTGAACCACCGGTTCAACCACGGGCTGAGTTCATTTTTAAAACACTGGTACAGTTCTCTTTTAATGTGAATAAAATAGTTATCTTTCAAAAAAAAACAGGATATTAGCGAAGACATGCATTAGAGTTTATAAAACAAAGGCAGGGCCCAAATAGTACTAGTTTCCTTGCATCTAAAAGTAAAAATACTATAAAAATCAACTTAAAAGCACATGCCTCATTGATGCTCCAAAGCTTAACTGAACAGTCATCACTTCCAGTGGCTAGTTTTCTGGGATCCACTCTGGAAAAATCAACAGACCAAACTCTCCTTTGATGCTCCTTATACTGTGAAAGCCCTTGTCCGGAGCTGGCATCCCATAACTGCATATCATCATGTACCATGACATTACAAATCCATGATAGAAAATTGAACATCTCAAACGAGGATTGGCAGAATGCACTTGGTAAAGAAAAACAGCATGGAAAGTAATACAGCATTCCAAAAAACAGCCTCTCACATATGATATACAAACCTGAACCACACCATCATAATCAGTTGAAGCTAAATAGTTCTTGATGTAGTTATTCCAACAAATACTGCTAAGCTTTGATTTGCATGACAGTTCAACGACAGGGTAATGAATATCAACTGTGTCATTCAACAAGGAATCAAACTCAAAGATCTTAATTTTCTTTGATACCCCAGCAGCAGCAAAATACTCCTCATCCCTGTCAAAACTCAAAGAGCAAATAACATTTGCAGAATTGAGGTCTGCACTCCTGATGATGCTACGCACTTCAAATTTACTATAACGAGCATACTTGCATATACCATTAAAAAAGCTTCCAAGGCGGTCGGTAGGTTCCTCTTTTGTGTATGATTCATCATCATTTTGCATCTGGAACAATCGATGTTGGGTTTTTATTACATGATTATCCAAGCGTGACGCAGCATCAGTTTCAGGCAGCTCAATTTTTGATCTTACAGAAAAATATGCATTTTCAAGCTGTTTGATGTTTCTCACCAACCGTGCCTCATTCATCAATGAGGTAGATGATCTAGGGACTACTTCTGAGGGTAAGAGTCCAATATGAAGTTCAGTCCTCAGAGAGTGCCTTCTCTCCACCTCCTCAATGTCTGTATTTATGCATCCAAGGTTTTCAGCCAACTTAGCAGCCTGTTTACTCTTTTGTTCTTTCAAGGTAATGAGGAAATGCAATAACAACTCTGATTCAGCATTTTCTTCATCAATAGATATAGATGATTGCTTTTCAGAGGACAGATCTCGAACTTCACCAATCAATTCAGATTGTAGGATTTCCCTGGCAAACAGAGCATAATAAAGTTTTTGTCAGGCCTACCACATAACATATGAAACTGATTGCATTAACCAAACTTGTATGATAGATTAGATTCATGAAAAAGAAACCAGATTCCTCCAACTAGATTTTCTATTTATTTTCTATTTTTATTTTTTGAGGGACAGGTGGTGTTTCTAGGATTGACTAAGATCTACTACATGAACCTTCCAATCCTTTAAACAAATATTATGGCTTGCATTTCAAATGAAAAGATGCTAGCAACAGAAAAAATCAGTCAGATTTCACCTAAGAAAGAAAGTGATGCAGCACAAAAGGTCAAAAAAAAAATCAAACCGACAAACGTGAAGAAATTTCCATTTTTAATTCTTGCTTCTTTTATTTTTTCCCTTTTCTTTAATTTTCGTTTGATTTTTATTTCCATTTTTGTTTCGCTTTTAATTGTATAAAAAAGTCCCAAATCGTGATTGTACACATAGAATTTGATTAATGGAAAATTAATTTGGAACTTCACCAAACTCTTTTTTCTTTCCCAGGTGGATTCTCGTTCTTCTTCTCCTCTTCTTTTCCTCTTTTTTTCTTCCCTTCCCTTCCCTTCCCTCTTCTCGTGGATTCGAGATTCTCTCTCCAGCGACGGTGATCGCTTGGTTTCATTTACTCCCTCTCCTCTGTTGAGAGCACATTGTCGGACTGTCGTGGACGGGGATCCACGTGTTTCATGTCGTTCTTCCCACTCGGCAACCAGCTACTGCACCACCTAATTTGCTACCATGTCGCCTCCTCATCGGATGGGCTTCTCCCGTGCATCGCCAGGATTGTCGACGCACCTGCTGCTTCGCCCAGGCATCTACTGCTGTCTCGGTCAGTCCCTGGCCGAGTGCCCCTTCGCCCAGGCTCACCCAAGCTTGGAACACTCAAGTCCCTGCACTCCCAACCTCCATGTTTCTCTCTCCCTCCTCTTTTTCCCTGATCGTCCTTTCCTTTTCTTTTCCCCAGAGCCTTTTAACTTAAACCACCCCCACCTTTGACCGAACCATTCTAATTCACCATTTACCACCCTTTAGCCCATTGACCCTTGGTTGTTTGACCAGGATTGACCAACCCATACCCATTCCCATTGACTGGTCCCATTATTTTTATTTGATTGATCCTATCCGTTGCGTCAAGCTTCGCCACCATTGTTGCGTCACGCTCTAGATTCCAGCCAAGCCTACTGCTCCTACCACCGCTCCCACCAAACCAACCACTGCCCAACCCTTGCTTCCATCCACAGACCCTTATCGTCCATCAACCATCCTCCCTTCCTGCTTCTCTCGCCACCAATTACAAGTCCAGCTCGGTTTTGACAGAGCACCATGTTCCTTTGCACCTTCAGCCTCGTCCATGTTTCCAAACCATTGACAGTCAACTTCCCCTCTTAGCCTTCCTGAAGACATTGACTGACCCTTTGACCGAGTCTTGACCTTCATCCAAACCCACTACCTCCACTGTTTAGTGCCCACTCCACGTCCCTTCAACCCAGTCACACTCATAACCCGTCTAGCCAGCCACTGATCCAGTCACTGCAGCCCATTGCCGATCGCCGAGCCCTGTTTCTGCTTGCTTGGTCACACCTCAACACGTTCAATCTTGCTCCAGCTGCGTCAGAAATGAAATTAGAAGGTTTTGGTCTATAGAGCCAATCAAAATGGCCAGTCACAACCCATCTTTTTTAAATGAGAGAATTGTACATGACTTGTTTGAGTCACATTACTCACTTGAGTCATCAAGTCCCTGATTTAAAATGATTTACTTTCCTTAATTCTTAATTAGTAATTATTAGTTTCAATTTACATATATTTGGACCAAAATAGAAATTAGAATAATTGAAAATCAAAATCATCAAGTTTATGAACACATAATTCAGTTCAAGATCATACAGTCAATCAGCCACCAGGAACACTTGGCTTAAAGGGAACCCGATATTTTACCATTTGTATAGTTAGAATGAAAACAAACTTTACAATCTAATATTTTCTAATATTCTAGATTTTCAGATTTTTTTCAAAACTTTATATGGGGCTTTAAAATTTCACACTGGTTTGGACCAATTTGACCAATACTTAAAATTACTGCCTAGTTCATATCATGCATCTGTAGGGACGTATACAATAACTGGTTCTGATTTTTTGAACCATTCTTACTGAGTCCCTCCAAAAATTACCAAATCAAACTTATCCAAAAAAAGAACATTACTGATTTCCACTTCCAATCTCTCCATCTCTGATCAACTTTACAATGTTGTGAGAATCCAAAAGAGATAGCCTCTCAATGATGGTTTTTTAGAATGATGGCCTCTAACTGCTTCCCCAAATCCCAGCCCCCACTGAGTGAGGTTGGTGCCTGTTATCATTCTGACTAGAGAAGGAAAGCAAGGGGCCTCAAATCCCACACCAAGAAAGTGGTAGAGGTTCAATCTTGGTACCTATTCAATCGGGACAGAGAGAAGTGTGTGTGTGTGGGTTGGTGGGTGAATCTGGATGTGTGTGAGGAGTGTTGGATGAGGTGGAGAACCTCCAGCTGAAGGAACAAAGGCCCGTGCGGCGTGATGGGTTGGAGACAAGCAGCTGCAAATATGAGGCAGTGGGCTGCAAATGATGAGTTTGATCAGATGAATACCGCTTTGAAATGCTTCACCCGAGGATCAGACAATCCCGTGGAAGCAGTTTACACGGAAAATTTTACAACAAAAAAATGATAATCATATCCACCACAAGGAAAATGCCAAACACAAACTAGAGTTTGGTAAATGTAGTCAAGACTACTGAGTAAATTCTCTCTCAATGTCCAGCCTGCTCAAACTCAACAGCTTTAGACTTCTAAATATTCCTCAGAATTAGTCTTAGGAAGTATACTAGATCAATTCTCAACTGCTTAATTTGATTGTCCCATGCATATTTGCATACCAAAATTTCAACCTGGGACTGAATGCTAGATGGCTGTTTAATTAATAAGTGAAGCTATGACAATTATTCTCTTTACTTCATTTCCAATCTGAAATAGAGGCTCAGGAAGAGGTTCTGCCAAAAGAACAAGAATTAAGTGAAGAGAGCCTACATCTGGCACCGGAATCTAAACCACCTGGCAGCTCAAAAGTGGTACACCTTTTAGACTGTTCTTATCCAAATGGAAAGTGCTTGGTTTCTGAGGGATGGTGAGAGTTTTATATGCAGTTCATATCTGTGAACTGCAGAATTTGCATTCACAAACAATACAATAAAAGCGATCAATAGAATTTACTAAGGAACATGTTCTACACTCAAATATCCTTCCTGATTCAGACAAATTATTCTGAGATGAAGCAATCCGAAATGCCATTGAGGCGGTGTACTTTCTCTCAGAGTATGGCATTCTCCATTCCAGACTAAATGTGGACTTATTCAGCTTGAATCTGTAATTGTAAATATGATGTTCCAAAAACTAAGCTGTTCATCTGCCAAACTGATCATAAAATCAACAAAATCAACTTGCATAAGGAACTAGTGGAACAATCACCAGAAAAACCAATGAAGTACACATTAGTACATTACATTTAGTACTAAATGCAATACCTTGTCTTTGGCCGAGATGTAGGTTTAGGATGAAGCAACCAAAGGCAGAAGCCAGCTTCCTTTGGATTTTCTGATAGAAAAATATGGAGGAAGAATTCGATGACGAATATCCGACATTGATGCATCATGCACTTCCCATGATTCAAAACGGCAAAACAGCTGAAAGAAAATAGCCAGCGTAAGTTCAACTAAAAAATTCACTAACTCAGACATAAATGATGATGATGGTGATGGTGATGGTATGCTGTAAATCCACATAACCTTTAGTTTGTTGAGTCATGTCGGATAACAACACCCTTAATGGTTAACAGACTAATTAGTGAGTTCACCCTATCTCAAGCCCCTGTCATCCTAGAACAATTTAGGGCAATTTAACATTCCAAACTGCATCATGACATCAGAGCATTTTGAGCCTGGTGGTGCAAAATCTTGACAAGAACAATAAACAAATGGCAGAACAAAGATCCCTTCTCACCTCAAAAAGAAGAACCCCAAGAGAATAGATGTTTGAATCCAATGTACATGCTCCATCATTATGGGTTTCTGGACTCGAATACCATTTCTTCTCAAATTCTATGCTGTCAGGGATCAACTGAGGGCATCGGCGACTCAATACACATGGACTACGAGAGATACTTTGAGTCTTCGATCGTTTATCTGCGGTTTGTGGCTCCCTAATATCACAATCAGAACTTTGTGCTCTGTACATATCATCCTTATTCATTTCACGTTTCCAGCCAAATCCAGCTGAAAACTTGGCATCTAGATCAACAAGCTTATCATGCTCAACGAATTTCTGATGTTTTGCCAGTAAAACAGAACTTGTATGTGTACCCTGGTCCATAGACCTTTTTCCTTTTGAATGATGATTGTCCAAGCGGTGAGGATTTCGATTCCTCATGGCATCTGACAACTCAGCCTGAATTTTAGGGGCCCCAGAACCAATATATTTAACACTACCTGGCAATATCATAAAGTAAGATGGTAGTAAATCTTGAAAAGCAAATCCTTGCGAATGTGCAATGTCCACCACCTTCAATCTGCTTAAAATATTGCTGCTCTCAACTTTATTTTTCTTCAAGTGCCTGAGTTTAAAGCCATTCTCTTAAGTTGATTCCATCTTGAACTGATGAAGCACAAACCCCTGCGCCATCGCATGGAGACAAGTCCAGCGTTTTGAAATAGAAGCCTGTGATGTACTGGAAGCTGTTCCAGCAGCACAAACTGCCTTTTCACCATTCTGGACCTGGTTCACAGCACTACATCCTTCACGAGTTGGCAAATATCTGTATGTAACCCCTTTGCTATTCAAGCTATTCTTGACAAATAAATGAGAAATCCCGATGCTTGAAGAAACTTTGTCCTGATACCCGTTGGGAAATTTGAGAATGTATTGCTTAAAACATTTAAGTGGTCACTTCTAATCAGATCATCACATTTCCTGACATAGTCTTCATCTAGATGCTCATCAGGATGTGGCTTTTGAACCAATAGTTTAGGTGGAGATGTATTGCCAACATTCTCTCTGACATCTGGTTCCACAGCCACTGCATTTACAGATGAACTACCAATTCTGAGACCACCTGACAATTGATATAGATGTGGAAATTGGCCCTTCCTCAATGGAATAGCTGCTTGATAGTTCGAACAACCCACTGCCGGCAAATTTGAACTCCTATAATTGCTCAAAGTCAACTCCTGAACCATCGACCCAGATTCATTCTTAACAAAAGGGATTGTGCTAGGCTGTTCAGATCCACCATGGGAGCTTGTGCATCTCACTTCACTTTTACATCCTAAAGTCTCTGTGAATACTTCAGGAGATATCATTGAAGAAAGAGGTTCTGCCCAATCATTCTCTGGAGTTCTAAAGGCAGCAGGTGATCCCATCACGTTACAACTCTGTGATTGCAGGGATGGATCACAGTCTTTCCTTTTGAGGTTTGGAGCCTCCACCACCCCCTCAGGATTCATATTTACTTCTTCAGCCCCTTCCATAGCGTTCAAACGGATGTCACTAAATCATATGGATAGACATGTTCTGAAACCAACCTGGATAGACATGTTCTGAAACCAACTGGACCAGTCAGATTCTTGAAAATACTAATTTCTTCATTGCTAGCAAGGGGTGGAAATCCATTAACAGCCAACCAGAGAAAAGACTGTAATTTAAAATACTGATTCTCAAGTAGTTTTTTCCTGAGAGAAGCAACAAGTGAGACAAAATATTCAGCTTTGGCTCAAGGAGGAAAGGATGTCATAATGGCATATTTCATTGTCAAATGTCAACTGAATTGGTCATTGTAAATTTTCTTCATTTTCGGGTTATTGGTTCGACAGAGTAGTCATTTATAGAACACCTAGACAACCTATATTCCTCAATACATGACCATCTATTTAGTGTGCCCTGTAAGAAATGACTGCATGCATTTATAATAGTTGTACACCTCCAACACTGAAATTGGTTAGTAGAATATGCATTCTGCAGATACAAGAAGTGAAATCTCAGATCCGTGATCATGAGAGTTTTTATTACGAGCTACCCACTATACAACGGAAAGCATATTTTTCGAAGGTACATGGGATAAATAGTTCTGATGGTGATGATGAGCTATCCTCTGCAGGATCCACTAGATGTTGGCCTAATCTCCTAGGCCAAGTATACTCCATTAAAGGTACTTTGCATAGGGTTCTAGCTAGAGATGGCTGCTGAACCACTTCCCCATTTTGGGAATTCCAACAGCATCCAACAGGTCAAATGTACATTAGGTAGATTGATTACATCCATCCAAAATCCCTTCTTCTTTTTTTTGCCACATTTTCATGAACTCAGGTGAAAAACAATAGAAAGATCATATCCTCTCGTTAGAGAAAATAATTAGCCTTCATGCCAGTGCATGGAAATGAAAGTAATTCCAGTAAAATGACCATTTTTTTAACCCAAACAATGGATAAATTTAATTCTAATTTTAGTGAAGAATGGTAATTTTCCAAGGGAAGTACTTTCCTTACCAGACATTGTAAACAGAGCCTTAGTTCTCCAAAGGGTATAAATCCCAATCCCATTATGCAAAATACCTTCAAAAGAACGTCAATAATAAGCCCAAGAACCACAACCTCCATGGCATCATTCCCTGAATTGCAAGGATACACAACGAAATTCCAATGACAATGTAATCCGCTCCTCCATTTGGATGCATATGAAAGAAAGTAACTTCCCGGAAAATAGCCATCTCTTAACCAAAATGGGTAACCCTTTCCTATGGTCATTCTCAAACTGTCCCTCAGCAATAAAAAATCAAGACAATTCAAAAGAAGCAGACATTCAGAGCCCTAAACAAACAATAATGAATCAATCAAGCAAACCAAAAAAAAAAACATACAAAAACAGACATTCCAATGGAAAACCGCACCAGAAACAAACATGAAGACTGAAAACACAATATAAAATACAAGCAATGATTAATCAAAAACAATAAAAAGTAATCAAAAAATATGAAAAATGAAGGGGAAATTAAAATGAAAAACCCTAAAAATTGCATGAAAATGGTAAAGACTAGAGCTTTTCTAGCATACCTGAATTGCAATCTCTCTCTCCTAATTCTCTTACTTTCTCACCCTCTCGCTTTTCTTAAAGCGTGTAACGATCGAAGTGAGACCGAAGCGCAGGAGAGAAACCGAAATAAATCATATCTCGCAAGATATTTGTTCTATTTTATACCAAAAGGATCCAATAATAAATCACTAAATTTTTTAGAGGATGGTATAGTAAAATACTGTAAAAGAAATGGCTGATCGAAGAAGGTACACGTGGCAGCTTGTGATTTGATATTGAACTATGATTTTGTTGTGAGGGAGGAGTGGGCCATCACAAGAGAAATGCGGTGATCTGACGTCTGTGGGATGGCAGTTCGATGAAAATACTGGCCTTTCTAAGCGATTAATTTCCAATGGTTCCAAAATAAAACTTCAAATTAAATCGTCGTATTAATGAAATAATAACTAAAAATCAGGAGGAAGCAAGTTTGGCCCGAGTCTTTTTGGAAATTGATTGATCCAGACAAACACTTTTCCGTGCACTAAAAATAATTAAAATATTCATTTTATCTAATTTTTTTTCAATATCATTTCTTTCTCTCTTCTCATTTATTTAAATAAAATAGATATCTTCCTTAATTTTAGTGTTTTGGTGAATTAATTAATTTCTAAATTTTTTTTATCCAAATTTTATAAAAAATGACTTCTTTATTTCATAAGTTTTTATATAGATTTTTATTTATTGATATTAATGTAAACAAATCACGGTCATATTATTCAAAGTCATCAATTTAAACAAAAAAATCCTCTTTTTATTTTTAATATGTTATGAATTTTTTTATACTTAAATAATAATACAATAAAATTAAAGTAAATCCTTTCAAATCACAAAAACTCAATTTAGTATTTCTATTTTTAAGTTATTTTATGGACAAAATTCAAAAAAAAAAAAGGGTAAATTGTATCTATTTAACGAGTGAACAGTCAAGATTTATCTAATGGACACATGCTACTTTTATATATAAACAACGTAGAAAGATGTGGATAAAAAAATTGTTGACATATATATTATTTAAACATGTGGGATTATTTTTATTTTTAATGTGGAGTGGGGATATCCATGTTATCAAAAAAAAAAAATGGTTTTTCTTAAAAGAAATATAGAATATAAGTATCTAATAAAATAATTAAGAAGACAAATTAAATAATAATAATATTTTTTTTTTAATTTACGTGTGGAAAACCGCAGGATACCCAGCAAAAAAACCCTCACAGATGAGCCCACTACCCTTAGGGCAAACCAAAGTTAGGCTATAGGGACTCGAACCCGTAATCTTCCGCTTCCTGAAGCGAGAGATAATCAATTAAAATACAACTTAATATTGAGTATTGAGAAAATTTAAATTTCAAATACAAGATATAAAGAGAAAAAATAAAGCAATTAAAACTTAAAAAAATAATAAACAAACACATGATAATTTCTAGAGTCGCTAAGAATATAGCTAAAAGTAATATAGGAATGAAAGTTATATCTCAAAAGATCATTATCGAGTGGATGGACAAATAGTATATAGTGATGCATAATTAAATTAGAAGACATCTTAATAGTTGAGAGATAAAGTACTTGACCAAATATCAAATGTCTGATGCAGATGCAATGATTAATATTTTTCATAATCAATGAATGTATGGATAAATAATATTTAAAAAAATAATGTTGTCACTTCCAATTCTAATCGCATAAGATGAATAGATTAACAAACATTTATCGATAAATTGAAAAATGAGTGCATTAAATTCTTTTTAAAAAGAAAAACTCAAATATATGAAAGCACGATAAATTATTGCTTAAGATGGTTTGATCAAAATTATAAATATCCTTAAATCTAAGGAGTAGAATTGAAATATAGGAATAAAAATAGGAGAAAAGGGGAATGATAGAGCATTGAATCATTCGAAGTGACTAGAGATAGAATGGAGTGGTGAATGTAAGTTGAGAAACAGTGGACTTTAAATTTTGATTGACATATTATGATAATATATTATAATTATATATTTTTTATGATAAAAAAGATTTAAGATCCCAAATTCCCTCTGAATATAAGAGTATTAGATAAACTTCAAATACATGACATCCAAAATCTGAGTATTTAGGCTTCGAAAGTGAAATAAATAAAGAAAAAATAAGAAAGTAGTATGTCATAAAAGGAATATCATACTATTAACATATAAATGTCACTTTAGACAATTTGAATGGTAAGATCTAATGTTGAGACATGATCAACAAATGGTCATTCCCAGTGAACTTATCCGATTTATGTGGATTTAGAAGTTTTTACGTGAAAACCTCCGGTGAGACGTTTGAACATCTTCCAAAAGAAATTAGAAGTACAAGAAAATGTGAGAAAAGTGAAGTCTGGAACCGGATACATTGTTAAGGTGCAGTTTGGCAATAGACCCATCTATGATCTGAGGCTTGGCATCGATGTAAAGGTCGATTCTTTCATAGAAGATGGCATCTGGGTTCTTAAGCAAATCCAGCTCCATGTCCAAAGCACAGATGACCAAATCATTTGGGTTTCTGATGAGGATGGGCACTTCTCCATAACCTCTGCTATTGGATCTCACTACTCAAGCCTGACTGATTCAGAATGGATCAGCTTATCTTGGTTTCCAGGTCGTATCAAGCGACACTCTGTTTTACTCTGGTTTTACTTCAACCATGGACTGAAAACCAAGCAGCTCCTTAATCAACTGGCCATCCTCGGTGATGAATTATGTATCCTCTGCTGTTCTGAAAACGAAACACATTATCATCTTCTTCAGTACAGTTTCTTTTATTATTATCCTAATCCATAAACACCTTTGAGGTCCTTACCATATAAAGGTTTTTGACCTTTTCATATGGTAAGAACAAAAAATATTGAAAGGAATTTACAAAATATTGTTGTGCTTACCGTAGAGTCCTAGTCCTGAAATACCAATGGATCCTCGGAGATTTACATGCTAGAACGCCCCTATGTTCTTCCTTTTCCTTGAACAATTTTATGAATTTTCAAAGATGTAGCAATTAAATTAAGCCGTTGATCTATATCACTTAAATATAGTAAATAAATTTATATGCTTACCAAAAATCAGTTTTCCCATTAACATTGTTGCCAAGAGTTGGCTTAATTAAAGGAAACCCACCATCTATTAGAAGGATAATTTTTTTGGAAATCCACTCAATTAATTGCTCAATTAAAATTGCAATGTCGGCCGCAAGGGTAATATTTTTTTTCCTTTTAAATAAATTAGATGAATTTTTTTTCAAATATAGATTATTTTTTTATTTTTTTTGGAATTAAAAATATAAAATATACATATCAGGCTATATTTATTTTATTTTAATATCTTCAAACAACGAGCTTAATCATGACTTAGTACATAAGTAAAAAATGAGTCATGGTGTTCATATTAATTGGTTAATTGAATTTAATCTTCAAATTTTAAAGTAAAAAGAAGATTATTTTCATTTTTAAGATTATCAATGGTCTTGATTTAACAAATGGACCCCAGATAATAAAATAGGACATTTAACAATACTATAAGTTGAAGGGCCCAACACAATCAAAGCGCGAATAGGTCAAGAAAAGGCGAGCGCCATTAATTATTCGGAGGCGAACGGTGGGCCACGTCTCTGTTGGTGGTCAAAGTGGCTGTACAAGAGCCACGTAGGATATGACGTGCTATCATCACGTGCGAGATGAGGGGGGTAAGAGCCATTGTCGTGGCTGCACATGGGACCACACACTCCAGATTAGACTGGTCGGTGTAGATCTCGCCACGTCGACAGGTCCAGCCAAGAGAAAAGGCCTTGGGTCCTCAGCCAAAGGACAACCTTTCAAATCTACAGCAGCTGAGATTCCCAAGAAAAGGATAGCTGTGGGGTTTTCCGATCCTGGATTTTTCCAGAAAGCTCCATCTTAGATGGGACCCGCAAATGTAGCACTTTGGATAATTAAAATATAAGTCATTGTGGCAGTAATTACCTTACCCGACTTTTCTAGCTCTTCATATCTAACTCCATAAATTATGCATTTTTTTATTTATTCGATCAAATTGCTAGTTTATTTTGATTTATTCAAATGAATGTGAAAATTCAAATTTAATTCATTCGAATGAATTTATTCATAAGTATTCTTTCCAACCATGAAGATACATTATGCATTATTTAAATAATAATTTTTTAAAAAAAAATTTAAAATTATTTTTTAAGTATTCCTTCCAACCATGAAGCTACTGTATGTGTTATTTAAATAATAATTTTTTAAAAAAATTAAAATTATTTTTTTAGTATTGTATATTTAAAAATTTCTCAAATTAAATATCCAGACTAATTACGATAACCTGATAAAAATACTTTAAGACTTTAAGATCTTTTGACCCTGCCAAATGCTTAAAACACTGTTTTACAAATAAGAGAATCCTTCAACTGTGCCGAAAATACATTTGGGAGTGGAAAAGACCTTAAAGTCTTAAAGTATTTTTATGAGGTTATCATAATTAGTCTGGATATTTAATTTGAGAGATTTTAGAAATACACATTGCTTAAAAATAAAGGTCTAGGTTGCCGATGCTACTTTAATGCATAGTCATTAGTTAAATAATAAAATCTCTTTTAAAACTTTAAAGTTATTTTTTAAACACTCTTTATTTCTAAAATTTCTCAAATTGAATATCCAGATTAATTACGATAACCTGATAAAAATATATTAAGACTTTAAGGTCTTTTAACACTCCCAAATGCTTAAAACATAGTGTTTTACAAATAAGGGAATCCTTCAACTGTGCCGAAAACACATTTGGGAGTGTAAAAGACCTTTAAGTCTTAAAGTATTTTTATGAGTTTATCGTAATTAGTCTCGATAGTTAATTTGAGAAATTTTAGAAATACACATTGCTTAAAAAAATAACGGCCTAGGTTGTCGATGCTACATTAATGCATGGTGCATTAGTTGAATAATAAAATCTCCTTTAAAACTTTAAAATTATTTGTTAGGCACTCTGTATTTTCAAAATTTCTCAAATTGAATATCAAGACTAATTACGATAACCTAATAAAAATATTTTAAAATTTCAAGGTCTTTTGACACTCTCAAATGTGTTTTCGGCACAACCAAGGGATACCCTTATTTGTAAAATACTGTGTTTTAAGCATTTGGGAGTGTCAAAAGACCTTAAAGTCTTAGAGTAATTTTATCAGGTTATCGTAATTAGTCTGGATATTCAATTTGAGAAATTTTGAAAATACACAATGCTTAAAAAATAACTTTAAAGTTTTAAAAGAAATTTTATTATTTAAAATGTACAGTAAACCAGAGCTTAACCATAACCTGTGTTACTGTTCAACTCATTCGTTCAAATAAACTAAATTTGCACTTCGACATTCGATCGGCATTATTTTGAATGAATGATTCATTCGAACGAATGCCGAAATGAAATGGCAGTTCGTTCGAATGATTCATTCGAAAGAGTGCCGAAATGAAATGGCAGTTCGTTCGAATGAATAAAAATGCAGGAGTATAATGGTAATTTACCACAAAAATCCAGAATCAAGTGTGTAGAGACAGAAAAATCGGATGTATGTAAGTGCTGCCTATATTAATATTAATTTCTCTTATTATATTAAGTTAATTATATTATTAGATCCTTTAAATATAAACTTTTTTTTTTATAAAAACATGTATTTTTAAATTTATATATATTCTCATTTAATTATGAGCATTTTAAAGAGACTGGACTAGTGTTATCTTCCTCTGAGAAGGTGCATATTTATTATAAGTTTAGCTCCATTAAGTTAAATGAAACGAATAATTTTTTTTGTGAATAATATAATTTATCTGAAACACTTCCATTCAATCACGTAATTTTATAAAATGAAGTCTTCACGTGAAAATATCGGCATATGTATGGGCTGATATATAGGATTAGAGATCCAAAAATTGAGAACTTCTCAAATTCTTATCCAAGAAATTATCTTATCTAAGAACGATAGATAAGGTAATTTTCATTAAGAAAATTTCAACTAAAGTGATCTGAATTAGACACCGTAATATGCAAAATTTACAAAATTTTGGGCAAATTTTAGCTCATATGAATCTCAAATTAGGCTGAAAATGTGGACAAGAAAAGTATGGTGTATAAATGAGAGCATCAGAGGAAACCAAAAGAAAACATGAGGGTATGTAGATCTTGATGGTGTATTTTTCCGAGCGGTAACAAGAAAAACTTTTATTAAGAGAAGAAAAAAGGCCTACGAGAATTAGGTCGGAAAGAAAGATCTTTATGACGTTGACACATGCAGTGAACCAAAAACAGCCTCAGTACAAAGATGCAGGGACTAAAAGAAGGTATCAGGAGATGGAGAAGGCACTTAAAAGATTGAGGTGGTAAAATATGATATGACTGAATTATGGGTAATAGAGTGTTGTGTTGAAAAATAGAACTAAAAAACCGACTCTAAATAGATCAGACAAATGATTTGACGATGATGATAAAAGAAATCAGATGGCTAGGATCATTCCTAGAATTTTTTAGCCTTCCAAAAAAGCCCCACATATGCAATGGATAAGTACAGTCCCCAATTAGGCTCACCAATGCTAGAGAACA
Organism: Chimonanthus praecox; assembly: GCA_022113865.1. Lineage (NCBI taxonomy): Eukaryota > Viridiplantae > Streptophyta > Magnoliopsida > Laurales > Calycanthaceae > Chimonanthus > Chimonanthus praecox. The sequence continues at coordinate 5,160,081 of CM039094.1, forward strand.
TCTGAGACACTCGGCCATCCAATACCTGGTAAAGCACTCTTGAATACAAATGATACATATCCTATCAAACATTATTTACAGGCTCACAATACAATGCTCAAGTCAGGGGGAGTTGTTCTCAAAAATCATAGGGAAGTAACAACGTTGTTCAATTTCACTGAGAAAACCAAGTAACTCAGATTCAAAAGACTGGTTCAACTCAATAACCTGTCAACTCAATGCAGCCAAGCCGAGTCAAGTGGAGCTGAGTTTTTGAACAATGGTTCAGGCATGTCGACATTGATACAGTACATTATTGCAACCAGAACACCGCATGGATCAAACACAGGTAAACACAAACTCCAAATTTTCTTTAGTCATGCACATGAAATAGTGTATCAAAACAAGGAAACTTACAGCTAATTATACACATCTAGAAAAGGGCCATTTACAAACTGTAGAGATTATACACTATGCACAACAAAATAGCAAAGCTATTAGAAACCTAGAACCAAGTCTATTTCTGTTCAATTTGACCTTAAAAGGATGTAGCACGGAATGGATTGCACGACCTGACATATCAACATGGGAGAAAGTAGGGATCTTCTTTGTTCTGATATATATCAAATAGTTGTTTTGAGTAGAAGTGAGCCAGTTGGGAGCACATTTTAAGTGCCTCTGGGTTTTGATTCTCCAGTTCTTTGGCAGACTTCTTTAACGGACCACAAGGATCACCATCAGTGAGCATCTCAGCCAGCATACTTCCCCTGAAACAAGATCAGGTTTCTCTAATCAGTTAACTGGACAAAAGAACATCCTAACAACCGGCAATGATGAAAGGCCTAAGTAACGAAGCAAAATTGATTAACATAGTGAATTTCAAAATGGAAATCTAAAAAAAATGGAACTTCACACCCTCATAGTAAAGAAATTTCAAAACGGATATCAGCATACAGCACACATCACCAAAAGTATCAGAGATTGCAGCAAATCCTGGAACTTTCTATATCTGAAGGGCAAGAATCAAGTAGAAATTTTCAGCTTGTTTTTCTTTAATAGAAAATGGATATTACTTAGAATTGAAAATGGATCTTATTTAAATAACATACAAGTAGACGTGTAAGGAATGCAATGCTAGTATTTTGCAACTATTCCATTAACACCCTGCCAACTTGATGCAGTCCAAGATCCTAGGGATGTGGTTAGAGAGAGCAATTTGGCCTGAAAACCTGAAAGCCCAAGAAGTTTAGTCCTAGAAAAATAGGGCTTAGGCATTAATTAATAGCCTGATTGTTAATCAGTTTCAAGTTCGGGCTAACACTTAAAAAGAAGTCCATCTAATAATTGGGACGGGCTCAGACATTTCCATACTCATGTATTCTTTTTATATTTTAAAAACATCATTATAATCATCACCATTATCATAGCCAAAATCCCATCTAGACGAAGTTTTATTTCTCCATTTGTTCTCATCATAAACCATACACTCAATCACCCCACTATATATATTTTGAATATGTGGAAACCCACCGACCCCACTTTGTGGTGATCATAGGTAAAACTTCGGATCAATGACACCACCCACAAGCACCATGGATCACGTTAGGTGCTCCAAGGGTTTGAGGGCTAGACCTCCCACACAAGATGAGAATACCCAACAACTCGAACAAATAACGTGATGAGTATATTTTTTTAATATCACTATCTACATATATTTTAAATACATATATAGATATTTTAACTGAGACTAGATCAGATGCGCCCTTTTCTAATCTTCGTGAAACTCACTAAACAATCAAACATACAACAAAGGAGACTCAGTAATCTACAAGTGGACCAAATTTCAGCTCAAAAGTCAATTTATAGTCAATTGATCTTAATGGTTGACATCCCCTCACATGAGGGTTGGCTTAGTGGTTAGATGCGCCCTTTCTAATTTTCGTGAAACTCACTAAACAATCAACCCAAGGAGACTTGATAATCTACAAGTGGACCAAATTTCAGCTCAAAAGTCAGTTCATAGTCAATTGATCTTAATGATTGACATCCCCTCCCGTAAGGGTTGGCTTGGTGGTCAAGAAACCGCCTGAAATGCGTGAGGTCTTGGGTTCAAGTCACTCTCAACACAAAAGTGCCACTCCCCATAGTGTTACCTGGTATGTATGGATAAAGAGGTTTGCACGTGTCCCAAGGATTAGTCGCGTGCTTTAAGAGGCATGGACACCTTGCTCTTCCGAAAAAAAAAAATTGGTCTCCAAACATCCTCGAATTTTTCATTAAGGATGCCCAATCCTGAGAAAAATTTGCAACCTGTCCAAGTATCATTCCAGAAAAAGACAAATTGGTGGTCACCAACACAATAACAAATACAATCACCAGAGAAGTCCTGGGAAACATTTTTTATCAGTTTCCTAACTCCTACAGACGGAGAAAAGGAGAACCTCATCCACCAAGATAGAAGTCTGCACTTGGACATGAGAAATGATCTCCAGATGCCAGAATTCTCATATCCTATACCCATAGATACTTCCTAGCATAGTGTCATTCAAGTTATAAATAGGTGAATACCCAAACCACTTTCATGACTAAAGAGACAAACCGTTTGCCAGTCAATCAAATGATATTTCCTTTCCTTCTAAGGCATTTCAAAGAAAATTTCTCTAAATTTTTTTTCCTAATCTTGCAATCAAACTTTTAGGACAGCCAAAAGAGAGAGGGGATTGGAACACTGAAGACAACCAATTTAATGAGAGTATTCTTCTACCCAAGGAGAGGTAATGAGCCCTCATCCTAACAGTTTTCTATCCGTTCACAACCTTGTCCAAGGAGGCCATCTTAAAAGGGCCAACACACAGGGAACCTAAACAAAATGGAGGCAAAGACCCATCTCTTTACAACCCAATAAATCTTCAAGGGAAGAACTCGATCCCGACAAATGGAAACTCCAAACACCTCACACTTATCGAAGTTTATTTTAAGGCCATAACAAGTTTCAAACCATTTGAGGAGAGAAACAAAATTCATCACTTGGCATGTCTACATCACAAAAAAATGATTGTCATTTATAAACTGGAGGTGACTAATTTCCAAAGTAGAGCAGGGGCTTGAAACCACTAAACAAATCATGAATTTTTGCTTCCTGAAGGATCATATTTAAAGATTTTTCCACCAAAATAAATGGATAAGGAAAAAGCAGAAAAACGGACATCCTTGACAGAGAACTCTAGAGTTGTATGACCCTGTGAAGAACCATTTAAAAGCACAAAGTAAGAAGACGAGGAGATGCATGGCATCACCCAAGTCCATTTCACCCCAAAGTGCATATGTTGAAGAATAAACTTAAAATAAAATAAAATACAACCCGACAAAGTAATTAGCCAAAAAAAAAAATATTCCTATAAAACATTTCTAAGATTTCGACCAATTTTTTAAAATAACTCATGATATATCACACTAAATAAGCTATTTATTATATGTTTTGATTAATATGAAAAACAATTTAAAACTTTCTCTGAGAATATTTTGATAGATGGGTTAGTTTTATTGACATTAGTTCAATAAAAATTTAAACTTTTTCATTTTAGAAAATATGCTTTATTTTGAAATTTACTAACCAAACTAAGTAACGGAAGAAGTTTAGATTGTTCTAATAAATAAAATTTCTTAATTAAATTGTTCTTTATAATATGATATTAGGTTATATTATAAATGGTTAAAATTGATTTTTTTCTTTAAACTAGAATATTTTATTCAATAAAAACAATTTAATTTGTGACTAAATAGTAAAACAATTCAAATGGTAATTTTTTTTGGATCAAGTTAATTTTTTTAAATTACATAGATCTATAAGAAATCCATGTAACAAAGGCATTCACTTGCAATCAGGGAGAGAGAGGGAACAGATGGGGAGTTGGGGGTTGTTATGAGTTTCCCTTCTTGGGCTAGGGAAGGGGAGAGGAAAGTAGGGGAATCAAAGATGAGAAGAATCACAGATGATATATATATATATATATATATATATATATATATATATATATATATAGAGAGAGAGAGAGAGAGAGAAACAAATGAAAGATTCTTTCTAACCCATACTTGAATACATCAAACTTGCTGAAACCCCGGTTGTTGATATATAACGTTCCTTTTTGGGATTGCTCGTCAAATGTTTGTCGGCGATAGAGAGCACATACAGCCTTCAGACAGAGGGCAGGATCCTCCTTAAATGAAGAGAGCATGTCTGCCTCATATTCCCATGTGGACTTGTTCTTCTGGACTCTTAGCAGCTGACTGAGTGATGAATCACTTTCTGCTCCATCTCCAGAAGGTTCTTCACTTTCAGAGACATCAGGCCCTTGCACAATAAATCCACCCAAACTTTCGCCTTCATTCTCTGACTCAGCTTCTTCCACTTCATTCCCTTCAGGATTTCCAGGGACTGGTTTTTGTGGTGGCTGGTATGAGGTAACACTTTTCCAAAAACCCACATTATCAGCCCTTGGAGGCAGTTTATTTCCTATTGAATTATTTAGATATGATTTTTTTGCCCTGTATTTTCTTCCTTCACATTGTTGTAATGAAATCAAATGCCTCCTTGAAGGGGAAATGCATTCTTCAATGGCGTCACCACCAGAAGATTTAGTTAGAGACACACTAGACTGGTTTACAGGAGAATTAGACGCAATCGCATCAGCAAGCTGTGTCTTTATAAGTTTGGAAATTGGAACCTTATCATCATGATCATCATCCTCTCCATCACTGTCACTACTAACTACTTTTGAAACACATCTTCTTTTTTGTGTGAAAGACAATGGAAAATTCTCCCCAGACCTGCTAGCATTTTCCTCAGCTGCACCTTCATTTTTCAGGTCAGACTGTGTCCTCTTTAAAGTCTTTTGTGAAAAATTTCCCTTCACGTTACCAAAAGTTTCTCTCAGACTGTTGTTTCCAAAATTTGAATTTGATGTTGGTATAACCTCAACGTCATCATCACTGTCAATGATGACCACATCTCCTGCAGATTTAGCATGGAACATTCTTGCAGGAAATTCAGAGCTCTCTTCTTCTTTGAATGGCAACCGTTTTCTAACTTGAGACATGTGGCCTTCATCATTAGCTGGTGAGTCAGCAATTTTCTTAACTTCAACAGTTCCAAAGTATTCAGATGGTGCATTCATAGCAGGTGTTGTCTCTGCAACAGAAAATAATCAACTAAAGCAATAAAAACGTACAATCTTGTTCCCACTCAATCAGCCAATGTCGTAGAAGTTGCATGTGAAGTCCAATAGTGATGCAGACTGGGTAGGATAAAAACACCCCACTCAGTCGCTACACAGAAGATATGATACAACTCAAATGTTTTGGTCGTGTAAATCAAGAATCACATGGTTTAACACAACCCTCTTGTCAGACAACTCAACTCTCTTAAGTCGTGAATTAATTGAATCAATTAAACACTCACACTCAATTGGGTTTGTAAAATAAAATGGATTTTATCAAACCTTTCACAATCACAAATCAACTTTGTTTAATTTAATTTTGAAAAAAAAAAAACCAAACCAATTTTGAAGTAATTGAAAACAGATAGGTTTTAATCAAAACACCTCAACACCCTAAAGAACCTAAATGAGTCAGGTTCAGGTCTGATTGACAGTGCAAAACTGCGTACTAGTCTCGGGTCTGTTAGGCTGTAACGGGTCAGCCTGTAGAAGGCCTGTGAATCAGGCGTGCAACCATTTACCATTGGGGAAACTTCTTTTTGGCAGTTAAGTAATTTTTGCTAATTTAAAACCTGAGCAAATTGGAATATAGTGGGGCCAACTAGTTCATAAGCCAATATTCAATTTGTCATATCCAAAGTGCATAAGTAATAAACATAAACTGGTCCAATATTTAATACCTGCAACCCAAAACAGATCACTTTCTCTAGCTGGAGAATGGCAAGCAGACACAACATCAGCCGATGCATCAAATTTTCCATTGGAGTTTGACATTTTCCCTTTAAATCGCATATGATATGAAACTGGTGAATCTGAACTTCCCCTTCCAGCATTCATTGCATTCCAACTTTCACCTAGTTTACATGATTCCCCTTTCACTTTCTCTTCACAACAAATTTCACCCAAATACTCTTTGGGCCCCAACTTCATCTTCTCCCATGAATCTTGTTTGCTGCACAAAATTAAATTCTCTTCCTCCAACAGCAAAATCTTCCTCTTCAGTTCTCCACATTGCTTCCTGTGATCTTCAATCACATTCTCAAGTCTCCTCTTGCCCATTTCCAAATCCCTGTTCTCTACCTTGAGTTGAACAAACGTCGTGTGCAAATCTCTCTCCTTCTTCTTGATTTCTTCCTCCAAACCTGCAAATTTTTCTCGTGCCCTTTCCTCCCTTTTGCAAGCCACCCTGAGTTCCTCTTCTAACTGTGTAATCCGCTCTTCTAGGGTACTGTTCAGTCTCTTGCACTTCTTAAGTTCTCCTTCTACTGCAAGGATTCCACATTCCAACGCAACCAACTGTGAAACTTTCATTTCCAATTCATCACACCGGGTACGAAAAATTTCCAACTCTTTCTCCAGATTTTCACATTTCTTTCCATATTCCTTCTCTAGTTTTGCCTTCAATTCCTTCAATCGATTGTCAATACTAGCCTCCTTGAATAATCTCAGTACATGCTCCACCTTGGCAAAATCATCATGTCGGAAAGCTGATTTCAAGAAGGAGATCAGCTCTGGAGTACTGAAGACTCCTGATTTCTCCAAACAGATGCCAGAAAAAGTATAAGAGATTTCACGCTTTTGGGATTCTTTCATTTCTTCCAAAACCAAGAATCTCTTTCCTGTAATGAAAACCACTATTTCATATATCACTATCAAGATATTATCAACAGGAGAAAATATCAGGATACTTTTAAATTATCAAGTTTTGTACTGACATTACACAAAGAAAATATTGCCAAATATAAAATAATAAAAATACTAATTTAAAAGATTAAAATGTATAAATACAGAGATTTTACCTGATCAACATAGAAATGTCATGAATGACCCACAGCAATAAAGTGAAGGATCATGATATTCTCATCTTTAGTGACACTTCAACAGTATCAGAAGACACCATTGGAAGGTGACAATGTTGAAATAATTTTAGATAATTATCAAAGGGTAGAAATCTCACTACTACAAGTCTATAACAAGTCTAGAAACAACAAAAAAGTAAATATCATCATCATCATCATCACAGAGCCACCACGGATCTCATCTATCTAGAGTTAGCTTTCTCAACAAGAAGAGAAAAGAATAACTCAAAAAGAAAATATGCTCTCAACCAGAAATATGAAGTACAGAGAAAACCCTAGAAACATAAAACCCCAAAAAAGGGATTCCTGGCTTCATAGAGTATGACACCAAGCAAGGAGAAGGGTTTTGGATAAGAGGAAAAAAAAGTTTTGGAAGAAGCAGAAACTGTAGAAAAATAAAAGCAGGGAGAAACCAAAAAAAACTAATTCCTGATTTCGGAGAAAATTCAGAAGCGTCTCTCGGTACTCGCTTCTCTACTCCTCTACTCTATAGTATGGAAACGACCGAAAAGGAAATCAAAAGCATAAAGCAGCGGCAGCTGAGAGTGGAACGTTATTGAATAATGAGTAATTTGCGTTTAAGTACCCGTCGTGTATGTTATATAAATATTTGTGTCAGTGATTATTGAAGAATAACTTCAGTAGTTAATAAATGGGAGACCAAAAGTGATTTGGATATGAAAGTATAAATAAAAACCTATTTACTACAAATTATAGACACTTGAGAGAAAAAGTAGACAACTAAAAACATAGAGGGATGGGCTTAAAAAAATGATATATAGTAAAGTAACTATTTGTATAGTTTATAATATGGTTAAAAAGAAATTAAAAATCAAATTACCAACTTTAAATAGATGAAATTTTGATGGATGAAAATGATATGATAATGAAAATGATGACAGTAAATTCTACTATATCAAATGCTTGCATAGTATTTCAAAATACAAATTAAAATAAAAAAGGGAGGTGACACACACCCGAAAATCCTGTCACTGTACATCTGAAATCGAATTTTTAGGTGAAATTATGATTTTACCCTTGCATTTCCATTCATTTGAATGAATGTCAAAATGGGCATTCATTAGAATGAATCCTCATGTGTATTTTCAATTCATTCGAACAAATGGGCTAAACAGTAACACATAATACTGCTCAGCCCCGTTTCTTCGAATGAATAGTAATAAAATGACCTTTATTCCATCCATTCATTCGAATAAACGTTCTCATTCGAATGATTCATCACGAATGAACGTTCTCATTCTAATGATTGATGACTTACAGTATACAGTATATTTATTTAAATTATTTTAAAATTTAAAACTTATTTTTTAAGTATGGTGTATTTTCAAAAAATTTCAAATTGAATATCTAAACTAATTAAAATAACATGATAAAAATACTTTAAAACTTCAAGGTCTTTTAGCACTCCTAAATATTTAAAATACAGTATTTTACAAATAAGGGTATCCCTAGGCTATATCAAAAACACATTTAGGAGTGTCAAAAGACCTTGAAGTTAAAGTATTTTAATCAGATTATCGTAATTAGTCCAGATATTCAATTTGAGAAATTTTAGAAATACACAGTGCTTAAAAAATAATGGTCTATGTTTTAAAATATAGACAGTTATTTTTAAGCACTGTGTATTTTCAAAATTTCTTAAATTGAATATACAGACTAATTACGATAATTTGATAAAAATTCTTTAAGACTTAAAGGTCTTTTGACACTGCTAAATGTGTTTTCGACACTGCCTAGGGATACCCTTATTTGTAAAATACTGTGTTTTAAATATTTAGAAGTGTCAAAAGACTTTAAAGTCTTAAAGTATTTTTATCAGATTATCGTAATTAGTTCGGATATTCAATTTGAGAAATTTTGAAAATATACAGTGCTTAAAAATAACTGTCTATATTATAAAACATAGACCATTATTTTTTAAGCACTGTGTATTTCTAAAATTTCTCAAATTGAATATCCGGACTAATTACGATAATCTGATAAAAACACTTTAAGACTTAAAGGTCTTTTGACACTCCTAAATGTGTTTTTGACACAGCCTAGGGATACCCTTATTTGTAAAATACTGTGTTTTATATTTAGGAGTGTCAAAAGACCTTGAATTCTGAAAGTATATTTTTATCAGGTTATTTTAATTAGCTTAGATATTCAATTTGAAAATTTTTGGAAATACACAGTGCTTAAAACATAAGTTTAAAATTTTAAAATAATTTAAATAAATGTACTGTATACTATAAGTCATCAATCATTCGAGTGAGAACGTTCATTCGTGATGAATCACTCGAATGAGAACGTTCATTCGTGTTCATTCGAATGAACGAATAAACGGATCGTTCTGAACATTCATTCGAATGAACGGTCGGTTCATTCGAATGAATGGATGGAATGAAGGTTAGTTTATTACTATTCAAGGGCTCAAAAATCAACATTGAAATAGAGTTAGTTCTCAACAAATTATTAATTCAACAATAATGTCAATCAATATTATCAAAACCGGACCGTCTAACAAACCGTCTTCAAGTTATTTTGGGTTCAACTGCGGTCAAAGTCGGTCAATAAATAATATAATATAAATATTACATATAACATTAAGTAAGACACATTTTACAAATAAATTAATATAAATATTACAAATAACATTCAAACTCTGATTAATATACCAAAACGGTGAAAGATATGTGATAGAAATGGCAATAAACCTGTATATTTCAAATATATCCATTTTTTAATATTAATTTTTGATATTTTGAAAAGGAAAATAAAAATAAATAAATAAATTGTGAGCCGCAATTCAAGGTTCACGTTTTATCTTCAAAATTGCGGTTCTGACCGGTTTTATGCAGTTTTGACCAAAAACGGTTTTAACCACTTGACCGGACCATAGCCTTGCCGTTTCTGATCAAACCGCCGCGGTTCAGTCTGTTTTTGATAATATTGATATAAACTCAAATGGATTCAAATTATGTATGGATACAATTGGTTTAGTTGGGGAGGTCAAAGATGGGATTCACATGGGGTTCGGATGAGAAAAAATTTATCTTTTAACTTGAGGGGAATTAATCATGTCCTCAAAATGTCTACTAAAAATTATATTGATTGAATTAATGAAGTAATGCTTTTTAAGTTCACTAAAATTTGATAAAATTTAAATTAATTTTTAATCTTCAAAATTTGTAACTTTGAAAAACATATTTTGAATGTGGGTGATCTTCCTTAGTTAGTGGAGAGAGTTTGAAGGTCGAGCATTCTCAAATGTATCTTCGTATGAGTCTCTAAGAGAAAAATTCCATCCTTTAGAAGAAAAAAAAAAGTTGAAAACATTCACAAACAATTTTAAACTGAATTTTCTAGTACAGGGGTACAAATATCGGTTGATACATATCGTATCGGCCGATATAAAACGGTTTTGGAGAGCCGAATTGTCACGCCCCGACCCGGCCAGTGGGCCCGGAACGCGACTGATTTTTTTTTTTTGAAAGGTAAGTAAACTAAACCACAAGCACTCTTACTGGGCCGGATCAACAGTTAGGCCCAGCGGTTACACATCAGCCCGTTAAGTGAACTCAAACATGTACCATATGCATGCCTCCAAAAACCAAGACATAAACAACATCAACACATAACATAATCAAAATCAAACATCATTGATTAATCAATCATAACATTGTCTCAAATGGCAACATAGCCGATTACAACATAAAATTAAGTACCACATCCGGTACTTAATACAAAAACAACGGTTCCAAGAACCAACAGAAAGATCAGGGCATTCCCCTCCGGGGGAGTCCCAAGGCACTGCTTCAGCTTAAACGCCCTAAGCCTGAAAGAGAGGGTCCTCCTCCTCGGGTTCATTGCCTGAAAGGTGAGTGGTGTGAGCTAACTAGCCCAGTGAAGGATAATTAACAATGCACATTAAGTAAATAGCAAAACAGGTTAGCAACAGTTCAATATTACATGCTTGATAACAGTAAGCATAATTTCAAATAAGATAATAACATCATCAAACTATCAATCACTGCCATCATCCACCGTAACGCCTGCCGACTACACTGAGACCAGTATTAAGTCCCGACACGGTCAAAATACATCCTTTCAAGTACATCTCCGGCTCTTAAACTTAGTCGATACTGACACCCTCAAGTCAGTAACTGACGACAGCATGGTCCGACCATGGTCCAGTAGACATAAACCATCTCTCATATGGCCGATATTGGTTCAATAGCCCAGGTACGTGGAAGCAGTCTTTCATACACATACGGTCAACACCGTAATACCATAATCATCACAGCACTCTTACCATAGTGCATCATGTATAGGCATATGAGTGGGTTCATCAAAATCGAAACCACTCATTGCTCAATATAACACCTGTTTACAAAATCTGCAGAGTTAAGTTCCCTCACCGTTCGGTGTGGTTTACGCGGTCTCTCTCAAACAACATACAAGTGCTCAATCAATATACATAACAAAATACGTACATATACGTAATATTTTGGAAATCACACGTTTTCCCACAAAATATCCAGGGTTCATGGAAATGAGTCTCCTACTTGGTTTCTATCCTTTTTAAATTATCCACAAGATAATAATATAATAAACATAAGGGGTTCAGTCCAAACTCATATTGTCTTCTGGGCATTAACCAGATTGACTTATTGAGTAAGGTCTAGATCCTCGGGTCATTTCTCGGTTGTCTTCTGGATATGGACCAGAGCTGACATTTTGAGTAGGCCTCGAGGTCACTCAGTGCCCGACTATAGTGTCGGCCTGAAAGTGAATCACTCATTTCCCGACTAGTGTCGGACTGAAAGCGTATACAATAGTATTTACACTATAAATAATAAGAGGAAAAATGGGTTAGTACAATTTTAATTAACAGGGGGTATAAATCATCATAAACAAGCGACACAATAAACAATAAATATTAAAACAGTAATCAATAATATTTTATTCATTTAAAACTGTGTTCCTCGGAACAACACTTCGGAACAAGGGTACAGTGGTTTCGGATCGTTCGAACCACTCCAAACTGAGTTACTGGCCTCGGATCTTGAGGCCTGACTTCGGATCGTCCGAAGACTGGGTCTCGGATCGTCCGAAGTCCATCCGAAACAAGAAAACAGAAAAACAGAAGTCTCGGTGGGTCTACAGATCTCGGAACGTCCGAAGACTGGGTTCGGACCTTCCGAAGGTGATCGGATCTTCCGGGTTGTCTCGGTCCTTCCGAAAAGGGTCTGGCTCGCCTCGGGCGTGCTGGGCTTCGGGTTGAAGCTCGGAACGTCCGAAGGCTGACGGTCCTTCCGAACTGGGCTCGGTCCTTCCGAAGGGTCAGGTTCGCCTCAGGCGTGCTGAGCTTCGGGGTGAAGCTCGGAACGTCCGAGGGTCAGACCGTCCGAAGGTTCGGACCTTCCGAAGAACGGCTCTCGGACCTTCCGAGAGTCGTCTTCCTCAACTATCTGCACCAGCAGACAGTGACGGCGGAAACAGGGTGAAATGCGATTCCAGAAAGGGAGGGCTTCCCGGATTCGTTTTTCACATCGGTCTGGTTTGATGGACTCCTTTGGGAGTCCTCTTTACACAGGGATTGTTTGGAGCTCAAAAGCTCAAAGGGCCATCCGATTTTGAGGGTAGATCATCACGGGTACATGAAACCCATGGTTTTCCTTAAAACTTAAAATCTGTTTTTCTCAATCAAAACAGGGTCAATTTTGGTTTTGTTTGATTCTAAATCGGTTAGAATTTCAAAAGGAATGTAATGGATACCTTGGTTTCGATTCCTGGGTTGAAATTTGGATTTTTGGAAAATCTTCCACTTAGCTTACTGTTACTGAAAAACAGAAGCACAGGCAGAGGACTTCTCGGTTTAGCTTAAACAGGTCTCGGTCTCGGTTGGAAATACAGAGGACAGAACAGAGAGGGAGAAGAGAAAATGCAATGGTTTGCTAGGAGTTTCAAATCGACGGGGAAGGGTGAATTTATAGTAATTCAGCGCCAGGAGAGATGCCGGAATTCGGCTGCTCAAGCAGAGTGACGACGATGGGACGGGACAGACGGAGTTCATCATTTGCCGGCCGGAAGTTGCTGTTTGATGGGACGAGACGGGAAATCTCATCATGGCAGGAAATCCGGCTGGCCAGCGAGTGCACGTTGCATGGCGTGCTTAGGAATTTCTCTGCCGATGCAGATCAGCCCTCAGGAGTTTTCAATTTTGCAGATAAGTACTTAGTCTTAGAAAAAATTGATTTTTGAACTAAGAGTAATAATTTAATACCTCAAGATCTTGATCCAACCTTATAGATGGGTTGGGTTTTCAAAACTTAGGTCACCATAAAAATTTCAGATTTTATCTCTCAATAAAAACCCTTGATTTAAACAAAAATCACATTTTACCCATAATTACTTAATTAAACAAATGTAAAAATAACTAACTTGTAAACCTTATTTTGAAATGAAATGAAATATCTAGTTCATTTTTAAAATGGTCTAACACCCGATACCGTTTTCAAAATTTAACTCCCTCCCGAAAATATTTTAAATAATTAAAACTCTCTTTCGGGCGATATTTAAATATCATTTTCTGAAAAATAAATTCATTTTAAACTTAAAAATGCAAATCATTCAATAAGGAGAGTATTATCAATCAATGACAATCACCAAATCACACCAATTATTGAAAATTTACACAACAAACGGTAAAATTACTAAAATACCCCTCCAGCTCGACGGGCTGGATCACTGAGCTCACGGGCTCGGATTGGGCCTCGCTTGGGCTTTCCTCAAAGCCCTAACCAAAAACTTCGAGATCAACCGGTTAAACACGGAAATTAAGCTAAAACACGCCTAATCCGGGGTAGGGTATTACACGAATATCGGCCGATATCATATCGGTTCGGCCAATATTCACAATATCAGCTGATATCGGCTGTTTTTTTTTTTTAAAAAAAAAAGAGGAGAGAGAAAAATATCGACCGATATATCGACCGATATCAATATATCGGTTGATATATCATATCGGCCGATAACGTTTTTTAAACCCCTGGTATAGCAATCAACATATCTATACATTATTGCATGAATAGCTTGAAAGAGTAAAAGAAAAGAAAAATAAGTAGAATGGTGTAATTTTTTTTTTTAAAAAAATAACATAAATGACATTAAAAAAAACTATAACTTTTTTTTTAAAAGAAAACTGACTAACGACCACACTCAATGGAGCTGACCTTTTAGGCCTAGCCACTAAACAGAGTAATAAGTTGCACGACAGACAAACGAGTGTACTCTGGATAGACGTTCTTGTCTTCAAAAAATTAAATCACAGGTGATAGATTGTGTTTATTAAAAAATGACTTTTATTAGATAATTTAGCAAAACCAATTCAAGCCTTCAAAATAGACAAAATATTCGATTAAGATTCTACTTTATTTGTTGTCTTCAGTCGAAATCATGATTTATTAGTATTTCGTATGAATTAAAATGGTTTTAAATATTAATGGAATATGTGTTTGCACAATTTTTTAAATGATTTTCTCAAGAAAAAAAGAAAAAAAAATAATGTTTATTTTACAATTTTTCTTAGAAATTTAATATTTTAAAAAAGTGAAATTTAAGATTCCCATACGATTCTTAGAAAGAACAACTTCATGCAACCAACATCCTTGTCAATTAACGAGGCCACAATCCATTATTTTGGGTTTTGAACGTCAAATTTAAATCATTGCATAAAATATATTTTTAGATTTTAATTAATGATGATGAAGAATTAAATGGGTATTAACTTGAATGAATTTACTATTAAATTAAGAAAGTGAAATGTGAAATAGTATTTATACTTATTTTAATGAATATTTTAGAGATTTTTTTGTGAGGATGGCTTTTTTAATGATCAAAATGTTCAGAATCTCTTAAAACATCCAACTAGTCCTAAGGACGTATACAAACCTCTACTTTGAAAGCGGTTTCTTGACTAACACACCAATTTATAAGAAGAAATCCGGCCTAAAGCAAGTTTCATTTTTTATTCTAAGAGGCAATATATTACTATTTAAATGGAGGCATCTAAAATTATAAAGGGCCGTGGTCCATGGGTCTAAACTTTCTTAGTTTATTATTTTCAAAACTCTGCCTAAACTAAATATAGCCATTTTCGGTAGGATTGCAAGTGAGGCTCTGTAACATTGGATTTTTATTAACCTCACTCTAAATTAAGGATTAAATTTAAAATCAATTCAACCTTGAATTACTTACCTTTTGAAAACTGATACACAACAACCAAACCCGTGAACCCAACCATGCCAAGTTTGACCTCAAGGATTTAAATATCCGCCGATACAATAATATTTATCGATTTTTAATACTTTTATATATCAGCCAATATCCGATATATATCACCAATATTGATCATTTTAATTAAAAAAATAAAAAAAGAGAGATATATAACAGCCAATGAAAAATCGGCCGATACCATTTTTTAAATCCCTGAATTGATCTAACTGTAATTATTTTTTGGTCAGATCAAGCGAATCCAGTTTTTTTTTCACTCAAACCCACTTGCACCCCTAGTTTGTTAATTATCAAAACTATTGCAAGCTCTACCAAAAAACTTGGAATGAAACCAAATCCAGTTTTAAATTCCTTTCCTTGGAGAGCCTTTCTTATTTCTACCCTCGACAGGGCCCGTCATTTGTAAGGCACTCAAGGGCACCAACTTGGACAGAATTGGTGCAATTGTTTCAAACCTAAACCTAGATCCATATATTTGTAAGACCAAGCCCAATTGCAAAATATTTCCATGTTATTTCCACGTTTGGCAAACTAGACATACAATACACCCAGTCCAAAAAAGTAGAGGAAATCCCCTGTTCTCTGAAAGCAGGACTAAATTCGCTCAACAGGTAAATATAAACCCCGTGTGAATTTTTTCTGCAGCTACAATCAGACAATCTCATCTCAGACACTGTCAAAATGTGAAATGCAAAATTTTCAATTTCCTGTTTTTCTTACAGTTCTCTCCCTGCCAGAGAAAAACAAAGCGGTTCAATCAAATTATATCATTACCAGAGAACCAAAATGCTGTGAAAACTTTCAATAATTTCTTGCTGAATGCATTCATCGCTTCTCCTTGTCATTTGAACCTGTTTCAGTATGATTGGTTTCTGCCAATGTGAACTTCTTCACTTTCTGTAGGAACAAGGGAATTAAGAAACAATTTTAAGGGGAGAAACATATAAGATATGAACAAGAAAAAGCAAAAAATGTAGTACATTGTTATATTATAAGCAGAGAAAAATACAGCTGTTAGATTATCCACTAGTTGAATCAATCCAATGGGTCTTCCTAAACTACCCTTCCCCGCGTTTGATGATTAACCCAGGTGAGCCCCAGAAAACTGGTAAAAATATAATCTTGTGTAGGCTATTGCCACTATTTAAACATTATTACACTATGTAATAGATAAACATGGTAAGTGCTCACTACACCAACAATAAAGATCTTTATCTTTATGACAAGTATACATAGTCAACCAACAAAAGAAGCAGTTACGTAAGTTGCCAAAATTGAGGTTCAAGCAATTAGTTGGATCTTTAGCACAACCAACATTGTCAAAGCTATTTATAGGAGCTTTTCAAGTCATTCTTTCCCTTTGCAATAAAACTCATGTTTGGTCTTGGCAAATTGTTTTATATGGTTTACATGGTCAATCAAGACAAAATGCAGCTGTGTCAAGTAGCCTCAAAATTTAGCTTCAAGCTACTTAGATGACCTTTATGATTATCATCATCATCATGAAAGCCCTTATCTCATCTGCATAGGATAGTGTTAGGTACTTGAGCAATAGGCCAAAAGATACATTATTGTAGGAAATAGAAAATCAGGTCTTGAACCTATCCCATACTAGGTTGGTCTAACCTGATGCCCATACTCAAGCTGGGCTCCACACATAAAGACCACCACGGTTCTGTGTTGGTCTTGCCGGCCCACTGTAAGCAACACTCACTCTAGACCAAGAGCCCTTTCCACCTGTGTAGAGCTTCCACTCTAGCACCGAGTAACCCTTTCCATAGGTTGCCACCTCCAAGATTCGAACACAAGACAAGCTACCTAACCTAATACCCAATAACAAGTACTTGACCAATACATCAAAAGCTTCAAAGCTGATGAAACGAAGTGAGTCCTTTAAGCCTATCCCATACTAAGTTGGTCCAACCCACTGTCCACACCCCAAGCTACTAGGCACATAATAGGTAAGACTTTTTGAGTACTACTTTCCTTTTATAAGTAGAACCCATATTAGACTTTGGCAAACTGTCTTGTTTAATGCCCAAAACATCCATTATCCTAGTCATGCATCAAAAATATACTTCAATAGTTGTAAGTTGTTGTGCATGGCTGTTCCAGCCCATGTGGTGGTGGGCAGCAAGCCCATCCATGGTTTGAAGTTTTGTTCTTTAAGGATGAGAGAGAGAGAGAGAGAGAGAGAGAGAGAGAGAATTTTTCTTCAATGCTCCATCCAAATGTCAAAAAGGTATTACTTGACAGTTTTCCTTCACCAATGGCTCGAATTAGGTTTCATCTCAGCAGGTAACTCTTTCGGATCAGATTTCTCACTCTTTACAAGAAAGCATTGTAGATGAGATGAAAGTGGGTTTTTTTGGGAGGGGGGTGAAAGTGGGTCTTTTGAAGGCATCAAGAGGTAACTTTATATTTTTCATAAATCCTCTAGTTCGGGATACTTGAGACAAAAATATTTTCTCTTTATTATGAGTGGATGCTTCTCAAATTTGCCTTGTGGTTTTAGCTTCACATTAAAGGATTTTTCACATAAAATTTTGTGGGTGATGATAGAGGCAACCCCTCTTTTTGATATTTAGAGGCAACCCCTGTAGAAATGACTAAAATATCTTTCTTCACTTAATGTCATCAATTCTCCCATTTCCATTGTTTCCACGCCAATATTAATGAAACTCTTATTCTATACATGGTTTTAACAGTCACCCATTTATGTTGTTGTCTAATGGGCAATAAATCCATTCTAGGGCCCTCCTGAGCCCCACTCACATCCCAAACCCTCCTCAAAAGCTACCCTACCCCGTGAATTTGATCCGTACCCAATTTGAACCCATTCATAGTTCATCTAACTGTTGTCTTGAAATCAATACAAATCTGCCCCCATTATTTATTTATTACTTGACAGTTTTCCTTCAACAATGGCTCGAATTATTCAATGGACTTGATTTCTTATAAGAAGCATTATCCAAGAAATAACTTTCAAATGGACTCAACCCCACCCCTTGAATTCTACCCAAGTGGGCCTCACAGCCCTACTTGCACAATATCGCCCATGCTTGACATCGGGCAGATGAACCACACTCGATATCCCTTGCCTTTTCCTTTCTAAAATACAATTGTTTACTTAAATAAATACACACTCAAATTATTAAATTAATAGAATCCAAAATTCAATAAACTATTTGCTGATTGAAAATCGATAGCTAATGACTTTTATTTGTTGTTTATAGTCATTTCATCTAAAATTAAAAATTGGATGTTAGTGTTGGGTTATGGAGCCCAGCAATCCAGCGCTGGTGTGTGGGGGAAATCCGCTAGTGTTACCCTTAGGCCCGTAGGGACTAACCGTCCTAGTGGACGGATCGCCACAACCTCACAAAAAGGGGCACTTGTGTCACAATAGTGAGTGGATAAAAAAGTCTCACATTGCCCAGGAGGTGCAAGGTTTGGGTGCTTATATGAGGGGTTGCCTCCTTCATCTAGTATGACACGTTCTGAAAACTGTGAGCCCACACTGCGTTGTGCCCAAAGGCCTTGTGGGGGTGAGGGACCTGGATTGCTTGCAAGCGGACAATATCACATGTGTGGAGCATGAGAGAGTATCAAATTATATAAATAATTAACACATGATTTTTAGCAAATCAATAAATTTATTGATACTCACGTCTTCGTTGTCAATGAAAGAGAGGTTGGAGCAAAGTGGAAGAAAGAAAATGAAACTAAATTGGCCTTTCTTAGAGAGTAATGTAAAAAATAAAATAGAAAAAGGGAAGAAAGAAAAGTTGCACGACCAAAAAAAAGAGATGGAAGAATGAGACACCATTAGCAAGGGAGGATATTCTATCATTTTAATATGGGGTGCCTCTAAATATCAAAAAGATGGGGTGCTTCTATCATCACCCAATTTCATTTCATGGTTCACTGGCTTGCTATTTTTATTTTTATTTTAGATTCTCTTGTGGTGTAATTATTGGTGTTTTCTCATATTAATTCACATACAGATTAGGATGGCCTCATCTTCCCAACACAAGTTGCCTATAGCATCTCCTATTTTCCAAGTTCTCCTAGGGATAGCTCATGTCTCTTAGGTTTACTCAATCATCCCTTGATGAATTGTCTCACGATCTACTTCTGTCTAGCACACTCTATTTATCAAATCTTTTAAATACATCTTCCATTTACCATTATCTTCTATTTTCTCACTAAGACCCTTTGATTTTCATCTCTAATGCATGTTACAAGGTCAAGGCAAGCCTATGAATATCACTCTCTCCTTCCTCAATTCCCATCCAAGAAATTGTCATACATTCTCCACTACTACTCCCTCACGGAAATGGAACACACCATTATGACTCTGTTTGGATGCATGGAATCGAAAGTACTTTCTGATAATAAAAACATTTTTTTTTTTAAACTTCATCAACATTTGGTTAACAAGAATATTTTCCAGTAAACTATATTCCTTTCAAAGCATCCAAACATGGACATACGATTTGCCATTCTAACATGGGAACTAAAAGAAATATGTCAGTTTCTGGTAAGCATTTCATGTTACCAAAACTAAATAAAATCTAATAGGCAATACAGGAAAGATCATCGAACACGGAAATTTGATTAAGAGCGTAATTATAGGAAGTATCCAGATATTAGAATATTAATGAAAGCACCGACCTTTTGGAGGACGCAATTGCGCAAGGAATTCTGTAGGCGAAGGCACTTTTCCTGATCGAAATTGGGGTCTACAACGCAATTCAGAAGATCAAGAGCTTCTTCTGCGCACAACATCTGCAGCTGAGATTTCTCCATGCCTGTTTCTTCCGGCGATCCTGAAAACCTCGATCTTCGTCGATGAGGGAAGACTGGAGAGAGAGGGTTTAGGCTTTAGGGTTTTAAAAACCGATACTCGCGCTTCTTGGTGGGCCGATACAGATGCGATCTTGACCGTCCATCAGATTCTAGCGATCCTCTTTCCAACACAGTAGTTTCTTCATCCACATCTTCATTTTCTCGCCGGCCGGTTTTGAAAATCCATCCGCTGTTAAGTTTAACACAAATACATAATTGAATTTCAGATTGACATGTTTCGTTATTCAATTTTAAATTGTGTACTCGTTGGTGATGAAGTTACAATATTAAAAAGTTTTCTATATATAAATTTAAAACGAATTAATCTCATTCATCATATATTTATTTGATTTAAATTAAAGAGAATAAATGACTGAAATAAAACTCTTATCAATTATTCACTACATTTAATTAGATTAAATAAATAAAGACATTCTTACTTTAATTTAAGTAAAGCTAGAAAGTTGTTAAAATAATAAATCTCATTAAAATATATTAATTATAAATCAGAATTAATTTATAAAAATCTGTAATTTGGGCTTTCGTTTTTTTTTTTTTTTAAAAAAAACCATGCCTTAAGTTCTTCCTAAATTTTTTTACAGTTGTTCTCTTTGATATTTGAAAACTTTGAATTTTTAATTTCTTCACTGTTACTGGAAGGGAGAAAACAAACCTTATATGAGGTATACTCTACAGTCTACACAACGGTGTTGATCACAATAAAATATAAAAAGTTAAAAGAATTGACGTTTTAGTTATTTTTAAATTTTTCTGTAAATTGAACATGACGTATGATTAAATGAGGGAAGCTAGCAAATATTATATACATAGGTGCAAGAGTCACATCTGAATCCCACTTCTTTTTTTTTTTTTTTTGAGCAAGGCTGCGTCTGGATGAAGTGTAATTTTATAGGGCCATCCTGGAATCATCTTTTAATAGCTTAAGCTTAAATAAAATGTTCAAAAAAGGTAATGAGACGTGTGATTTTTTGAAATTTTACCTTCATTCGGAATAATTTTTGAGTTACCAAATGCAGCGTAGGGAAAACTCGAGACCCCACCCCTACTTCACCTATGACAACCACCACTTTAAAATTCTTTGGGAGGACGCTCCACATCCACACAAGACGCCTCCAGTTAATGTCAGAAAGACTCAAAATAGTAACCTTATGTTTTCTAAGACGGGAAGTAACTAGTTGAATTATACAACGTTAGACGCATATGAAGTCCTTTTACTAATCAAATATTGTACCCACCATGCAACTTATTTAATCTTAGATAAGTCAAATTTAATTTATCTAAAATTGAGATAAATTGAGACAATTGATCTAAAATTAGTTTGATTAAATATGGAAGCTGTATTTTATAAATTCTTAAAAAATCCTTTTTAATTTTTTTTACTATTTTCTCCGTATTAATCGAAGGAACTAGCGAAAGAAGAACTGCGTGTTTTATTTTTAAAATACGTCGTCCCATAAATATTGGAAGTTGATCTTCTTCCAAAAGACATCACGAATATCGCCAACGCAAAACCCTTCTTTGGCCTTCTCCTCTCTTTACCTTTCCTCTCAACTTTCTTTTTGTCCTTTTTTCCTCAATTTCTTCTTCTTCCTTCTTGTTGCTGTAGTTGTTTCTGTTGGTGAGAAGAGATGTGGGAAATGGAGGTGGAGGAATGGAGGCGGTGTTGGAGAAGATATGGGATCTTCACGATAAGCTCAGCGATGCCATCCACATCATCTAGGTCCCATTTCCTCAATTCCATTAAATCCCCTCTCAATAATAATAGTAATAATCAACCCCAGAAATCCATTTCCAAATCCCCATCTGGAGCTGGCTTTGTATTCGCCAAGGATTTCCGCCCCTATTGTGACACCGACGACGACGCCATTACTGAAGCCAGGAGCCTCAATTCCATCCGCTCTGCCCTCGAGAACCTCGAAGACCAGCTCGAATTCTTCCATGTATTTTAATTCCTCGCCTTTTCCTCTACTTTTGTTTTTGAAGTTGGGTTCTGAAATTTGTGAATTGTAATCCCGTTTTCAAAGCCTCTTGTTTGATGATATGGATGCAATTTCCAAGAATGCAACTTTTTTTTTTTTATATTGTGTATCGCCTGTTTGGTACAAAATTCCAGTAGAATTTGTGAATTTCCCAAGTTCCAGAATTAGCCAATTCTGCCTGTTATGAAATTTTAAGAATTTCTATAATTTCATTTGTGTGTTTGGCAGGTTGGGTTTAGTAGATGGAATCTAAGAATTCCATAATCGAAGTCATCTGGGCTTTGGAAACCCAGAACAACACTTTCATGTGGAAATCAATTTTTATATTTTTCATATACTTCCTTAGTTTTAGAAATGTACAATTGCTTGAATCAATTTAAACAGATTACAATATGATTCATGGAGGATGGTGAGTGATAAGTTATGTTGAGACAATATATTATTTGCTCTAAAAAAATGCTCTGATTTTATGTTTAGTTATACTAAATCATAGCTTCATTAGATATCATCAAAACTTTTGTTCCATCTATAATTTATCTGAGGTCTGCTTTTCTAGTTCTACTTCTCTATTTTGGCTTCATGGATAGCTTATATTCTTACCCCTTTAATGATGTTTGATATTTCACTCTTTTCTCTTCCATGGGATTCTGATGACTTATCTTTTGAGGTTGGGTTATCATAAATCATTTAAATGTCTTGTTCATGATTTAAAGAACTGGGCAGCTTAGCAGTTATTGCGTCATCATCATCATCATAGGCCAGCATATTTTGCAATGATATGTAATAACTAATGGATGCACTTTTATTCCTTGCAGACTGTTCAATCACAGCAGAGGGCTGAAAGAGACGCTGCGATTGCACGGTTAGAGCAAAGTCGTATTGTACTTGCAATGTGTTTAGCAGATCACCATGGTAAGAAGTACAAAGTTATTGAGGAGGCCCTAGCATTTGTTGGGGACGTACATGATGCTGGTCGTTTTGTAAAACCAGGAAACCCTTTTGAAACACCGAAAAGTCATTCTGGTGAGAACTTGGAAGGTCGTGAGGGGAAAAAGCCAAACATTCTGATGCAAATGTTGATTTCCAGCTTTAACATTGCTAAGAAGTCTTTTAAATTGGAGTGTATGGGCGGTGTATTAGGAAATGCTGCTTTGATTGCTGTTAGCATGCTTGCTTTACTGCAACTGAATCAGGTAGCCTTGAAGAGCAATTTTGTTCTGGAAGTACCACAGTTGCGAGACGATTCTTGTTACACTAAGGGGAGTGAGGAGAATACTTATCACTTGGAGGATTCTTCAAGCGGTCCTGTGAAGCAATTAGATGTATTGGCAGCTAGGGGTTGAAGACAGTGAGTGATTTCTCCACGAATTGTACATGCTCATGTGGTTTTGAAATGGTTGGAAGATGATGAGAATTTTCAGGCATTGGCTGGATCTTCTGCTTGGTCCTATTATACCTCAAAGTCTGTAATGATATTCGGCATTGATCTAGTTTGATGCAATGACTACTTGTAGCGTAGAGTTTCATTTTTGCAGTGCAGTTCTATATCCCCAAGGTCCCATTTTTTTGTTTCTATGGACAGATGCTGTTTTGTTCACCCCAGAGTTCCCTAGAGTCCAGCCTTTTCTGCCACTGCTGCTTCTTCCTTTTTCCTATTCTGTAACTCTTGAATTTGGTGGTTAAGGTAGTAACTTGGGAAGTAAAAAGAAATGGTAAGAGAGCACTGCAGCGGTCTTCTTAAAGGGAGACCAACCTTCGATAGTTCTCTGTGCAATAGCAAAGAGAAGCAAGGTAATTTGAAGAAATCTCATTTAGGAGTTCCATTGACTCAAGCCACTTGAATACATAAGCTGGTAAGCTGGGGAGGAAAAAAAAAGCTAACAAAAAGAGGGAAAATCCAAACTGCCTAGACGCATGCATGGAGGGTCCCAAATGATCACCGTCATTGTTTTATGGAAAAAAATTCTCTAAGCATTTAAATTTCCTTCCAGTGATGATCTTTGCATGTCTTTGATTCGGAAGACCTTTCAAAACTTTACGAGTGAAAGAGCATTGTATTTGTCCCAATCGTTCATTTCATTGTCCAAAAGTATGAAAATTGGATTTGTCTCAGGTTCGACTTCTCTTGGGCTAATTTGATATAGAAAGCTTATTAGTGGTTCTTATATCTCTTGATATTAGTCTTTACCTCCAACGAGGGATTGAGATATTTTATGATAATCTAAAAAGTTAAGATTTTGGCTTGAGCCTGAGCCTGAGCCTGACCCATATTCATTTGCGTCTTGATTAACTGATCTCAACATACTGTTGGCTTGCTTAGTTGCTTGTGTCTGAATTGAATCAGTTGCTATTTTGAACCTCGGCTCAGGGACACGTTTGAAACATCAGAGGGTGATTCTTAGGCTCTAATTCTATCATAAAATGACTGACTTTTGGTTCTAGAGGATAATCTAGAATGTAGTTTAGTTTGTAACTAGATATGTAATCCAGGTGATATCCGTTGAAATTTAATGAAATCCTGAAAATAGTTTTTCTCACCACTTTAACCAATTCTCTGTGACTTTAGGCCATTGCTATTCACTAGCTTCATACGAGCTCCTCGGTCAGAAACAATACAAACTCTTTTTGGCTGAATCCTTTCTTCCATCTCAGTATTGAGCAAACATGCACAACTTGCCTTGATTTTTATTCCCTTCTAACTATACAAGTATACGTGCATCAATCGGGTTTTTTTTTCCTCGTTTAATAAATGGGTATAAATAGTTATTAGTTCAGACAGGACTGACTTGCATGAGAATTCCACAAGGACTTAAAAACCTATTGTTTGATCATACCATTGATGTACATAATGAAGCTTCAAGTGAGATCATTTTAAGACGACAGTAAAGGATCAAAGAAAAGCTACATAATTCGATAGTTGAGAAACCAATTCAATATTAGTATATTGCACTAAAGTATGAAGTGTCATTCAGTTCCATGGAAATTTAGTGCAATATCATAATTGATGAAGAGTGAAAATATCAGCATGAGGTGATCTACAAGATTTCTCAAAAGTTAGTTTCATGTTTCTTAAGAACCTTGAGAAAAAAGACTGACACATCATCTTTAACATTGCATACTCACAAAATTACTTGAAAGCTTTACATAATTTTTTTAAGGAGATGGATTGAAACCAATGAATACACACATTTACACACCATAAGCCTACTCTGTCATTGTATCTTCCAAAGATTCCATGCTCCGAGAGTTTAAGAATAACCCATTTTCCTCATCTAGACCAGCTTATGTCGTCAACCATCCAATCCAAAGCACAACACAGAGAGGCTTCAACTAATATCCATTTCATTGACTGATTTTACTCCGATCAATTCAACTAATATTCTCAAATTGAAAATAATGCCTCAGTGCAGAGCAGTCACACGATAAACAAATTGGAAACAAGTAAGAAACCAATCCCTCAAACACTGCAAGAACATACCGGTATTAAAACACAGCAGGAATATATCTAGTGAAGCAGGAATCCCATTTGAGTGTCAATACATAAACTAGTTTCTGCATATAAATTATCATCCTCTTCCACAGTAGATATCCAAAGAGCTTTTTGATATGTTTTGGAGTAGACCCAATGCTCCAACTTGCATGGAATTTGAATGTGAATGTGAATGATCTTTCCTTCTGTAACAAGTGCCAGTTTGATCCATCGTTTCACCCCTTTTGATGATACATTGCTGCCTCATCTGATAAAAGTAAATCACAGAGACTACATTCGCTGCTATCACAGCAAACACTGTGACCTTCCTACCAACTTTCTGTGACTTCCAAGGATATGATAAAACTTGAAGGCAGGAGTTGAGGAAACTGATGATTCTGTTTCCCACTTCAGTTATATGAATTGACCAAGAATTTAGGACAGTGTGATTTGTCCTTGTCTGTATTTGTATTAATTAAATTCTGACTGAAGGTGATGCTTTCATTATCGAGAAATGCAAGTACCTCATCTTTCAAATCTATTGCCCTTCCATGGTGTTCTGTTATCATTTTTAGTAGGACTGATCTGCTTTCTTCAAAGCTCCTAAGAGCCATTTCCTGTTCCATTTGTTGCTGCGACTGCATTCTCTGTCCATAGAGGAGAATTAATGCTACAAAACATCAACGACATTTTCATATTTCATGCATCCATGTATTAGCCATACTTGTCTCGCTGAAGAATTCTAGAAATGCTTAATTTTACAGCATTTCTTTAATAGCACTTCACACTTCATGAAAAGGCATAAAACAAATGAAAGAATAGGGAAGGAACAAATGAAACACATTTCCCATTAAATGGTTTTGCAGTTGTAGTAAACAACTCCAAGAACTGAACATGTTGGAATTTGTGTATTTCTCATCTCTTAAATGGTTCCGCTGAATTCATCATAGTTTATAGCAGAGGATTCACTGAAGAACTCAGACTCTTCATATTCAGATTCAGCCTAAAACTTAAAGCTATTAAGGAACAATAGTTTCTGACACTAAATATCATGTTTTATGGTTGTACCATCACTTACACGAAATTGAATTGAAGTTGCTTTACAACCTGAGGCAGACATAATCTTTAAAGTCAAGAATGTGAACCGAGTATGACTTCAGATTTTGATAGGAGACTTTTATGTATGAAAATCTTTAATGTGAACCATTGGAGATGTCCCCTCTCCCAACCCTTATAGAATGTTTGACCTATCAAATGGAAGATTCTTTCAGGAGATGAATGGTATTTTCCCCCAGCATCCACCCCCCTTGATTCAATTTTGTCCTTAAATTTCACCATCCATCAAAGCTGTTTAAATTGAAGAACGAAGAGCTACGCTTGTCCCCAACACGAGACAATCAGCAAAAATTGTCTATCAATTACAAAGAAAGCAATCATTACAATCACCTGCCTTGACATTTCCTAATCCATCAAACTCTGAAGTGGACATTGAAGCAATCTGGTCATCATTTCAAACAGAGTT
This sequence comes from Chimonanthus praecox, assembly GCA_022113865.1. NCBI lineage: Eukaryota > Viridiplantae > Streptophyta > Magnoliopsida > Laurales > Calycanthaceae > Chimonanthus > Chimonanthus praecox. The sequence goes on from CM039094.1 coordinate 5,187,278, forward strand.
TAGAGTAACAAGGTAATTGATTTCTTACTATTTCAGGCTAAACCTTTACATGTTAAAGTCTGTAAAATTTTATATAAAATTCATTTCTTATGATAGAAAAACATTCTCACAACACATTTATACCATAAAAATAAGAATCAAGTCCAATCCCATCATTGTTACCACACAGAACTTAGAAAATTTAGGAAGCATCAGAAATAAAAACATGAGAGATACTCATTCAAGAAAAAATAAGTTGGGCTAGTCAATGAAGACTAATAGTTAAAGCAAAAGAAGGATCAATGCATGTAAATAAGCAATTGAACGGAACCTTGAAAAGTCAAAGAACCACCTACCTGCAAAGACAGTAGCAGGCTCCCAAGCACTTGAAATGCTTCTCTAATGGCAATCAAACTCTTTCTCTCAGCATATGGGTCCTCTGTAAATCCATTATAGGCAACATGTTTTGGACAGATTCGCCCCAAACATGTACAGATGCATTTGATTTCCTCTCTGATATTGTTGTGCAAAGCCCATGCTCTCTCAATTAGAGTTTGATGGTTTCTCTCCAAATCCATCAGAGAAATATATTGATCTACAGAAAGCCCATAAAGGAATGAAGAGAAAGGCATGGGCTCATTTGTTTTTAAAAACAAGAAGAGATCTTCTTTTATTTAAAATCCCTGGGGAGGATGAAGCAAGCGCTTTCTTCAAAGTAGGCTGGTGATATAATGTAGACTGGGCTCCACGTTACTGAGTAGAATGTGTAGAGTCCCATCTTGATGGGAGGAAACTTACGAGAATCCTCTCATCTGAAGTTAATGAGATGGTTCGTAAAAAGTCAACAATTTAAGAGTAGTCAAATTTAAATACTAAAATCACAATATTAGAATGATTACTTAGAAGGAGATGAAACTTTATTTATTCTCTCTCTGTCATTTTCTACGTATTTCACCCAACCGAATTGGCCCATCCCAAAATTTGAAAGTGAAGTCTCCTTAATTGGGAGACTCAGTCAGTCTTATTAGAGAGACTCTGGTTGGGTTTTATCTTACAGCTGCTTGTGATGGTTTGTGGGAGATGAGGCCATGGCCCAGTGCATTTGTAAGCTTTTTTTTTTTTTCTGGTCATGATGAATGCGAGAGAATCATTTCTGGGTCTTTTTCTATTCCGACCTCTTATTTCTGGGTTAGCTTCAAAGGGACGTTTTGTTTGTCCACTTTGTTGGACACTTTGTAGTTTGTACCTCATGTTGGAGACTTGTGAGCTTTTGATTTTTATGCATCTCTCACTTCGATTGGTGGATATTTATTCTCCACTGCATTTGTGAGACAAATCTATCGATTAATCTTCAACCTTCAATTGTTGGTGCTCATTTTCTAGATTGAATCTGCATCTGTAAATAAGGAAGGGAAAACTATTGTTAGAAAATCATGATTTAATTACATTATTGAGGTATAACTTCGCTCTCAAAAGCTATCAATTGAGAGGAGGGTGCTTCAAGTGTTATATAGAGTCATTGGTTTCTCAAATTAATCAATGTCGAACTTTTGTCACTTCACACTTCATGCCCCAACTGGACCCTGTGACTGCACGTGAAACTTGCTCTGATTTCATGTCAGAAAACCATGATTTGATAATGTTACTGAGGTAGATAGAGAAGGGTGCCTCAAGTATTATATGGAGTCATTGATTTCTCAAATTAATTGATGTAGGACTTTTGTCACTTCACAAATATCATCACCATCTTAATCTGTCAATCGTTATTTTCTCATGTATTTGAAATTTATATTTTAAAATAAACCCTCTCATTTTACTTTAATATATATTATTCTCTATTACTTCAGTCTAAAAGGGAAAAAAAAAAAATCTAAAAACCTAATATAATTTTCCATTTTCATTTTTACAAGGGTGAAACTGTGACACTCCAATTTAATGTTTTTGAAATGGAGAATTGTCGAAATTGACACTTCTAAATGAAAATGCATAATGCTGGTAGGCATTCCTCTATTTTCACTGAGGGTAGTAAGGGTGGAACAAGAATTATCTTGTAAGGGACAGATGTAAAAACGACCTTTTTATAAGGGCTAATATACAAATTGTAAAACTTTTAGGCCTGTTTGTAAATAGTTTTAAACTATGAGCTGATTTTTTAAAATTTTGGACTGGCCATGGCCCCCTCCAGTCCTTCTTTGGTTATCCAGGAAGGGAAGGGTATAGGGCGTTTCACTATACCAAAATAATCTCTCACATTTGTTCATGTGGCTGTCACATAAGTAATGAGTCTCAATTGATAGTCTTTGAAATCCCTAAATACCATATTATTATGGTCTAAGGTCCATAACTTTGTCACCCGGACTTAGAACTGTATGAAATTTGATGCAAAGTTTACGAGGCCACTCTTTCCTTCATCTGTTCTTTGATGCATTCGAAGTGAAAAAATAATAAATAATTTCTCATGGACCCATCTTTATCAAATGGGTCTTCATCAACGATAGCCGTATCATGGATCCGGGCTTTAACCTACAAAAGCCTGTTGGGCTACTACAGAAGGCTTGAGATTTTAATATAACAAACGGGTTAGAGTCAGACGAGCAAAGCCCGGCCCGTAAAGACGAAGACTTGGGGTTGAAGAGAAAATGGGCTGGCAGAGGGATGGCCCCTCCACATTCATCTCATGTCGGTTGGTGAGAGCAGTTGGCCTCCCTGTCTCTCTGCCTCTCCATCCCCAAGACGTGATTTGAGGGGAGTGGGCCATGGCCCAACTTCCCTTGTTTGACACGTGGCATACTATTAAATCTGTGATTGGGAATGGGGGAGCAGTGCCAATGCATACTTCACGTGAACAATACAAATATATTTATACGAGGATTCATATCTGAGAAATCCTATGGGCTTGTCTGTGGCAAAAATTTTATGGTTCCACCGTACACTTTTATTGTCTCAAAAGGACTAATTAAACCGGCCGACTCAAGTAGGTTCGACCAAGTTCATTCTTCATTCTCATCTAACCCAATTGGTTTGACCAAACAGATAAAAATGCATCAACACTTTCAGGTTTTGACCGGTTTGATCAATCTTGTCACACTATCCTTTTTTATTTTTTAAATTTTAAATTAATTTCTCAAATTGGTGGCTAATTTCAGTTTTATGGCTACATACAAAATATAATCCTTAAAAAGTAAGGTTTATCAACTAGCTTGAAATGCCTCTATATTACTGTTGCATAGTTGCTTTTAAGAAAATGCTTTTCTTTAGGCTTGTGCTGACGAGGGCGTGTTCAAAATACGTCTGTGAAGAAACAAGTTCTGAAAAAGAATATTTGAAGTTTAGTCTCGATCCTTTGAACACTAACTCAAACTTGTTGAAAATAGAGTTGCAGTGTTAAGCTCTAGTTGAAAGTTCATGCAAAAGTTGTTATTAGAGAATTAAAATTGTTATAAATATGTTACATTATAAGTGTTCTAGTTTATTCCTAATTGCTTAAAGCCTCTTCCAATTTTTGTCCACTGACAATTGAAAACTTTAAAATAGAAGGTTGTTTAATGTCAAGATCTGAGATTGATAAAATTAATTTATAAATACTCCGTCGTTCTTGGAAGAAGAAAAAAAGACTCTTTTTGTTAGACCTTTTGAAGATCTTGGAAGCGTTTTTTTTTAGAAGTTCTTTCTTCGAAGAAAAAGATTTTCTTATTTTCTTATTGTTGTATGGGTTTGTGATGATTTTAGTGTAGTTTTTTCTCAATTGTAATTTCTAATTTGAATGATAAACAAAATCTATCTTCATTCAAATTGTATTTGATCTTCATTTCCTTTTACATGCAACAGCTCATGCTTTTGATGATTCACTTGCAAGTCCTACATTCTCATGTTGCAAGTGAATGTATCCCTTGTAAGGATAGAATTGCAAATAGATCAGGCAAAGATTGAAAGTAACCAAGCCATTTCTTATTGGGCCAGATCAGAACCAAAATTGTGCAGTCTATGAATCTGAAGTTTGGGCCCGGTCTTCAGTCAGTCATCATCATAGCCAGTGAAGACTCCATTAAAAATTAATAAACTAACATTCAAATTTTGAATTTAAAATAAATTTTCCATGGACCAACTTGGGGCAACTACAAAACCTAGCCACACTTTTGGGGCCTGGCACATGGACCCCACCATAAGTTCACTTTATGATAAATTTAGATAGTTGAAATTATTGTTTTCTCACTTTTATTTTTAGGTCAATTTTTCTCAATGTTCATTTATACATCCTAACCATTATATTAAACATAAAAAGATAAAAACATTTATCTAATAGTTATATTTTAATATCTGAAAATTTAAAAACTAAGATGATCTAATAAATTTCATTTTCAACTATCAATAGAATTTATGATAATCTATCAACCACTAAATTTTTATATAGAATAAATTCCACACTTTAACCTGACTTTTTAACCTCAACATCTCTAAAAAAAGCCCTTGGCCAACTTACCTTTTCGACAGGTTACTACCACCAATCCGTGACAAAATCACTTTAAATCAGCCCATATCCAACCCAAATCTGACTCTGCTACAATTGTGGGCCTACATGTCTAGCATAGGACAACAAAATCCCTTCGTAGTTTTCACTACATGAGCAAGTTCACAGGTCTTGTTTTGCATAAGAACACAAGACAGGCCCCCCCCCCCACCCTTAATCAATGCCACGTGTAATGGGCCGAGCCCAGCTGGTCTGTGTTTGAAAGGGGCCCACAAAGAAGAATGGACAACTGCTCCCTTTCCTTTTCACTTGCTACTTGTTGTACACTGTTGGAAAAGGATTTTTTTTTTGGCAGACACTAATTTCTATCCATTTTGCAGAATTTTATAGAAATTTTGGCATTTCATAGCTTGAAAGGGCATGGCCTGGCCAACCGAAAACGACAAAGCCCTAAGTTCCTATTAGTGGGGTCCACTAGATGTCCTCTACAAAAAGAAATACAAAGGAAAAGTAAGAGATGTTGCTTTCAATTATCATTGGACGAGATGGTTTTAGCAAATCTCATAAAATCCAAAACCCATTTTGAAAAGGTATCGATATTTTCAGGGGAGATTTGTGCAGATTAATTGATTCTTGATTTTTTACTTCGTATAAACACTAAAATTAAATATTTTGTATGAATTGTAAAATTTTAATTAGTTGATTTACTGTTTATGTAAATTTTTGGCTAACCGATTAATATTTATACAAATTTTGACGTGCTGATTTACTGTTTATTGAAATTTTGGCGAGTAAATGTTACTTTTCATACAAATTTTGACGAACCGATTTACTATTCATGTAAATTTCAGTGAGCCGATTTATTATTCATGTAAATTTTAACGAGTCGATTTACTGTTCATGCAAAGTATTGGTGAGCCGATTTTACTCTTCATACGAAGGGTAAAATTGAAAATCCACAAATTTCCGTGTCTGGATACATAAAAGTCTGTAGGAGGATCGATACCCTTTTGAAAATTGAAAAATATTATTGGGAAAAACTAACATAAAGCCTTGGCCAACAGTTTGTATGGATGAACTGATTTTATATAAGGGCTGTTCATTAACTAATTTAAATTATTAAAAGATGATTCAATATATTTTATTTTTGATAATTTGATAATGTACATCATAATTTAATCATCCATTTATGACAAGATGAGACAGTTGCTGTAAAAACTTTATAAAAAATAATATATCTATGTTAATTAAATAGTTGATTCATGAAAAATAATTTGTTAGATCTAGAGATTGTGAGCTCATGTCCAATGGGCATTATCGGATAGGTTAATCAATCTATAAAAATAATTTGTGAAATCCAAAGAAAAAAATCAATCTCAAATTAATAGGATAAATGGCTTCAATGATATAGTCTTGATAAATAATTTTGACAACAGATAATAATGAGCATAAAGATAACATGGTAGGTCCTTATATGTCAAATTTCATCAAGTCTTAATTAGAACGAGCAAAATGGCCTATTCCGAAGGATCCAAACAGATTTTGTTTTCCTTCCTATTCTAGACCATTTCAGCCTGCTTTGGATTGGAACAAAGGTCCGTTCTGGCCTATATTGGTGCAAGTTTCATTTTGTTTCTTTTTCCATCTGTATAAATTTGTATTTATTAAAAAAATTGCTATACTTTATCATCATGAACTTTATCTCCCTTCAAAGAGATGATGACCCTTTTTGCATCTCTCTCTCTTCTGTCAAAACTCACATTTTATACAACTTTTATAAATTAGAGTTGAATGTTCAGCTTATTTATTTATTAGTCAAGATTTCATCATATCTAGTTTTTTTATTTTTATTTATTTTCATTCTATCTTTTTTGAAATGAAATGTCAAAATAATGACACCGAATTTCATGACTTTGAATCAGGGGTCGAAAATTCATCCCAAGCAAATTTCCGGTAGAATTTTTTCTCTCTCCTCATTTTTTTTTAAATCTCAGTGTTTTTTTTTTGAAAAAAATCATTTAAAAAAATAAAAAAGACTATTTTAAAAAAATTAAAAAAATATAAATATCTGCCGATATTTCAAATATTGGCCAATATATATATATAAATCAGTCATATCGACCGAACTTTTCTCTCTCTTGCCAATATTATATATATCGGGTGAGAGAGAACGGCCGATACGTACAGGCCGAATTTTTTACCCATACTTTGAATGAATATGAGCCTTTTTATCTGAAAGTGGGCCTCGGCCTAGATAGTGTCATGTATCTAAGTTTTATCAAGATTCAACACAATATCGGAGACGGCAGATTTCCTTGTATAAAAATAAATAAACTCACCAAAATATTAGAGAACCATCCTTCTTGGGTTGAGAATGAGAGTAGAGACAAAAGTTTGAAGAAATGTAAGAAGAAAGCAAATAAAGAGATTGGGGGAGAGAAAAGCATGATCCAAGGGTCAAGTTGTCGTTGTGCATTAAATTGTATTTGTACAGAAAATCAGAGAAGGTTACAGAGACCCACTTGCAGGGCCTTGCAACTTGTCTTCCCAATTAAAAAAGAAGCCTGCAACTCCTTTTATACAGGTGTTGGAATGGCTGCATTGCATGCCGCATGCCCATTTCAGGCCTCCAAATTTCTCAAATGCCCAAACAGTTTTAGAAATTTTGGAAAGTCTTTGATTTGAAAAAAAAAAAAAACAAGCAAAAGCGAAGGAATGTCTTAACAATTTGTAGTAAGAAAGAAGAGAAGTTACTGTGCCTGTACTCTATGTCTCTTATCTATTATTTATTTATGATACGAGAAACCAGAAACAGTAAATGAAGAGAGAAAGAGACCCGTTGAAAGGCACAAGTCAAAAATCAAGAACACATGTTTCAAGGGTGTTTTGTCATTCAGAAGAATGCATCAATGGCAGGAGGGAGACTGGATCTTCACTATTATTTACAACATTTAATTAAATTATAATCATATTATTATAGATTAAAATAAATTAATAAAAATCACATTGCAACAATGATACCAGATAGTAAACAATGAAAAATGAGATTTACAATAAAGCATAAAATAAATAAAATTTCTAATAAATTTTGGAAAAACCACACCGTCTTAAGGACCAAAGAGAGTTCTTAAAAGTAAAACATTGATAATATCACAATTATGGCTTTCGAGATAATTCCAAATTTTGAACTTTTTACTATAATACCGACAGCAAAATCTTATAGAAGATGGTAATATTTTTAAAATAATTTAAAACAGTAAATACAGAAATGAAAATAACAACTAAATTGAAAATTCATTAACAAATTTGAGAAATGAAGAATCAGAATCATATAGATATCATAAAAAAAAATATATTCTAATTTATTATGCTATTACTGCAACAATAAAATAAAACTAGTAATAAAAATAGAAAAATATCTACAATCGAATAGGTTGTTGGTACTTGGCAGACAATTTCTTTGCGATAATTTATTATTAATATCAGTGATATTATTTGGCCACCCGATGAATGGCTCAGAGTAATAGACGCCAAACATGTGTACCTTTCGCAGATAGCTGCTAACTGGAGAGAAAGATCTTTAGTCTATGTTTGTTTGGCATGTATTGGAGTCTCAATTCTATAGTGTTATTATTATTTAATTTTTTTAAGATTAAATTATTCAGACATCTCATTTGATTAATTTTTAGAACATGTGTAAACCTTCTTATCCGCACACAGCAGGTATAAATTATGAAGAGTGACCTTTTTTTCTATTGAGAGAGGTTTGATCTCAAGACTTTTCACAATCAAGAATAGGAATTGGTCATCAAACTAACCCCTCATATTTCTATAGTATTATTATTACCTTTAAATACTTTTTTGTGTTTCTTCTTTACACTCTTTTTTCCCTCCTAAACCACCATCCCATCACACAATCAGCTGCATTGTAGTTTATACACTGTACTTCTCACCAAACTTTCATAAATGAAAATGAAAATGAAATAGAGGTACAATTTGGCAATTTAGTGGATAGATTGGTGGAGCTACAAAATTTCTAAGGGTGAATCTAGTGTCAAGTAGTAGAAAAAAAATTGACTCAACACTCGTCTCGATCGTAACCACAATGTATTGATGCATTGCTGTCAATATTTATCGACCTTTATTTTCTTAATATATTGTGGCAGATACAGATTGTATCAACTGTATTTTTTACATGTGAGTGGTACCAAGTTCCACTAGTCCTCATTGCCCATCAAGTCATTTGGACCCGTTTTAGTGTAGTGGTCAGGAATAATTTCCTTTGAAATGGAAATTTCATGGCAAGGGCTAGGTATTGAAATTTGGTCTCAAACTTTGAAAGCTCAAGATCTTTGGTCAACGTAATTAACAGAGTTGGGCGCATGTGATGCTCGAAGTCAACTTGATCTGTTGTCAATTATTATCTACAAAAATGATAATTATGATAGATAGTGAAGTTATTGATTTATGATTTTTGAAATCAGTTTCAAATAAATTAAATTTTCATATTTAATGATGATAATAATGAAAAATGATAAACTAAGTGGAAGGCCTAAGAGTTCAAAGTGAGTGAGTAGCTGGGTTATTCTAAACCCAATACTGTAGGACATTCGGCACATACCCAAAGTCCAAACTCGATCTATTTACATTCCTACCAGCACGCCCAGAGGTATAAATCTAGGTATCGGCCGAGAAAAAAAACACCTTTATCAGTTGATATATATCGGATATCGGCTAATAAAGGTAATCTCGACCGCTACATATCGAATAGGTCAAGATTATTACTCCTGAGCACGCCTAAGCATATCATGCCCTGAATTGGGTGAGATAGATTAGATAAAACCATGAAAAAAAAAAGTCTGAAACTTAAAAGAGAGAGTCATCACATAGCAAATATCAGAAGTGGCTCAGTCACTTCACAGGGTAAAAGATGATTATTTTTTTCAAATAGTAGATATGCAGTTTGGATATTTTAGTCATAGAAAGGGAAAACTAAGTGGAAGACGGAATGGAGGTTTTAAAATGATTGTAAAATTCTTATTATTTATTACAATTTTTAAATTCTTGGTATGACAATAGAGTTTGTCCTTTGCATGTTATGCCTTTTTTGTGATTATAATATGGATCAATAGCAACAAAACACAAATTTTCTATATAATTTGAGAAAATAAGAAAGAAATAAGCAAACACAAAAGCCCCAATAACAATTTGAGAATGAGTTGAAGTGGCAAAGATTCCTTCTTAATTTGATTTTGCATGGCTTCTTCTTTAGTTGTCTTTATATTTATATAAATGTTGAAAAGGTATCTCTAGTTTAATTAACCTTTTTTTTTTTTAACATACCATTACTTAGATGTTTAGATATTTCGGCTCTATTATAGAATATGAAAGAGATTTTTGACCTAGATATAATGAATATGATAAGAATAAGGTGGTGACAGAAGAGTTCTATTTCGCGTAAAATGATAATTTTATAAGAGGGAATATAGTAGGGAGAGAGAATGACCTTTGAAACTATAGAGGAAATAGATTAAAAAAAAAAATGATATGATAGATTGTAAAACTCATAAAACCAACTTTAAATAAATAAAATATTGATTGTTGACGACGATGATGATACCATTTATTAGATGAAATATGGTAATGACATATCATTTCTCAAACGATTGGATGCTTTACAAAAATAGTGAATTTCTTGTATTCCAATCCTCTTTCTCTTTGAAAAATAGTAATTATAATACTTGAGTATTATTCCATTCAACTCTAACCCTCCTATTAGAATTGTACTAACAAAGCTTTAGAAATCATTCAAATAATTTAATAGATCAATTTTTTATAAATTGAAAAACTCTAAATGTGTTGTGATCACTATTCATTCCACACTTAGTCATTTTTATTAACTGCAAGTGTGGGGCCATCAAATATCAACTACTGTTAAGATTGAGTTCGAAATACATTGATCAAGTTAAATAGGAATTAACTAAAAATTAATTGGACTGATACTACTGGAATGGTGCATTATCGATATCAACTTAACCCAATGCCCTCGTACAAAGAATGTGAGAATCTTGGGTTTCTTCATCATTATATAAACTCAATTTCAATTATATCAACCGAGTTGATTGGCCACTCAATGCCTTTTATTAGGGCTAAAACTCAAGTCGGGTCGGATTTTAATAAGTCCAATTCAACCCATGTCAAAACTTATTGAACTCGATTCAATCCGATCTAAATTGATGACTCGAAATACTCAACCCAACTTAACTCGAATTTCTGATCCGATTACTGTTTTATAACTTGATGCATTCGGGTCAAATCAGATTATGTCGAATTTATTTTAAATTTCTCAACTCAAATTGATTCAAAATATACAAATACATAATTTAAGTCCACTGATTTATTAGGTCAGATTAAATGGGTCTATGAGAGAGGGAGAAAATGAATAGTGAATAGTGATATACTGTGAGAGAGAGAGAGAGAGAGAGAGAAATGAAAAGGTTGACAGGTGGACAGGTAGAGCCGTAGAGCTACTTTCGTTATGTTTTTTTATCATGGTAAGTATGAACCGTACCAAGTGGACTGACCCGTTGCTTGCTCTGCTACGCTGCGATGCCTGTACCACGTGATTAACAACAATCACATTCCCCTTTTTTCTCATTTACATTACAATTATAGGCCTCCCAATTGCACTTTTCCTCCCATTTTTTCTCCCGAAGATTGTGGATCGACGTAGATTACAATTTTTTTAATGTAAAACTAATCAAAAGTTATATTGATCCAATAAAATTTGATAAAAAAAAGTCATAAAGTAATTGAAATTTTAAATTGATCAAAAGGCTAAATCCAATACGATGATTTGATACTCATTTAGTATAGAGTGGCCATCTTAACATGAGCGTTATTTTTTAAGAGGCACAGATTTAGTGAACTTCTCATTTTATCTATCATCCATCTGCAGAAATCAGTTCACTTATCAATGCACCAACTGGATCACTTGAAAATTAATGTACTTATTTTTTGAGAGTCTAAATTGGTGAATCATTTTATACATAAATTGATTTATTTTTCAGTGAATTGGTACACGAAAAAAGTGAGTCAATTTCTATGAGAACAAAGTGGGAACTCTAAAAACTCCTTATGTACTAAAAGAATATTTCTGTTTTAGGATGGCCACCCTTAGTATATTATCACTATTGAATTGAGTATCTTTAGTAAAAAAATTGTATATTCAAAGGTCTAACTTTGACGGTAAATTAAAGGCAACAATAATATATTGCAATAGTTAGATAGTCCCAAATGAACCATCTATTTATTAAATTTTTTTAATCATTAGAGGAGTCCCACCTTACGACATTTATTACCAGACAGCCCAAGCTTTTAGGCCTGAATGTTTCTAAGACTTTCTTAGTGATAAAACATAGAAGATTCAAAAAAATATAGTATAATTGATTTGGGTGAGATTACATTTTTTTATGAGTTCCACACTCAAATATTGTAAAATATACAATGTCCAAAAAAATACAATTTCGTAAGATAATGTATAAATAAAAAATACAAAATATAAGAAAGAATCCTTTAACATTTAGCTATGCAACAATAACAAAGAAAGAATCCATCTCATATGCACTTAGGGGTTTGAGTGTTTGTATGTTATACTCTATCCGTCTCGTTTTAATTGTCTCATTTGAAATATTTGTATTTTTTAAGAAATTCTTTGTATAAGACTAACACTCTATGTAATCTCTTCTATTTTCAACACATTTTATGTTACTTCAATATAAACAGGACAACTATTTTGGGACAATTTTAAAATCCATATAAAACAATTAAATTGAGACAGAGGGAGTATTAACATTAGATATAATGGATCTTTTTCCTTTTTTTTTTTCACATTTTGCAACCGTGTTTGGGAATTTCAAAAACAAGTACATGGATTCACTTCTAGAGATGGTGTAACTAGTAAATTTCAGTTTCTACGTAAAATCAAATAGATAAAAATGAGAATTTTTATGTATATATAAAAGTATTACACTAAAACATAATTTTATTATTTGATTTTTAAAAATAATTTATTCCTAATTATCTTAACGAAGCTATAAAAACTCAAAAATAGAGTAAGTTATAATGCATAAGAGAAGTCCCTAATAAAAATTGAACTTCTTCACCCACCTTGCACTTTCTTTGCTTCCCTAATAAATTCCATTTTATGTAATTCAATTGGTTGCGCCCCCCCCCACCCCCCACTCCCACCTCAGAAAGCAGGAGGTTGGGTCCTCATGGCTTAACCTCAGTGTGCCTTAAGAGTAGTGGTTCACCTGTAGACGTTTTACGCTACGTATTCCACAGTTTTCCAAAAGTAAATTCAAAAAAAAAAAAATTTAAAAAATGCTTCAATTTATGAAAGAGATTTATTATTTATTAGCACAATGGGCTCGATGATAAATCTAAATGATTAAAACTGTCGAAATTGTTATTTTTTGTTTTAAACTTAGTTCTAAACCATTTTTATTTATATTTGACATATCCTAACAATTAACAATTATTGATAAACATTTATTCGACGGTTATATTTTAATCTAAAAAGTATGTTTTTGGTTGTAATGGGTATTTATAATATTGTTTCAAGATAAAAAAGTAAAACAATATTAAAAGAATGTAAATATGAATATGCTTGTCCACGACTCACTCAATTTCATAATATTTAAATATCACAAGCGCGAATTTAATTGAATTATAAAATTCATGCAATTTAACTGTTTAAATATGGACAGTTTTGTAGACATTTTTAACCTATGATTAGATGGGAAGTTTGTAAAATTTTGATTGATTTATTACTAATTACTTAGATGATGATCATTTAATAAGATGATTAAGTTGATCTCATAAAATTCAATTTTCGTGACTGTGTACCTCATACTTATTTTGCAACCCACCTACTCTTGTAAATGTAAGGACTCCAGCCCACCAAGTGGGCAACTACCTCATCTCATGCATGATCAATCAAGAATTCACACCTATTGAACTTTTTTAGGATTTATATGTCTCAATTTATCACTTTTCTTCCATATTTGATGTTAGATTTTGCACGAAATTTTTATTCATTTTAACAAATCTCTGATAAAATTCAAATTTTCAAATTTCTACTTTAAGAAATGGGCAAACTTATTGATTGAACTTGGTTTAACTTGAACCATTTATTCCCACAGTCTAATTAGAATTTTAAATCATTGGACGATAAAAATCAAGTAAAATTAAATAAAAGAATAACTAGCTCAATGTACACACTCTTGTATGATAAATTTATTAAATAGGTCTATATTTGAATAAGTAGTAACAATGATTGAATCAATGAAAATAAACTTTTAAACATGACAAATTTTAGATGCTCTTTGTTATGTTTTTAACTCTTTTTTTTTAAATAAAAGTATTCAAACATTTTAGAACATTCAACTAATTTTTTATTCACGTACAAACTTCTATATCTACACACATTAAGTAACCCTAAGAGGAGTGACCATTTTCTATGAGAGTAATTTAAATCCACGACCTTCCGCATCTTAGACAGATTTTTAAATTTATTCAAACCTTTAAACATATCAATCCACTAATTTGATTAATATAGCTTTTTAGACCTTATATTACACAAACATTTTAAACAAGACTATATTCACATTAAAAAAAAAGGTAAATTCGATGTGTGAATAGTACACAAATTAAACTATTTTAAATTATAAAAACGTTCTACTTTTTATGTCATTTGACATTAGCCATGTTAAAAATATTGGTTTAAAATCCGAAATAAAGTATCACGATTCATGGGCCACACATTTTTAGTAGGTGGGGCCCTGATGCATATTGTTTATTAACCTAGAATTATTATGAAGAATAGACTTGAGAAGGGTTGAAAGTGGGCCATAAATTGAAAATGGATTGACTTTTGATCTCAGCTTAGAGCCCTGGACCAAATCTCCATGGAATCGGGTTGAGGACCCCACCCAATTTCTAGAAATTGGAGTTCAGTGTCGCCTGTGACAAAACACGTTACGTCATAACTCAACCCGCACCGCAAGTGCGTGCAAGAGCCAAGAGGGCCAGTGCCATCAGACATCTTAATTGAAAATCTTAGATACTTTGTTGAGTTAAATTAAAAAAAAATAATAATAATTTTAAACTATTTAAATTTACTCAAGAAATGGGTCTTCATGAAGTCCATAAAAAAAAAAAAAAATTGTATATAGACATGGTAGTTTGGCCATGTCCAAGACCAGGAATTAGGGCCATAATAAATGGCCCATGCCTCTTACTAGTGACTCGATGATAATGCTCTCAAGCTTATCACGTCTATCATTTTTAATTAGGCCAGCGATTTTCATAAGGACATTTTGTGTATATAAACACAGATTTATCGTGATGTCCAATTTGCCATCCACTTGCCGTATTGAAGAAAAAAGGCTCGCCAAAATTTATGAACAGTGCAATCGGCTCGTCAAAGTTGTAAGTCGGCTCGTCAAAATTTATAAACAGTGCAAATCGGCTCGCCGAAATTGTAAGTCGGTTCGCCTAAATTCATGAACAGTGCAAATCGGCTCACTGAAATTTCAAGTCAGCCCGCTAAAATTCATGAACAGTGCAATTCGATTATTCGAAATTGCAAGTCAGCTCGTCAAAATTCATGAACAACGTAATTCGGTTATTCAAAATTCTAAATCGACTCGCCGAAAGTCACATGAATAATAAAAATCAGCATATTAAAATTTTACCGCTCATGTAAAGGGTAAAATCGAGACTATACTAAAATCTATGTCGCTAAACACAAAATACCCATGGGAGGATCGCTGGCCTTTTAATTAAATGTAATTGTGGGAAATTTAATGTAACATTTATATGAGTGACATCCACTGTCCTTAAATTGTGAAAGGACCTATTATTGTCTTCCATTTCAATGAGTGTAGCCCATCTGAGACTGAGGTAGGTCCTACGAGATTATATCTTCACTGGAATGGATTATATCTGAACTGTTCCTCTTGGGGCTGGAACATGATTTTTCCTTTTTACAGACCGTCCATTGGGTGGGCCACGCCAGTAGGAAGATATCATAGAATTCCCTCTTTCCAAAATACTGCTAAAGCACGCGCTATTTTTATAGCTCCACTCTCTCCAAATTTCTACCAACCGACAGAAAAACATACAAAAGCCGTCCACCCAAAGCAGAACAGGCCTCCGCCCCTCATTACAGTCTCCTCTCTCTCTCTCTCACACAATATCTCCCTCTCTCATTTCTAATTTTACTAAAACCCCCCACTGTCTAAGCAGAGGAAAAAAAAAGAGAGAGAAGGAAATAGGATTTAAATCACAGCCATCTGTCCATGTGGCATGTTCGCACTTGTCAGGTGACGCTCACTCGTGTAGAGTTAGAGCGAAGATCGCCAAGAAGATACCATTCAAGTCTCTAGAGACTGGCAAGCACCGGGCTTTGGGCCATTAGAATAAACCCAAACCGCTTTCACACTGCGAGTTCCGAGCACCGCTCTAATTCAACCTACTTATTTCTGACCGACTCATTCATGCATTAAAATTAAAAATTCATTTTTAAAATATAATATAATAATGTTGGTCGAACACTGGTCATCATTTTTATTTGTAATAATTTATTTTTTAATATCATCTATCTTATTATATCGAAAATGTGATAGGAAAAATAGGCCCATTTTTGTTGAGCCTTGGCCCATGGAATGGCTGGATCCAAACTCCCAAGTACATTTAATTGTCCTTAATGGTTGCATTGATTTTGGAAGTGGGTGAACCCATTAGCCAACCGATCGATATTCCAATCAATTGGTTGGTTCGGATTGGTCTACTGACCCAACAATCACAATAGCTGTAGCTGTGTTGGTTGCACGAGTTAGTATTCATTATTAATGAAAAAAATCTTTAATTCAAAGATAATCAATGACACTGTCATTTTTTAAGATACTATATATTTTAAATGTCAAAAATAGGACTTTCTTTAAAAATAATTAATATAGATTTGTTTTTTAACAAATATTATTTAAACTAAAAGATGATATCTTTAATACTTCTGAAACATAGTGTCCTATTTGACAGAAATTTTCAATGCATTAAAGTTATAAAAATTAAACAAACTCGGTGCTGTAGAATTGAACTTGAGTCAATTGACACTCGAACTCAGGTTATGTGTGTTAACACACCTCTAGAGTCAAGTCATAATCAATTCATTGGTCAGGTGGCATGGAGGACTACTTTGACTGATTTTCAATTTCATATATGCTATCGAGTCTCCTCCGACTGTTTTGAAACCTGAATGCCGAGTCAACTCAACTCAAAATTTAAAAGCGACTCAGTTTGATTGGGAAAATGCTGTCACGTATGTGTCCACTGTAACAGTCCGTCATTCATTTAATAGAAATAGTGGGCCCACGATTAAGTAAGCCACGGGTCATATCAGGGTCCATCCACGATCAAAACACATAAGCTACACAAATCGAAGCAGTGCAAATAAAATAGACAAAAATATCCTCTATCGAAAAATCTCTGATATTTTTCAAGAGAGAGTCCAGATGGACTTTACACACCCAAAACATGAATAAACAAAACCCACCAAAAAAGAAAAGAAAAAAGAAATAAAAAAAGTCCGACCTTTCACGTTTAAACTTCCGACTCAGTTACTCACTCTCCGTCTCCGTTAACCTTAACGGAAGCATTAAAAGAACGAATAAAATAAATATAAAAAACTCAGATATTTTAACATTACTGTAAATAAAAAAGAAAAGGCCGCTTTTTTCCCGGCTCACCAAAATCTGCCGATTAATCGTCAAGTCTCAGAAGGAGAGAAGAGGGTCCGACGCAATAAATCGCCGATATCAGGAAATGAGTCGTCTAATTGGCACGAGTAATCAACGGCGCAATCTAGAAAAATATCGGGGTAATCATCTCGCAGGAGGCTATCGTGCGCCGCATCGTCGAGAAATAAAGGCACCTGACTCTCCAGTTCCGGGAAGTCGCCGAGAAACGGCGTGTCCCAGGATAAAAACTCGTTGGCGAAGTTGGGATGCAATTGAGAGCTCGTCGTCTCCTCGGTCGCCTCCTTGGCCGGGGGAGGCTGAAGCTTGCCGCTGATCTCGTCGGTAGAGGAGGATGATGAAGAGCAGAACCGGAGGACAGAAGTTGGAGATGGGAGGTTCTGACACTCGTCGGAGGATTCCTCGCCTGCGACTGACGCAACTTGAATCTCCGGCTTCGGCTTAGCCTCCGAAGCAGGAGTCGCAGCGAAGTTCGTCAGTGCGTCGGGGCCGCGGAGCTGAATCGCGGCAGTGTCGTACACCTTCGCGGCCTCCTCGGCCGTGTCATAAGTCCCAAGCCAGAGACGAACCCGTCTGGTCGGGTCTCGGATCTCCGCGGCCCACTTCCCCCACGGCCTTTGTCTGACGCCGCGGAACTTCTGACCCGACTGGTTGCGTACCATCGCCTGCTTCTTTCTTCCGTTCTTAATGGATCTGCTGAGGACGTTATTTTCACGGAAGGAACAGGGCTCGACGCTGATCTCGCTCACGTAGCGCTTGACTCGCTGGCGAGGGAATAAAAAGTTCTCTGACTCTTCATCACTGGAAGAATCGGTGGCGTTGCCATCGGTGACTGAGATTCGCACCATTCTGGGACATTTCCCAGCGTTTTGCATCAGATTCCGGTCGACCTGCCTGGAGCGTGGCGGTCTGGTGACCTTTCGCGTCAGACTTCGGTGTTCGGTGTATTTGATGGCAGAATAAATACTCTGGTCCATTGTAATGTATGTCTCTCTCCCTTCAACTTATTATTTTCACTATATGCATTTTTCAAGCGCGAGAAGGGCCAGGCAAATGAAAAGTCGAGGAAAAATAGATTCCAAGAAAATAAGAAGAGTGAGCAAGAGATTCCTGAGAAAATCCAGGCCAGGGATAAAGACGGGTAGAGATGAGTAGAGAGTAGAGAGGGGTAGAGAGTAGAGAGGGGTAGAAAATGAAATGATGGGAGGGAAAAAGAGGAAAAGGACACGAGTGTATTGAAGAGAGAAACAGAGTAGAAATCCAAGAAATACAGAATCTTCGAAAACCTCTTTCTCGAGAATCTACACCCGAAGGGGGAGAAAAGAGTGTTGAGGGGAAAGCTTGAGGGAGAGAGAGGAAACGAGAGAGGAGGAAAAGGCTGCAGTTGGTGGATGGAGCGGAGTGTGGAATGGTGAAAATGCTGTTTTATAGGATCCCCAACAGCCGAAATCGGAAAGACCGGAATAAGGAATTCTATTTTCCAAAAATTACAAATGACGGTTTTACCCCCACGGGATCTCGACCGGTTCGGCTGGACAGATCCGGTTCCGTCCGGGTTGAGGAACGCTGCGCCGCATCTGGGGATCTGACGTGTTGATAGAAGACACGTGGCTGGACACGGTGCCAATGGGAGGATGAGGGGTGGAGCGGCGTTGGAATCGGGGCTAAGGGTCACGTGAGCTAGTACGCCGATTCGGTTAAAAAAGATAGTCAAATCATTGGGTTGTGGAACACGTCAGTGACTCTTTGACTGAAGAGAATCCTCTCAATTAACATCTCCTAATCCTTTCTAATCTCTGATTAACCTCTTTTCGTGGGCAAGTAAAACAGGTGCCGTTGTATTCCTTAACCTCTTTTTTTCTACGGCTTTACAAGTTTAGAAGAGAAAGAAAACGAGAGCCGAAGCAAATTGCAGAAAGGATCGCATGAGTTTCCTAAGTTGGGTGGGATGGTCATCTCAATTTTACCCAAATGACGTTCTGTTTCTAGAATTTGGATTCTTAAATTAAAAGTAATAATATGGGAACGAATTTTAATTAAAGACATGATTTTGGATGTATATGGAATTTGGTAAGATAAGAAGCCACTTATTGCAATACTTAAGTTTTAAATTTTAAATTATAAAGAAGTTATTACTATCAATACGTATGCAATATTGCAGTCGAGAGAGTTAAGCGTCGCTTCGAACTAATTTAAATTCAATAGTACAAGATATTTAAGTTAATCATTAGATGGACTTACCTATTGACCAGACAAATAGGAGAAAGACCCTCGAACTTTATAGACATTTATTTGAGTATAATCATATAAGGAATTGTAATGAGCTTCATATATTCTCGATTTTATCAATAATGTTTACGAGATCATTAATCAAGTACAATTATGAAGTGTCAATGATTACGGTCTTAGCTATTAATAGTTTATGCGCGAATTTATATTCGAGAATAGGAAAACAAATAGACATAATAAACAGTTAGTATATTAAGATTATCTGCCACGTACGTGACATAAACATTCTACTATATTGAGTCAGGTGATGCTACATCATTTGAATGGGTGATTTTACCATTTGATGTTTAATTTCGAAACAATGAGTGCCTTCTTAATAAGCACAAGTAAATTATCTTTTGTGCTCTTATTGAATAATTCCAACGGATGGATATTGTTAATTTGTTGACAAAATATAGAGCTTTTTGCAAAAGTGAGCCCTACCAAATGGGCCATCTTAATTTAAGGTACAAGGTGAGTACAAAGTAGCCATCTCATTGAGTATTTGAAAAAATCATAAATTGTTATACAGGACCACAAATTGAATATTAGTACATGTTTCATTTATCATTTAAATTTATCATCTTTTCATTTTTCATTAAAAATTAGTTATGTTTGTCGGTGTTTTAGATTTACTTTATATATCAAAAAAAAAAAAAAAATTCAAATGCCATTTGATCCACCTTTATTATTCACTAAACAAATAGTTAATACTTTTTCAATTGTAAAAAGCAAATAAATGATAATTACATTACATAATCTATCTCTTCAAGAGCTCCATCAATTCAAAAGAAGTAATAAAGCCTAATCCACTTTTTTAGCCACATAACTATCCTTCTATGGATCATTGAACATATATCAATCTAATTGTGTAAATTTTGTAGCTTAATTCTAAAATTTTGAATGTATTTTGACAATTTTATTTGGACGGAAACTTATGATCCTTTGAGGGCATTCTGGTCATTCTTCTGCATACATGCTGATACCATGACGTTTTTACAGTGTTTCTTGATCCATCTTTTTCGATCCACTTGTTCTTTTCACCGTTAGTCTTCCATGCTTGACTTTTTAATCTTTCTCTTAATTATCTGTATTAATTTCTTTAAGCACTCGTTTATCTCTTTCTACTATCCAGGATTTCAACATTAATTTAAGGAATTATTTTAAATTTCATTTTGCTGATCCCTTGAAAATTATTGATTTTTTATAAATACAAATGATCTAAGTAACTAATAATATAATTTGGCCCATGCGAGATGTGTAATTGGGCGGAAAAAGAAGAAGCAATCACTTGAATAATCTTTTTTATGATAATGGTGTTCAAATCTCTTAGAGCACGTGATTAATCCTCTGAATATTAACAAGTCTTTCCACCAACACATACTGAGTAAGTCTACGGAGACGAGTCTTTTAGAGTAGAGTGAGAATTTAACTCAAGACTCTTGCTTTCTATGACCTTCGTGACTATCACTCCAAGTCTCTGGGTTATCACCTGAATAATCTTAACCATTGATTTGAACAAATGCTTTCTTCTTTGAAGAAAATTCATAAATGAAGGTTAAAACTCTTCACTTAGATAAAGTTTGTGATTTGTACGGAATTTGGAAAACTAGATACATTTAAATTAGGATCTTAAAATTTAAATACTTCCTTTCTTAACTATTTTAAAATTTTCATTATATGAATTACAACTAGGAATCATAAAGGGCCCATTGTTTAGGTTAGTGTTATATAAACTTGTTTTCCTTATGTGGCATGGTCGGTGAAGAAGATACGGTAATCTATGTGGATTACTATTTAGAGGAAAGTCAAAGCCATACGAGTACATGAAAAGGCATGACATTTTACAACATACACTGTACATTTCCAAGAAAGCTTATTGATGCCAGCTTAAAATATTGAATGCATGCATGTAATTGTAATAATTAAACTTTCCTATAATTCAACGGTGGATATCACTTCCACGAAATGAAATAAGTTTTTTGTGAATGCTTATTTAAATTTATTAATTTTTAATTATAAAAAAAATTAAAAGATCTAATAGATTATGAGATAAGAAAAATATGTATAAGGGATTTAGTTATGTAAATAAAATATAAACGCAAGTTCCAATATGTATAATTAAGAGATTACAAATTGACCATTCAAAATGTAAAAAGATAAAGTAAAACATATTAAATAACTGATTTTATGATTTATGATAGGGACAAATCTAGAAATAAAATTTGAAAAATCAGCCTAAGATAACTGAAGTTTTGACAAAAGATAACAGTGTTTTCTTTTTTTTAAATACCAAGGTATCGAGACAGCTTACACGTCTTACTTGATTAGACCTTGGGAAATATATAAAGGATGGTCATTTAGACATCTCAAAATTTTGTATTAAAATTACCATTTTGCCCCTCAATTTTTTAAAAAAGATGATTCATCCGCATCAAATTGAAAAGCAAAATGATAATTTCAGATAAAAATTTGAAATGAAGTGTTTTTTAAAAGAAAAGTGAGGTGTCTAATTGACTACCCTATATAAATCTCACAATCCACACACACACAAAGTACAAAATAAAAAAGGTGTGACCTTTTTTGTATTAAGGAGGACTTGATCTAAGACTTTCTGCAAACAAAAGTAGGTTTAGACCACTAACCTCTCAGAGTTGAAAGAATAAATAATTAAATTTAAAATAAATTAAAAAATAACTCACATTAGTTTTTTTTCTTGTAAAACATAAAAGGATTAAAAAGAACTAAGCATCACTACAAAGTGCGATTAGAACTTTGATTAATTGTTTCATTTTATTCCAATATTTTTTTTGCCTTTTTTTTTTTCTATTATCATTGTAAGAATTTACACACTGAAAAGAATCTAAGCTACTCGTCTCAAATCAACTGGTCAAGTCAAGATTTTCCAAGAAAAATATGCCGAAATTTCCTTTCAAGAGGTGGAATGTGGATTGTGGAAAGTTAGAAATCTAAGAATCCTATCCAAGAAATTTCCAAGGAATAACCTGTTGATCCCTATGTTGGTTATCAGTATCTTTGTTTTCTACTTCACTCTGTATTTTAGTGTCTTAGATGATACGTGGAGTTTGGTTTAGTATGTCGGAACTCAAAGTTTCCGACACACGCAATGCTCAAAAATATAATATTTTCTCAATGCAATTGATCAAGGGACCCACTCTGCAACCCCTTAATTCTCACCGTACACGTGGCAGTTGTGGGACACTCCAAAAACTTGGTGAGATGGGCCCTGCCCCATAACAAAACCCACATGCTCTTTGATGTTGCGTGTTTGTTTAGCTCACCCATCAGTCAATGGATGATTGACTGGGTTCAACTCATTTCAAAAATTAATTCAGATGATATAAATTTTACATTTTTTCAATAGTAAAGATATCCAATTTCTTTTTTTAAATCTCATATTTTTTGGCAGTTTGACTCCAATTCAATCTTAACTTTTTTAACTGATATACTTCAATTTTTTAAAATTCAAATTCAAAAATCTTCCCATGATATATGATTTGAAAGTTTGAACATTCCACCCACAATAATTTACGAAAGAGTTCAAAATACAATTACGGTTTACATATTTTGTATTTAAAATTATATTTTAAAAATCTATATTATTATATTATTAATTAATATTAAATTTGACGAAGCATAGCATTTGACTTACACTGACCTGTGAGTTCCAAAAGAATTGAATCAAATAAAACACTAATTAATTGATTGTCCTCCAAATACTCCTCGGAAAAATAATCTCTCCCATTATTTGCTAAATCTTTCTTAGGTTTTGTTTCTTCCATATTTTAGAGGTTTCTCACTGTCATGTTTGGCTAAAAACAGCACAGTAAAAGGCAAAAGTCTTTAATGCTTTTAAAATCACATTCTATTTTTTCATAATCCTCCTTACCTGGACTTACAAACTAGATAAAATTTGTTGATAACATGCGAAATCTGACGTAAGTCAATAAGATTATATTCAACTGATTTTGAATTACAAGCACTAGATTTAGCAGTTGCATTGATGAACATAATCTTGTTAAGATTTTGTGTAATTTAATCCTTTCATAGTCAAAATGGTATCGCAGAAAATTAAATACACTGCTTTAAATATCAAATTGAACTGCACAGTATAAAAATTACAGTACATATTGGTTGGATTTAATCACTTCTTAAAATAGTTTGTCTAAAAAACTATTATAATTTTTATTTTTTCTTATTTTTATTTATAGAATAAACATGGGTACCCTCATCTTATATTGGATGTGAGAGACTAATCCCACGAGCACGTGTATACCTCTCAATCTAAATATTGATAAGTCGATGAGAAATAACTCAATAGAGAATGTGGCTCAGAGAGGTTTGAACATAAATCGAATCTAAGACTTCCCTTTATAAAGAGAGCTTCTTTACCGTCAGATCAGGAAAATGTCATTTCTCAGTATTTGTCATTTCAGTATTTTAGTTGTAATATAATTTTCATTTTTGTATCTTTATTTTATTTTAAAATATAACAAGAACATAGTCTTAAATAGTTTAAAGAGATTTCACCTAATAGGTAAATCTAATTTAATTAAATCAATATAAAAATAATTTCATTAACCATGGAGGTTTTAAAACATTAATGATGTTTTAAGTGCAATGAACCCTGATTTGAATTTTGAATTACAGATTAGCAAGCAGTGGATTGGAACAATGTTATCAGAATCAGACCATTTAACGAACCGTCTTTGAGGCATTTTGGATTCAACAGAGTTCAACCGTGGTCAAAGCCGGTCAATGAATAATATAATATAAATATTATATAAAACATTAAGTAAGACACCTTTTAGAAATAAATTAATATAAATATTAAAAATAACATTCAAACTCTGAGTAATATATCAAAACGGTGAAAGATATGAGATATAAATGATAAGAAACCTTTATATTTCAAATATATCAATTATTTAATATTATTTTTGATATTTTTAAAGGGAAAAATATAAAAAAAAATATAAAAAATTTAAAAATTTGTGAACCGCGGTTCAAAGTTCACAGTTCTATCATCAAAACAGCATAAAATCGCGGTTATGATCAATTTTATGTGGTTTTTTACCAAAACGGTTTTCAACCTCTGACCGATCCGCAACCTTGGTGGTTCAGGTCGAATCGGCGGTTCGACCGAGGTTCGGTCCGATTTTGATAACATTGGATGGAATGCTAAGCAATTTCCAGTCGACCACTTCATATGGTTGTGGGTCCATCGTCTATCTACCACGCAGATGTTAGGATTTCCACCTACTACTAGATTACTGGTCTACTACCAGCAACCACACACCATCTTAAAGACGGCCGATCAAACAACTAAAATAAGATTGTGACAAACATATAAAAAATGTCACTCAAATAGTAGGGGTGGAATAAAAAATTAATCCAGAAAGGGCCAATATATAAAAAGCAATCTTGAAGGGTCAACTTACAATTCGTTCCTTCGATGCAAATTCATGTAACTTAACATCCAAATTTTTTTAAGACCAAGGTGTCCTCCATAGGGAATCACCATCCTTTTTTAACTTAACATCCATCCTTTTATAAAGATTAAGTTGTTTAAATTAAGGATCTAAATGTTTATTTTGTTATTAGATTCCAAAGGTGGTGATACGAAGGTTGGGATGAACACACCATTAAGCTGGATTTTAAGTTGGCTCACAACTCAAATATTTTAATTCATATGTATATATAATATCTAGTTTTATCTTTTTCCTTTTAACCTAGGCCACGATAACACTTTATCTTATCTATCTAGTCGACTTTGTGAATTTTTCTTCTTCACTTAGTTAATTCAAGGTCAAAGTCGATGCCGTCTACAATTTAACAAAATAATACAGTAGTTATAATTCATTCACTCCATGTTGTAATTTTTCTTCTATTTCACTGTACAATGTCCAACTAAAAGCATATATTTGTTCTCTATTCAATTTGAGCTACCCTCGATTATCATTTATTTAACTTCTATTAAAAAAAAAAACCATCTAATGAGCCATTATATGATTCCACCTCTGAAACGCCAAATTAAGAGCCCTGTATTTCCTTGTGGGCCATCCAAAAGGACTGCACCATATGGACGGTTGTGATCTGTCCATCTTTCATCCGAAGTAAAGGCCATTTGAGTTGGGCTACGTGGCCGTCTTTGAGGAATGTCGTGTAGCTGAGCTTGCGACGCAGGAAAAAACGCGACGGCCTCCTCTTGCCGTTGGCGCTTGCTGGCGTGACGCGTGCAGAGTTGGACTGACGTGTCGTTCAATGATTGGTATTGGCCCCCACTTGGTTGCTCACCTAAGTTTCGAATCTGCACCATTCGGTTTGTTTCATGTGACATTTTTTTGGTACACTTGCCATGTGCCACTTGATTGATACACAGCCACCATCCGTTAATTGCAATGTGACTTAATCACTATTATTTTAATTAATTTAATGATTATAAGCATTCAATAATCATTATATATAACTATTTAAACACTTCAATACATTTTTTTAGTTATTTAAAAAAATATATAACTATGAATATTAGGATATTTTTTAGAAAAGAGTTTCTACCTATACTAACTTAAAAGTTTAGTCGTACTAACTATTCATATCAGATAGTAGATTCTATTCAAAGGTGAAAATTAAATTTACGAATACAGAATTATGATCAAAATGAGATCAACTTAACCACTTTAATTCTTCATTTTTTCATATAAAAATGAACCTTGATAAATATTTTTATCCATTAAATAAACATTGAAAATAATTTTATCAAAATTTAAAAGAGAAGATGATACTTCCAATTATTTAAATTTGTCGTGAAATGAGAATGCCCTCCTGTGAGGGCACAAAAAGCAATTGATATTTCTTGTTTAAATACCACTTCATCATTTGATTTATCAGATAAATTCAAATTGTTTAAATATCACTTCATCATTTGATTTTTCAAACAAATACAAGTGTTTATTGCTCTGAGATTGAAATAGTCTTGAAGATTAGCATGCTTAACCATAATTTATCTCATTAAAATTTTTAAAATATAAAATTTTGTTATTTCATTCTATTTATGTGTTCTTGTTATTAAAAAACTAGAAGCTTATAAGACTGAATTTAAATTTGAATGCTGACGAATTTATCTTGTCTTGATGTTTAATTGAATCAATTTTAATTATTTAGAACATTATCTAACCAAACTTTTGAACTAAATAAATAATATTTTAATCTATTATTAATTATATCACGACATATATTAACATGTTTTTTGGTTGACACTTATATAATTCTCTTTAATAGGACATAAAATACTTATTTATGCATACTAGCATTTCTCTCACACAAAAACACATTAAATGAAAGACAAACACTAAAAGGTGTTGTGGCATCCAAATCAATGGGACTACTTTACACATGTTTAAAATGATAGACTATTAGACTGCATTGGGTTTACCACTAGAGCCCATATTATTTTGGTATTTAGTAAAATCAAAATTAAAGATAAAGAGCTAAGTATAAAAGTTAATAAGTAATTTTTTATTGAAAAGAAAAACAAAAAAAAATCCAAATGTCTTAATCCTAAAAAGATTTTGAGCAATTCTATATATTTTTTAGTGATTTCTTGCTGAGAAAGAAACACCTTAAATTTTAAAAAGAAAATTAAAAAAAAATTAACACAAAGGATGAAGGGACAAATACTTGGAACAAGGACATGTGAGTGGCCACTTACCCAACTACAGTATCAATAGTTAAAATTTCATTGGGATGGTAAATAAATAATGGATTAATCCCTATGTTTCTTCTAATTAATCCCCAAAACCTCTATAATACAAAAAAACAGAAAAATCTCTTATGAAAAGAAGGGCATTGAGTCTTTCAAGCTCCACACAAGAAACATAAACAAAGTAGCTCGGATTTTAATGGAATCAATCTACTAAAGATTAGGAAAGCCCCAACAACAAAAAAATAACCATGAGATCTTCACTAAAAAATTAAGTCCAAATTCCAAACTCGTCTTAGGAGTTAGTGAAGATAGAGCGTCATATGACTAGACCCAAAAATTTAATTGCAAGGCTTTTTTGTCTTCCCATTATGTCTATATTTTATAATAAAAAAACAAATTTATCCTCAAAATAAAAGTTGCAAAACCAAGTTAGAACTCTGCACCCATTTGGTTAATTTCAAATATATTACCCAAAATAAATTTAATATTTTAACCTTGGCTATTGTCAATGTATCAATTTGGCAAAGCGGCAAACTTGACCTATATTACACATATTAAAATATATCAACTATAGCATTAGTTGACATATATTCATTGTGATGGCATGAAAGAAAGTAATGACTAGCATGAAACAGGAATAGTGATTGCACATGATGGAGAGAGACCACCAATGGGTAGATATGTATAAATATTATATATAACATTAAATAAGACATCTTTTACAAATAAATTAATATAAATATTATAAATAACATTTTGAGTAATATACCAAAATGGTGAAAGATATGGGATAGAAATGATAAGAAACCTTTATATTTCTAATATATCCATTTTTTAATATTTTGAAGGGGAAAATTAAAAAAATAATAATTATAAACGGTAGTTTAAAGTTCACGGTTTTATACTCAAAACCGTATAAAACTGACGTTCTAACCGGTTTTATGTAGTTTTGACCAAAAATGATTTTTTCAACCAGACCGAACCGGCAGTTCGACTGCAGTTGGGTCTGATTTTGATAACATTGGTAGAGACACACTTCGAAGCAAAGCCATGGAGACTTAAAATTCAGGTCCAAAGGAAAAATATTGTGCTGGACGAGACGAGTCATAACATTCATATATTCAAAATATTATTAAAAATTAAACCCAACATATATTAATCGATATTTAAATCTAAAGAACAACTTGATGATGGACTCACTGATATCTAAATACTATAATTACATTTGTACTTTTATAATATTTATTTGTCATCTAAAAGATGTCATAAATTATCAATCCAACAATCCACTTGAATGTTTTAATGCTAGCCATGGAGTTATCAATACAAGAACTTTACAAACTGTCCTAACATCATCTACGTATAAATCTACGTATAGTTCATTTAATCATGTTAGAGTAAGTTTCTTAAAAATCTAAATTATTTGTCTTTTAAACAAGCTTAAGAAATGAACTTCAATTTAATATATTCAAATTTATTTATTTTTAGTCGTGAATTCAAACTCATGAAAAAAACTAATTCAACCCACCGCCAGTCTCTTTTTCCTTCCTTTCTTCTTTACCTTTTGACATGGTTATCCATTCCATTCATGTACAAACCTATCTTAATAATATTATAATATGCAGATTGGAGAGAACTTTTGGAATTAAAAACAAAGAAAGGAGATGAGAGAGGATTCCGTAAGTTCTTAAGTTAGAACTTTTGAATGCATGTTCCATGGTCACGATTTGACTGAAAGTGTGAGCAGTGAAACCCACGTTCTTTTTTCTTGGAAACTCAAATAGACATGAAATATTTTTTAATAATACCTTTTTATTTTATTTTATCTTATCTTATTTAGATGCAGGCATCGTGTACTATAGTGCTTTTTAAGGGTTTTTCTAGTAGCAGAGCCCAACCCTAGACAAGTAATAAAATAAAAACTTCAAACAAAATTACTGTACAAAGACATGGTAAAACATAAAGAAGAAAGGCAACAAACAAAAAACTTGAGTTTTTATTGGCTGTATAATGACAGACCCACACAACCACCAGGACCCATCAACCTCACCAATTAACACTGCCATAATCCTCGGGAACTGCTCTCACCTCTACATTTTTTATAATTTTTATTTTTTTTCTTGTGTGGGTGCAATTTTTTATAAATAAACTTTGGATTAATCTTTTAATTTATGTATAATGTGTTTTTGAATGTCTCTATGACTAGACAGCTACAGTGAAACTTATCATTGTGAGCTGAATCAAGGGTAATGAAATAATTACGCATGAAACTATTTTATAATATTTTTCAAGTTTAAGTTAATAACTTTTTCATAGTAGCATATTAAAATGAATAATTACGCTGAACTGAACTATTCTTGTTTTTATAAGTTTTAGACTATCATTGAATGGAGGAAGGCAAAGAAAAGCACTTCGACATTATCTGTTAAGTGGACCAAAATCAGGATTTATAATTATTGATTTCCAACAACAAATACTGCAGGTGAAGTATCGTTAATTATTGTCATACTCGAATGACTTAATCTGATTTGTTAATCTGACCAAGGAGTCAGCAAATTGTACTGAGTTAACTTTATTGAGTCAGCAAATTTATTAATTTTTAAACTAAAAATATTAAATACTAGATTTAATTGAAATTCTAATCAAATTTGAAGTTTTTTAAGCCATGCCCAGAGTCTCAAATCTCACTAGCTATTTTTCTTTAAAATATTTTTATTTTAATGATAGCAAGTCTCAGTTTAATAGCTAGTCACCAATGCAGTTCCGTACACTTTAACCTTATGAACCACGAGTCGAGTTATGAAATTTTCACATTTAGCTTCGACAGTGATAAATTTAGACAAGAGGTGATGAATTTGAGATGTGGCTTTAATATGTATTGATTTAAGTTTTTAGAATTAAATTAAAAATCTTGAATATAACTTCTTTCAAATTTATTTGATTTCATGTATTATACGATTAGTCCGATCTTCAATGTGAGATTAAAATTACCTATATTCTTCGAAAAAATGATAGAATTTATTCAAATGATGGTATGACTCAATGACAGTCTGGAGTAGGCAGTGGCCATGAAACAGTTCCACTAAAAGCTTAAAGTGGAGTTCGTGTCTAAACTTGTCCTTAGCAGGAATAATAAGCTCTTAAAGTATATAAAAAAGTGATTATTATTTTAGGGTTAGGTGCCTTATAATTTCAGCATTGTCTCATTCCTGTCCTATGTTTAGGCCATGATTAGGAATAAATATCTGAAATACCACCAAATCTGAAATTGGCATTTTCTTCATGTTCTCTGAAGTTTTGCAAGTATCTTAATTCTTAAGATTAGGTTATTAAAACCAAATCATGGACAAGTCCAGCTCAGCGACCGGGACCCATCCACGTGTAGACCCGACAATGGCCACATCATCAACCACTGGGATCCTTTGTGGGGCACCACTCTTGCATTTATTCTTCAACTTTGTCTTCAATGAGAGACAAGGCCTAGAAGTACATGTAAGTGATTATTTTAGGGCTTTATTACCTGATTTCAAAGGTCAGGTTTTCCCACTCGTGTGCACGATTCCTGCATTGTGAGTGATTTTCTACTAAAAAAATTATAAGGTATGGGAGTCAGATTCATGCACATGTGTGATCCTTGGACGTCACACGTGTAAATAATATTCCTTGGAAGATGGGTATGGTAAATTATATCATAAAATAAAGGACAAGGAGTTGTGGGTGATACATTTTTTTTAATATAATGTATATAAATGCTACACCCTTTTCCTGTTGAGGAAGATTTTTCAAAATAAATGGAAATTCGTTTATAAAAATGTGATAAATGGCATGAAATGTACCAATTGGCCCTTAAAGATTAGGATTTGCTTCTGGGTATTCTAAAAAGTTAAAAAACCCAATTGTCAATATCTTATCTCAAGAAACGGAAGGTGTCAGGACAGTGGGTATTACTCGTGAGAGTTTTATGCTGAGTTTCTCATACGTAAATTAAAAAAAAAAAAACCTTAGTTTAAAAAAAAAAATTAAAGCGATAAGTGAGATTCACTTGTATAATTTTATTTATTATTGAGTTAGATGAAAAAAAGCCAAAAATGACAAATAAAGTTGTTCGCCTTTTGAATCTTGAAATATTTAAAAATTATCTTTATACATAGTGGTGCCAATGTGTCCTAACATACCATGTTTTCTATTCTTATTTTACCATTTTTATCACCTTCTCAATTAATCCACAATTGATTTTAATTAATACTTGAATTGCCTCTTAAATCTATGATAGATTTTACACGAATTGATAATGTGAAGAGACTATGTGTAAAAAAATGGAAAGAATTTTATTTTTATTAACATTATTTACTTAATTTAAAACATTATACTTTCAAGATTAAAAGCTTTTACCATCTTATATGGCCACTATATACTGCTTACTTATCTATATAGGTCTTATGTATATATAAATAGTGGATTCAATAAAGATTTAAGTTAAGGATTTATCTAAGCCTATTAACTGCTGAAATCAAGGGTTAAAATGCAGTAAAGACCAAGTTGATTGGCTATTTGAAAAACACTAAAATTTTCAGTTAAATGTAGTAAAAATAAAATATAAAAGTACTTTACTTTTATTTTATTTTTAAAGAGATTATTAATAAAGAGTAAGAAAATATATAATCTACACGAAAAGAATGAACCTGAATAACAAAGAGTCAAAGACTGAAGTTCACTGAATAACATCTCAACTGGATAGTCGTGGAGGCAAAAAGTCTTCTTTGCTGTTAAATAAATATATACATAAATAACATCTTCCAAGATAGATGGCCACTTTTCAAGACAGATAGCTGTCCCTCTATAAGAAGAGGAGTGCATAAATAATGTAAAATTAAATTAAAATAAAAAACCAGACATGAGTCACCATTTTCTTCTTTGTACTATTAATTATTTGCCAACATCTAAGTTGAGATTTGGTTGTTCTCAATCTCACCCTTTGGTCTTTAAATCAAACAAAAAACAGCTAATAGCTACACTAGGGAAACCAAGACATGGGTGGGTCTTGAACCCTTAGTTTCTGGCCCATTTTAAGTTCATTAAATATGTCTATACACGATCACCTACTGCACTAATTTTGTCTTACTCATACTGTATTTAAGCTTAATGATTATGTGATACTGATAAGTAAGGGTGAAACTTGAGTCGGATTTTAATTCAATCTGTATGAGCTGACTCGAGAAATCAATGAATTTCTATTAATAATTTATGTGTGAATTTGTATTTGACAATAGAAAAATAAATAGACATAATAAATAGTTGGTATATAAAGACGTGATAGAGGCATTCTACCATATTCAATCATGTGACGCCACATCATTTGAAAGAGTGTTTTTGCCATTTGACGTAAATTCTCTTTTGTGCCCTTATTGAATAATTTAAACAGATGATTGTTTTTATTTATTGCCAAAATATGGACCTGAGGTATTAACCCACTAGGTGAGTAGTTCAAATGGTCCTTGGTGTGAGGTTTGCTCTCTCATATTTCGGGATTGAACCTTGGTGCTATTATCAGACTTATCCGAGCCGACTGTATGGACAATGGCGGTGCGGGCTCTGGAGAATTCGTCTTGTTGAGTCAATCCCTCATAGTCCCACGAAATGAGTCATCTTCCTTTATTCACAAATTTGCATGTTAGTTAATGATTTGATGTACAAGGTGAGTATGAAGTAGCCATCTCATTGAGTATTTGAGAAAATCAAGTGTGTTTATATAGGACCACAAATTGAATATTAGCACATGTATTGATAGTAATAGCTTTTTTTATAATTTTAATATTATAGAATATAAATGTGAGATCTATTTGATAGATTATATTTATATAAAATAGTAATACAATTTGATGAGATAAATAGTTTAAATTATATAATAATATAATTTTTTACATAAAAATAAATAATTTTGATATGTACAAACCAAATAATTCAATTAATGTTAGTTGTTTAGTGTAGTAAGGATTAAAAGAAAAAAAAAGTATAACAAATGATGGCCTTTTTTACTTTAATACAAGGATCATGGATTTAAATCTCAGTATCGGCCGGGAAATTTCTATCCCCTATTTTTCTTTTAACTATCTTTATCACCTGATATCGATGATATATATATATATCAGATATCGATCGATATCTCAAATTTCGACAAATACATATCGTATCGGCTGAAAATTGTTTTCCTGATGCCTGTAGATGTTGTCAACTTGGCTATATTCTCTGAATAGTGGAGAAATTTGACATTAGATTAAGGAGAGGATGAGACATGTTTGAGCAGGTGCATCCCCTTTCATGTGGCCCACTAGCTACTGCTCTAAAAGTTGGGATTTTGACTTTGACAATTAAAAAAAAAAAAATGTATGAAATTAGATGGAAAGGCTAAATGATTCTCATGCTTCTTATTCGAGGGTCTGACTTTGGGCTTTTAACATTTGAAAATGAAAGGAGTTAAAGGACCCTACAAACAAGTAAAAATAATAGAACGTTCGTAGCTCCATTGCAATCAAAAAGTTAAGTTAGAAAAGGTGTGAAAATGATAGGAAATTATTGTGATGGTGCCTACAAGGTTGGAGAAATAATTCATTGTTAATTGGTCTTTTGTGAATTAGATTATTTATTTTTATAGGGTTATTATTATATATTATTCATCACTTTCATACTCATTATCATTTTATAAATTTAATCTAATTGTAAGGTATATTTATTGTTGGATTAAGTTTAATCTAATAGATGGTTAAACTTTTTTCACTTTTAAAATGTCATTTTTAAATTAAAATTTACCATATTAAAAGACCTATGAAATGAGGTGGAGGGAAGGGACCGAAGGAATGAAATTAGGGTTTGGTGGGTGGGTGGCATCATGGTGTGAAACTTAAGGACCAAATTCCATTAATGTTGACTGACTTTTTCTTCCTCCAAGCCCACATCACATCAAATACCAATTTGATTTCCTCGTTTTCATATTTCACATCATACAATTTTCCTTAATTAATGACAGTGATTATAATTTTATTAAAAAGGAAAAAAAAAAGGTAAAAGTAAAAGAAGAAAGATCACCCTTAAAAAAGTTTAAGATAATCGGCATTTCGTGTCGACATAATTGACCCACAATAATCATAATTTTTTTTAGTTTCATATCATCATGTAATTTGAACTACAGAATTTGACAAATCAAAAGAAGGGGCTGTCAACCGCATGTTCATACTTGATATAAAAAGCCGTATCCATTGATTCACTTAATTTAGTGAGACCATATAGATTCTCTTTGTGGATAAATGTTTTGTAAATGCAATGAGTCATGAGCATTTGTTATTCCTTATTAAAAATAAAATAAAAAATAATTTAATGAGGTGAAGTTTAATATATTTTCTATTTATAGAAATGAAATTAGTGACTTTAATGGTTATAATAATAATAATAATTTGAAATATCAATTGAAGTTTATCCTTCTCAATAAGAATTTGTTATGAGAATGGATTCTATTTGCTATTTTTTTAATGACCAAAGTATCTAGACTTCAGCGTGGGATTCTCACTTTCTAAAACATATTTTTAGTCATCACTCCATCCGCTTTGGATGGTATGAACATATGATAAATATGATAGAATGATCATCTAACGAGTGCTCATTTTTCATTCTTTATCTGGAACTACTATTATTAGAATGATGAAATAATAATGTTTAATATATGAACATTCTTTTAAATGAGGACAGAATAAATTTTCAATGTCTATTCTTATTTCAATGGCATGTCGACAATTACGTTCTCTAAATAGAATGAATTAAATTTTTTGAGAAGTTAAAAGCAAAATTGAAGTCCACCCAATCACAACCAGCCATTGTAAATGTAGATTAAAATAGTAATAGCATCCAATGAAAAATATAAGGCCATAATGATTGCACTTTAAAGTATATTGTCATGTAGTTCAAAATTTCAAAAGTAAAAGGCTAATACACATTAATTATATAAGATTGGATATAGAGTAGATTGTGTGAGTGAGTTTTTCTAAATTTATTTGAAAAAATTAAATAAATTGATTGAATTATTAGAATGAATTAAACTTCAAATTGAATTGAACTTCAAAGTCTAGAGTCTAAACGAGGATGATCTCATGCATATCTCTATGGTGGCCCACACAATCTGTGTTTCTAATGGGTCTAAAAATGTACACATGATCCTTTCTCCATATTCTTCATAGGAATAGTAGTATGACTATGAAGTCTTACAAACTATTAAGACCACATGAAACGTCAGTGTCATCAAGTTGTAAGAGACAACGTTGGTCCACATGACATGCAAAAGTTGAATAGCCAGCAAACATTGTTAACTTTACAATGGATTTTTACAAATTTGTTTCATTCATTGACATGGGTAACAAGTTGAAAAGAAAAAGTTGAATTGATGGTCTCAGCAGCATCCACGTTCCAAAGTATGAAATGGCAGAAGTGTCATTCAAACTTTTAAAATTATACTCATTTCAAAGTTTAAGTAATTAATAAGTTATAAGTTTTAAAAAATTACAATTTTGATAGTACTTAGAGTTAATTTGTTAGTATAAGTCTCAATCATCAGTAGACATTCTCTACTTAATAATCAATTTTTAAGAATGAGTTGTACTCATGTGTTTTAACATGGTATCTGAACGGAGGTACTATGGGGATGAGTCGGATTTATGTCTATAGTCCTATGTGGAAGGAGAGAGCTAAGTGCTTCCTGTTTTGATGCTGAGGGAAAGTTTTTTTAGCATAAGTTCGACATTTCTATTGGACCTTTGAAATAGTAGGTTTAAAAACTTGTGGACACCCTTTTCTTAATATTCAATTTTTAAAGATGAATTCTACTAATGTGCTTTATATAATTAATTTAAGATCCTATTAAATTTGAGTCAATTAAGATCCAACCTGATTTTATATTTTTCAGATTTCTACACTATGAAGAGAACAGCGATGACAGTGCGGGTGGGAATGGGAAGACGTTGGGAAATTGATGAAGTAATTCTTTCTCTTTGTGTTCACGAGTCAAAAGAAGCCAATGAGAAAGCCGGGAAAGGTGGTCGGCCCAGGCCCACCCACAGACCGAGACGATCTTTTCTGAAACTCGAGCCTCTTTTCCATGCGTTTCTTACACGGCCGCGTCATCTACAGTCTATACATCCATTTGGCCTTCATCCTCTTTACTCGCCAATTGGCACTGATGAATCCCTTTCACCTGGGGACAGGCTGAGCTGCTCCTGTGGGCCTATACAACTGGAGTTCAACCTATACAACAATATATAGAATAGACACATTTAAAATGATGTATTTCTCTAAAAATTAAATTCATTATATGTTAGAAGTCAAAAAAAAAATGCAAAGAGTTCAAAGATCAATGATTAAAATAGTCATTTTTGAATCAGTTTTTAATCCAAAAGCGATATCAACTCAAAATAAATTTAAATTGGATAAATATAAAAGGGATAGTTTTTAAAATGGATAAAAAAAAGGAACCCATTGAATCATTTTAGCAATTGATTTTTTAAGGATTAAAAATGGCCCATTAGATAAATATTTTAATCCACATGTTAATCCAACGGTTGTGGATGTATCAAATGGAAATTATGAGAAGTTGGATATATTAATAGAACAGATTTAAAATAAAGTGGGCCTCACATATGAGGTTTTTATGGCAAAAATGCCTAGACGCTTTTGTTAGTCGAACTTAAATGGGTGTGAGGAAGAGTTTGTGATTTGGAGGGCCTGGTGAACCCTTCATGGAAGTCCTATGGCAACCTCACCCAGAGAAAAATTATTGTAAAGCTGAAAGTGAAAGTCACTGTATGTCTTAAAACGCAAAATCATCTTAACTTTTCATAATTGAACTTTTTAAGGTTCTCATAATCGATAAAAACTTTTTATCTTTTTTGTACTTAAATCTCATGGTAAAAATCCTGGCTTCTGATAGCCCGTACCCAATCTGAATTCTTGTGTAAATATCATTAGTTAAACCGAAGATAAATTCTTTGGTGAATAGCAAGGACTCAATTTGACTGGACGAGTCAAGTTGAGAGTATATTACTCAGATTTTTGTTATTTTCTGACTTGCAACCCACATGAGTTTCGAGTCAGGCTACCTCAAATTTTGCAACTCAGACCCTTAAATTTAGGTCAACCATCTGGTGATTGGTATTCAAACTTAAATTGTAGCTCATGTGAATAGGGTAATAGAGGTTTTGAATATGACACTGCCCATATTGTTTTCCACCTGAGCCGGCTGGCTGTGCTTAGCCCTCATTCTCTGAGCCACAATATCCATGGTGGTGTGGTGCCTCCCACCGAAATCAAATCGTTCTCACTTGTTTTGCCTAACTCAAATTCAATTCAATT
The DNA here is from genome assembly GCA_022113865.1 of Chimonanthus praecox. Lineage (NCBI taxonomy): Eukaryota > Viridiplantae > Streptophyta > Magnoliopsida > Laurales > Calycanthaceae > Chimonanthus > Chimonanthus praecox. The sequence continues at coordinate 5,224,929 of CM039094.1, forward strand.
CAATTCAACTCCTTCTCATCTCTGTCTCTAACGTATAAGTTTTGCCAATAGTTAAAATAGAATATATAAATACATACATTAATTATATATATAATTAATGTATGTATTTATGTTTGCTTCACATGCACGTAATCTCTTTTCCTTCTCTCTATAGTCCAAGACAGATCACAGTCACATTCATTCAGCAGGTGCAGGAAAACATAGTTGTCAAACCCCCACTACCACTAATTTGTCTGCTTCGAACCAACAACATGGTTCACTTGTTTGATTCGTTGATTTGTTCTTCCCCTCAAGGAAAAATATGGCCACTAATCCATCCATCCAATATAGAGATAAAGTCAAAAATGTTTTGCCCATATCGATTGCTAAGTCATATTGTGCCAATAACATTATTATAATAAACAATATATCATCACCATCTAAGTCAGTTATCTCATCAATCTGAAGTAGTCCTTTTTTACATTTTGATTTAACAAATTGATTTCTTAAGCCAATTGCTTATCTAACACCCAGAATCTGAACCCACAATCTGAATGATGCATTCATGGGCTTTATTTTCAGCTATAGCACACAATGCTTCAGCCGATTAGCCACTGTTGAAGACAACCAAAATCCACATTTATACATGATTCAGATACAAAAAATTACCACTAAAGACCACGAAATGCTACAGAATTCACATTCCTTATTTTTCAACTATTTTTTGGAGTGCTCTAGTTCGAACAGACGAGATTTCACATATTTTCATGGAATTATTGTTGTTATTATTATATCCAATTGCCCTACATTGTTATTTCACCTTTAACCTATAAGGAGCAACAGGGTACTAGAAGGCCTACCGGAAACATGAAACATCTTGTCACCTCCAAAAATAAATTCCACTTCCTGTTTTTTCGTAGGGTTGATGAAAGCATAAAAGTATTACTACAGACGGTTTTGAAAATAATAAACTACGAAGAGTATTACTACAGACGTGCTTTAAAAATGAATTCTACTTGTTCATTTTTTATAGAATGGATGAAAATATACAACTGGAGCAACTGACCTAAATAAATAAGACAAATGGCTTTTTACAATGATGATTACGATAAAGATTACTCAAAATTTTCCTTCATTAGCTCTCTCTCTCTCTCTCTCTTGGGAAAAAAAGGCATGTCCAGTTACAAGGCGTACTTGCAATTCAGAATATGTCCAAGCCCATCTGAAGGAAAGCCCACCTCCCTTTAAGCCCAGACTCCAGGTTACAAAAATCAAGCTAACCTGGACCTAGCTCAGCATATTTTACCAGGCCCAAGCTCAGGCAATGTCAAAACCTGGATAAATCTGCCCATGTTGCAGATCTGGCCAGTTGGGAATCTGCTACTTAATTAGTGAAAAACACTAACCAAGGATCTAAAATACGGATTCCACCATATTCACAATTTTTCTCCTTGTTTTTTTACAAAAAAATTATATAAAAAAGAAAAAGAAAATTTACGTAAAAGAATGGCCTTTCTTTTTACCGGCAACTTGTTACAAATTTTCTCTTTCAAAATTCTCACAGGCCCCAAAGGTTGAAAGGCATGTTAAGATCCTATAAAAGTGGACCGGAACCGTCCAAACTGATCTCACAGTGAAACAAAACAGTCATGGTGATTATAGGCCATTTAACATATCATCCAGAAAAGATGTGACGGATGAATTATCTGGATCATCATCCAGCCCTAACACAAATTTGATTTTAGCATCAGAAATGACACAAGCATGTGGAAATCAAACAGTCCAGAAATGAAACTCTTGTAAAGAAATCAAAATGCAGTCGTGTTCTGTGGAGTTTTTCCTCTCAAGGTCTTCAGGAAGTTGGATTTGTTCATTTCTTAATTTCAATACATATTTATAATAGAAGACCAAATTGATAGAAAGGAAATGAGTCCCCACACAAGCACATAAAAGCAATATCCACACTAACCCATAGCATACTTCTGGGTCCAGCTCCTTGCAGTTGTCTCATACTTATTCCGGTCCGTCTTGTACATATGTGCAATTTCTGGAACCAGAGGATCATCAGGGTTTGGGTCCGTCAACAAAGAACAGATGGAGAGCAATACCTGAAAATGTAGGGAGGTCACCATCTACTAAAATCACAGCAACTGACAAAAATGTTTAAATAAGAAATAATTTGTCATTTTCAATATCATAATATTATTAAGGCACCCCACGAACTTTGGAAGCTTGATTGCAAATCATTGTCTTCGCTCATCGGTTCGAGATGAAAGTTAGGCTTACTATATAAGTCAAGACCTTTCAAACACACCCATCCATGCTGCCTCAGGTGAAGCCCACTGGGCCTTGTGTATAGAATTTCATACAGACTGGTGCTTGGGGGAAAGCGATATATAGTGGGCCTTCTGAGCATCTTATGAGAGTTGGCAGGAAAGCAATGTGCCTTCAATAATTTCCCTATAAATTTTCAGTTTGGCTATGTAATTAGATCTCTTTCTATCAGCTGCCAATCAATTAAAGAAAGTCTTTTTTTAATGGAATTTTAAAAAAAAGTCATTGTTATCCAATTCAATAGAGTGCCGCATGATTGTGTCTGATCATACACCAATAATTTCCCATGATCTCACACCAATGTCTTCATTAGTGAGTGATAAAACATCACTGACGTCTAGGCATGGCTTGCATCAAAGAGAACTTTCCTTTTTCCTACAGGACCAAGCCTGCCTTTTCTTCCAAATTTTTAGCTTTACTTATGCTGGTCTTCAACTTCTCACAACCTTCGCATACTGCACACTTCCCACCAAGAATCCACAAAATTTGGGGCCCCACAAGTTGTACCCAAGCATTCTTGGACCTGAGTATTAATTGACTACCCTTATATCTAGGCATTAGTTGGTATCCCAAGCATATAACAATAGATACCAGTTGAACTTGAACTATTGACTTGAAGTTGGGAAAGCACCAAACATATAATGAAGGACTCAAGCCACTGTTGTCCAAACCTAGAAATTTCAGGAAAATGCCAACATTACCTTGGAAATGGTTAATGCAGGGCTCCATTGCTCCTTCAAGATGTCTAGGCAAATGCTGCCATTGCTGTTTATGTTCGGATGGAAGACCTTTGTCCTGAATGAAACCTGCATGATCAATAATGATTGATCAAAACCACATTAATGATTACAATAGAGAAAAACAAAGCAACCTTTCAAAAAAAAAATAATAGAGAAACAAATCATAGAGGCCAATACAAACAAATAATGATTTCACTAACTAGTATGCATGAATGCTTAGAATGGTTTCTATATTGGGCTCCCAAAAGTTTAGAATGTGTATGCATGAATGCTTCTTTTCTTTATTTTCCGACTAGTGTGTCCTTCCAAAAACTATTCCATAACTCAAGTAGGCACTTAAATGCAAATAGACTCAACCTATTAAGATAAAAGTAGAAACTTTCAGAGAAAACACATGACTTCAGTTTTCTTCATTACCTTAAAAAAGAACTTCAAAGAAAAAACATGATTTCACTTCATCATTGCCTCAAAAATTCTCTCTCTATAACACTTCATACCTCATTTAATGAACAATTCTACACACACAAAAAACTACACAGCCAATCAGAGGCAGCACCAAACAAGCTAAAACAAAATAGCAACAAACCTTGCCAAAAAGCAACTTTAGACCAAGAAATCACTTGCACACTTATTGCCAAAATCTTGGTAGGGATATGATCCAGCCATGCACTTTAGGCTTTTGGACCAAACTGGCCAGGCCTAGGCCTACAACAAGCCCTATTCTTCACAGGCTGGACTCCTTGGGCTATTGGGCCAAATTTTACATCCCTAATTCTTGTGACTCGCAGGGAAGTTAATTCAGTAACAAAGAAAATGAGATCTTCAAAATGAAATCATGTTGGAAGTCATGTTTTCATGCTTCCTCCAACAAAACCATATTTTGCCAAATACAGTCTTCACACCCACCATCTTTCAAGATAAACTTTGACAGTAGCTTTTGCAAATAAAAGGATGGCAATTGTTTAGGAGGGCATTGTGCAAGATTCAAATTCAGTCATCCTTACCTTTTTTCTCATAAAAGCAGCTAGGGATTTAAATGCTAATGAGGAGGTCCAAGCTCTGCACAGGGAATGTAGATTTTCTTCTAACTTTGGGATTTCACATGCTATAGTAGAAGGTGATTCTTATAGTGCTGTAAATTTGTGCCCTGTGGTTTCAGACTATCAGCATACCTAATTCATGAAATCAAAGATATTTGTGATAGTTGCTGTCAGTCTTTTAAAAGGATAGATAGAGGTCAGCAGTTCAACAAATTTTGATGTTGATTCTCTAGCTTGTGTAGGAAGTTATGTAGTTTCCTTGTCCCTGTAATTAGAGATATTTGCAATAGCCGTTGTAAGTCTTTTAAAAGGATAGATAGAGGTCAGCAATTCAGTAAATATTGATGCTGATTCTCTAGCTTGTGTAGAAAGTTATGTAGTTTCCGTGTCCCTGTCTAGTTTCTTTTCCTTGATGTTTCTCTTTAAAAGATCATTCAATTTCTTTCATAAAACAAAGATCTCTTTCTAAGTTTCTTTGCATTTTCCCCTTCAATCTAATTTTAACCTTTAACAAAATAATAACAGTAATAACAAAAAAATTGTATATGAGAGAATCTTGCAGCATTTCTGACATTTGATTCACCAATAAGAGCCTTCATTTTGAATGACAAAAATTAATTTCATTGAAAGAGCACATCATCAAATGATCTTGCAAACTATACTTACTATAGCAATAATTGTTACTCCCATTGCCCTTCAAAAGAAATATTCTACTCTATTCGACATCCTTAGAAGAAGCATTTATATTTGGTGGCTCAAAATTATGTGGAAGTGGTTGATGTCCCTGTCTGGATAATCAGGTTCAAATATAAATTTAGTCCATTGGTTCAAGTTATTGAACTTCCACTTGCACTGTTAAGCCATCTTGGAGCTGCTTCCTCATTCATAATCACACAGACCATCAAAATATCAGATCAATAAATATATATTCATCAGGTAGATTTATTTTGACCAAACAACTGAGTTCCACTACGAAATGTAGAATCCATTCCAGTTTTCTCCAATGGTAGTTTGTCAATCTTTTTAGTTTCCATTGAAATAAATTCCTCACAAGAATCCCTTGGTGTATATCCCCAATTGCCACTGCCAACTTGGATCACATCCTAGAGTAGCCTAATGGGACTGAAACTACACACTCATATAAATGGAGTTCCTCTATATACCTATTTCTCCCCCATGGTCACCTTGCATCTAGGTGGGCACCATAGAAGGGGGCTCTAATTAACAAAATAAAGCCAAGACCCTTTTTGCAAAGTGCATGTATAGAACACTCTTATTGACTTAAAATTGCAATTGAATCCATAACAAACTGCCAGACAACTGAATAGCCTATAGCATTCGGCTCGCTTCATTACTGATATTGGGATGGATATCACTAGCAATCATGAGATAATAGGAAGGTTAGTTTTTCAAGAAAGTTTTTAAACAAAAACAGAGGCTCCTCTAATAAAAAGATCTGCCTCAAAGATTACAAAGAACTTGAGAAGGAACATGATCCAACAAAATCAAGAGAAGCATGTACATAACTCTGTTACCGCTTCACACCAGTGCATAAGAACCAAGTTTACCTTAGGTGGTTTAAATGGATAATCCGGAGGGAAGTGAATGTTAACCAGAAAGACACCTCCTGCATAAGGACTGTCTGGTGGACCCATGATTGTCGCTTGCCAATGAAATATGTCTTCAGCCACAGGGCCTATAAGATGTCAGCAGATAAATGAAATTGTAAGAGAATTTGTACAATTTTCAAACATAAAATCACACTATATAAGGCCGTGTTTGAAAAAATGGAGATAAATTAAAAAAATAGAATTCCATTTCCCCCCCCCACCTCCCCCCCCCCCTCTTCTTACAAAAAAAAGAAAAACAACTAGAGTTTGGAATGAAGAGATTTTCACAAAGAAAAAAATTTGTGACTTGCAGCAAAAATAATTGCACACCCAGAAAAAATATTATAAAGAATTCACAATTCTTAAGCATGCATGCATCAGCCACAACCAAATTGTAAAAAATATCAACCATATCATGAAACCAACCAAGTAAATTGTAACATGGAACATTTCTATCCATTCCTCCGAGTCAACATATATTAGTCCAGAACAGAAGCACTTTTTGCAAATTGTTTCCCATGGCCGAATGCTTATGCAATGCATATATAACTCCAACCTGACAACCTTTATCATTGTTACAATGAGCGCTCACCAACTGTTCTAAAAGATCTTGTCATGACATTTAAACCATAAAAGGTTAAAAGCTAATCAAGAACTGAACTAATGTTGCCTTTTTTTAATATATCTTTTTTTTTTTATGACCAAGGTGTCCAGGCCCTTTTCTTAATATATCTTTCAATCACATTCCAATGAAGCCAAGAAAATGGCTGAACCTCTTGACAAACAAAGGGTTTCTCTCATCCATTTACTCGATGAAACGATGTAATTTCCTCTCTTAACAATACGCATCATTTAACCAAATAAAGGTAGCAACACAACTCCATTTCTGTAATAGATTCTGAACCCTCACTTAGTGAAGTCAAAATAATGGCAATTCACTTATAAAAGAACACACGATAGTAGCCATCCCTCCTGATATCCAAGGGGTTTCTGAACTAGAGTTTGATATTTATAACAGTAGCAACAGCAGCACAATTAATCACCAAAGTGATTTTGCAAGAAATCACTAATGACCGCAATATTGCCCTATCCAAGTATAAGTAGTGATTTTTGTCAACTAAATTTTGACCATTATAAACATTGATCAATCACAACTCATCTTATAATACTAGAACAATTTCAAGGGGGTTTAAAGTCGCTATCCTCCTTCCATGTAGTCACCACCAAATCTCACCCAAACACTATATTGAGTCCAGTTCGATACAGAGTTTGCATTCTCTAACCACTTTGAGTTGCAAAAGTATTGAACCAACCACAGATTCAGAGGGTGGTATAGCCAATAAGCTGGATGCATTATCGGCTAAGCATAGGCAACATAGTGAAATGCTATGTTAGGAGTGCCATGCCAATTGAAGGGATGTTTCTACAAGATGATAGTTAGATTCACAACGCCAAATAGAGTTGAATGTCAACTGTCAAGCAATGAAAAAAAAAAAAAAAACAGGCAGATAAAGTAATGCTCATAGAGAAGCATATGTTGAGATGGAGAGTAGTAGAACAAGAAAAGGTAGATTATTAATGAGTACTAAAAATTGTTGTAATATTTTAAAAAAAGACGCAATGTCTGTTAAATGGTTGCCCTATGTCCTAGAAGACTACAAACAATCCACTATGAAGAGTGGTGTCATATTTAGAATATTATTAGCTATTAATTTCGATATTTTTCTTTCGGGTCAAGTTAGGAGCCTAGATAGAATATTACAACTGCTTAAAATAAGGTTAGCCTCATAGTAAGTTGGATTAAAACTCTTTTCTTAGATAGAAAGTTGGGTTCTAATGATGTTTTTAAGTATTTAAATATGGGTCTATGTAAAGTGATAAATTACAAAGTGATTATTGAATTTTACTTTGGTTCTCTCTCTCTTTAGGGGGCTGATTCTCTTCTTCTTCTTTCTCTTGTCTAAGGTATCATCTTTGTTCTATATTCTCTTCTCTCTCAAGGTTTCTTCATCTTCTAGTTCTTCCACCCCATCTCGCCTTACATCAACAATTAATCTTATGAGGCTAAGGTGATCAGCTGACACTTGACATCCCATCTAGTTTTGAGTGGTGGTTTCACATTGCATGAGTAGTCTGTGCGTGTTGGTGTGGTGATGGTGAAATGAGGCTAGGGTGGTCATATGGGGGATCACAAACAGCTCCACCATCCAAGTGGCCCCAAACACATCTCACCCCACCACGACATTGGATCCAATCCATGTTAGATGGTCAGCCTCCTAAAGTCTTTATTCCCATTCCATTTCCTTTATTAATAATACCCCCACTGAACTCCATCAGATATTCCCTGTTAACATCAATGGCCATGGGGAAGCATCACCATTCCAGACAATAAACAGCTAAATAATCAGATCCTAAACAATTTCTAGAAAAAAAACTGCTTTTTGGGGATCCTCCTTAAATGTATGCATGAAAATTCTATAGCAACATGAATTAACCATGTTTCACTGTGTTGATTGGGTCGTTCCCCCCTCAGTTAATCCATAGAGGCTCATTAGTACAAGGTTCGAACTGATGGCAAGTTGGTCTATCTTCCTTCCTTTCAACTTTCATGAACGCAGGTTCATGTTCCCCTAATATATACTTTTTTCCTGCTTGCTAGCCAGTTGCAATAACATGATTGGAACTGCAAAAACTATAATCTTCACCTCAACATCTATAGCGAATTCTACCACACAAATAAATTGATTTGTGATAAAACAAAGACAGGACACACATGAGTAACAGATTCCAAAAGAAAATTGCAGATTTTGAGAACGAAAGAACAGAATGAAGGTAAAATCGAGGTGAGAAACCTGCACTGCACGACACTGGAGGATCTTTCTGCAGATCCTTGAGTTCTTTCAAGATCCTCTTCGAGGCCATGGAGAAACCCTAGCTCTGCAAACCCTAGATATCTGGTTGGGGTAAAGCAAGAAATAGACGTTAAAGAAGGAAAGCAGATGATATAAAACACTGTAGGAAAGGGAATCACCTGGAAGAGGAAGAAAAAGGATTCAATACGATTCGATTCGACTCGCTCGCTCCTCTTCCCCTCTTCTCCTGATGTGTGAAAACGGAAACGGAAACGGAATCGGAATCGGAATTTGAGAGGAGAGGTGGAAAATTAATAAATTACTCTTAAAAGGGAGAAAAGAGGATTACAATTGGTGATAAGTTATGACAATGATAGAATCGTATTCCCCAACGTTGATGTGAAATTCATAATAAAGTAAAGTGACGGTTTCACGACTATGAACCTTCTGGTTATCGATAAGAACGTGGGCTTCTTTAATTGGCCATGTGTCGAATGTACAATGTTTAGAAACATTAACACAACCTTAATTGAGTAAATTTTATCCTCTAAAACATTAATTTAGTTTGTGATTTTAATTATTAAATATGAACTATTGTGGCATTAATTTTTTATGATCAATCTTATAAAAAAGGAATGATCTTTTGTTTACAACAATTTTTTTTATTAAATGTTAAATGCAATGATATATATATCTGGATCTTTCTAAATTTTGTAAAATCTATATAAGTTGTTTGATAGATCAAATGCAAAACACTTGATTAAAAATTTATGGAGTTTGTTACACATTTCTCATTTGATCAATCTAAGTCATTAAATGCAAATGTGGAGTGCACTCTATATAGAGATGATAATTTTTTACTTGATCTGTGAATCAATAAGTCAAGTTCAGATCATACCATTCTTAAAAATATTTTAAATTGACCTAATTAGACCCAGCTCAAAATAAATTTAGGTCAAGAATGGGTAAAGGGCTCCCAAACTCGAATCCAACTCAAAATAAATTAATATTAATATTTAATTATTTTTTTTTTACCTATTGAGTTTAGCCTATATACCCTACCAAGTTAAAAAAAAATAACGAATTATCTCAATTTTTTATATTACAATGTGCTCATATGAAAGGAAAAACTTTTATCTTTCAACTTCTATTAAAAATATTTTTTCTCTCATTTTTCTAATTTTTCATATAAATTTAGGTTAGATTGGGTAAAATCAGATTAGATTGAATAGATAAAATTTGAGTTGACTCAAGTCACAAGCCAGAAGTTAGAACATGCATATCAAATTAAACAGAAAATTCATTATTACTTACAGTCAACTTGACTCAACTCAACCTCTAATTGTACATAATCCTCTTAGTACATCATCTCTTGAAAATATTTTTAAACTATTTTTACCTTTAGAATTAATCCACTCTTCCAATGTTATCAAACGCAGCTTGGCCTGCGGGTTGACCCGCGGTTCAACCATAACCGGGTACTTAAAGGGTTGGGTCGATTTAGAACCTGTATGAGTTTTAAACCCGTAAATACCCTTCTTGACCTGTGGTTCAACCCGGATTTTCGCATAAATCCGAGACCCGTTTTCATGTAAAACCCGTATCTGGAATAAATAATAATAATTAAATACAGTAGAATGCGAATAGACTATTGATGGAATGAAAAAAGTGGAAAGCAGCACTAGGATTTTCGTTTATAAGTTTTAGATTTTAATGAAATTCCAAATTTATTCTTGTCTCTTTACTAATACAGGTGTAGTTTAGGATATTTTTTGAGAAAATGAAATTTAATGATGATGACGACGATGAATTATTTTTCTTAAGACTTTTACTAAAAACACTAAACTACTTTAGATTCAATCAATGGTTATATTTTATAAATCTTATCCACCAATGGTTATACTTTAGATTCAATAAATGGTTATACTTTATAAATCTTATCAATGGTTAATGAATCATATCATCATTTATTGTAAAAAAAATCGACCGATTCTTCTTTGTCCACCACTTAAATGATATAGAGGCAAATGCCATAATTCACGCGCTTGAATTTTTTAAAAACATTTAATCTGTAATTAGACAATTTTTTGAGTAAATTATTTGTTAAACCACAAAAGAATGCATCAATTAATAGTCTACATTAAATGACTATTTTTTTATTGAATCATGTAAGACTTATATCTGAAAAAGGATAGTTGTTACATTAACCAATGTAGTTTCTAGAGTGATAAAACATTCCTCACAAATGTCTAAATATTTTTCTCCACTTGTGAACAAAGATAATCCTCGCTTTAAGTTAGAGTAATGATCACGAATCCATCTCATCAATTGGGAGTTTTGCACATGTCCCGAGAATTTACCAAGTACTCTAAAAAGGTCCGGACATTTGGTCGTAAAATATAATTAAAATTTTAAGATTATTTCTCAACAATTTATTCATTTGGTATAATAGCATTCCACACCTGCAGCACTTTGATTTCTACTGTTTGGTTGCTGTAAAACAACATTCATTTTCGACATTCTTATGCATTGGCTTCTGCTAAAATATACCATTCAACTGGTGACAAACAATTTCCAATCTTAAAATGTAATAATAAATAGAAACCACATAATTATGGTGGCACTGTAAAAAAAAAAAAAAAATTCAAGCTCCACCTTATCAAGTAATGAGTGATCAGACAAAAAACTCAAATTCACACAACAAAATGGCATTGCTCGTATAAAAAGAGAAATTATACAATGACAGCCTCATAGTTCAGATCAATCCTGCACATTTAGAAAATAGCCAACAAACATGTGAGCTCACATTTTGGGGAAAACAACAAAAGATAAAACCAAAGCTAATACAAAAGAATCAGATTGATTGAAATCTCCTTAGCTATTTATACTTAGCAACAACTAATTCTTTCATTTTTTAAAAATAACCAATCAGTAAAATTTTAATCTAAATAGAATTTTTTCTTAATCTTTTAAATTTTAAATCTCTAGTATTATAATCTATTAGTTATCAAAACACAAACACTCTCTAATCTTCACACACCTTTGCTCTTCATGTAACAATTGATCTCTCCATCTTCAAGTACAAGAAAAAAATATCAAAGTCTTTAATTTGAATAGATTTTTTTAATCTCTTATAATCAAAATCTTCTATTTTAGAATTTATTAGTTGCCAAGAAACATCATTATTGATAGAACAAGGTGAAGCAGAGAAAATTTAAAAGAAAGAAAAAGGCTTCAAATTTATAAGACAACAAAAGGTATGATTTTTAAATCATTAGAATGATATTAAAGGTCGATTTAAATACCATTTAAAAATAAAATTAAATAAAAGAGATTAATAAAAATCTAAATAAAAGCAACGTATTTTATAAATAACACATTTTATAGGAAAGTATTAAAGATTAGGGTTTGTCTCGAAGGGGCAATTTAAAGTTACCCGGAGCTAGATAAATCATGAACTAGAATTAATTGATAAGATTATTGAAAATAATTAAATAAAATTAATATTTTTTCTTTTTAAATTTACATATAAAAAACTGCAAAATAACCAACGTAAAACTCCTAAAAAATAAAAATACCAATGTCAAATTCAACACACTAATATTTTTATCAAATTCTATTAATCTTTGGGTCATATAGCTAGCTGGATGTCTGATCTTGTGATTTTTTATTTTAACATTTTACAATTTTTTGAAAATAAAATAAACAAGAAAGGCTGATGGCTGAGTAAGATCAACTGAGAAATAAATACAATAATATTAATTATAATTAGAGTGGTTGGTAATAATTTAATTTATAAGAGATGGACCATAGCAAGAGACAATGGTCGTGGATCAAACGGTGAAGATCTGTCATCAAGCAGAAACCAGTACATCACTGGCCCATATCAAAGATGGCAAGATGGACTCACCATTTGAGGAAATCGATCTTGCACTTGGACTTGACGCCTCCTTCCAGCTTCTTCACCACACCCGCGCAGCTAAACCTGATTCCAAACCTGCCGACGTGCCACCTACCGAGCCTTATCCCAAGCCTCGTTCGTACCTCCACGTGCACATTTATATCCTGTTTCCGTACGAGCCTTGAGGCTTGACCCCACCCCGTCGTCAATGATGGCACCCTTCACCAGGCCCACAAACCTCATCATCGTGCTATTACCAGACGACTGCTCGAAACCCGGGAAATCTCCCGAGCCTAGATCCACATCATCCCCAGCCGAGATGTGAGCCTGGATCGGAGCGTACGAAACGCGATCTTCCCGTTCGGGTTTCTGGCTCGGACGACCGCCACCGTTTGGGCATCCAACACTGTTCCTGTTGGCGTAAGGGTAATGTTGAACCGGGCGTTCGTACGGATTCTAGGACGAAAACCGGGAGCTGGGGTCTAAACAAGAGGTAGAAACGCCCCCGGCGCCTGCGAGGGACGAGTACTATCAACACAAGGAACAAAAAGCAGCAGCAACACCGGCGGCAGCGGCAGCATTCCGTACGCCTCCGCCGTCTCGGGGGGTAGTTCGGAGGGAACAGCATCGGCTTTTGATAGGGATATAAATTGGTCGGATGAACTGGCACCGCGGCCACCGGTTGTGTAAAACCGGGTGATGATTTGGCGGAAGGCCGGCACAACGGCCAAGGTTGTGTAAAATCGGACGGTGGTTTTTTAAGGATTGAAACCGGTTTCGAGGGGTTTACAGTCGACGTCATGGCCGTGACTCCGATGAAAGGTAGATTGGTAGAGTTTCTCATATAAATAAAGAACTGAGAAGGTAATTGAATTCAAAAATAGAAAGAAAACAAACCATGGTTGTAGACAAAAACTTTCTTTTTTCCATTCTCTTGTGGAGCTCCGAATCCGGAAAGATTTTGAAAAAGATGAATCTTTACTTAATTTGGAAAAAAATTTGGTATGGCAAGTTGATAAAAATCCGACGATAAAATCAATTTATTTTGTTTAATTGATATCAAGAGATTATCATTGTCTGGACTCGTTCGATTAGAATTCAGAAAGGCGATTCGACGAACCAAGTGGCAGGCTCTTCACCTCTATTCTCAGGAGAGCTCGAGCAGCACCACTCCCATCGATGTCGAGTAGAAGCTTGTGAATAAAGAGGCCTGAAAATTTAGCAGGATCTTGCATATGACTCAGATATAAAATGAGCAGAGTATTATGGATTGTCCAATCACAAAATTGATTTTAGTCAATAGTCATAAATTTTAACTTTTGATTTTACTTTTAAGGTAATTTTAAAGGGCCTAAATGTGTTTTGATGAGTTATGGTAGAAGATGAGATCCATCTTATGATAAAAAAAATTAGCTGGTTGAATAATTCGTCATTGAGATTATTATATTACTTAAAATGAGGTTCATTTAATTTTTTAATTTTTACTTTTTTTAAATCAAATTAATAGTAATAGATAAATATTTTTATCTTTATACTCAATTCAATAATAAAAATGTTTCAAACAAATATTAAGTAAATTTAAAAACAATTTCAACAGAATAATTTAAATAATTTGAATTTATCATCAAGTGACCATGGGTACATGCACACGAAGAGAGCTTAGAGAGAGGTTAAAATAAACGGTATGAAGAAGGGAGAAAGACAATTGAAGAAATAGAAAAAAAAAGGATAAAAGAATGATAATAGGGAAAAATTGACAAATATGTTAAAGTTGAATTTATGTTGAATTACCCATATGGATGTGCAGGGTCGGCCCTGACATTTTACAGGGTATACGCGAATTCTAAAAATAGGGCCCTTTGTCTTTATATACACTCACAAAAAAAAAATTATATATTTTTTTATAAAGTGTAAAATATCCAAATAAAATATAAAAATCAAATTTTCATAACATTTGGTAAATAATCAGTGGCTTGGCTTCTCTTTTAATAGATAAATATGGCAGGAGTTAATTAGGAAATAATACATACTGAGAAATTGTTTAAATGTATTATTTCATATTTTATCATTTTTTTACTTTTTATTATCTTTTTTTAAAATAAAATATTAAACACCCAAAACAGATCTCAAACATCCATGATGAATTCAAAATGACAGGATTGATGGAAAAAATACCTGCAAATTTGAAATCTGCAACTGTTGAAGGCGAGAGAGAACAAAGAGAGAGATCAGAGAAGAGCAAGAGAGAGCACACTGAGAGAGTGAGAGATCAGTGAGAGAGAAGAAGAGGAGAGGAGAGGCTACTGATATTTTCGGATTTAAAAAAGGTAGTATATTTTAACCGTTTGAAAGAGGAATACGAAGCGATAGAAAACGAACGGGGTAAAGAAAATGCAAAAATCGCGCATCGAAACTCGAACACGTACAGGCATTTCCGTTCGGAAACGCGAAACAGCGTTCCTCACGTGCGAACTCGGCATCGCGTTCCGCACGTGCGAACACGGCAGTGCGTTCCACACGTGCGAACACGGCAGTGCGTTCCACACGTGAGAACGTGGCACTGCGTTCTGCACTTGCAAAAGCGGAAAATGTGAGAGCGGGATTTTTCAAACGCGGAACAGCGTTCCGCATGCGGACGCGGAAATAGGCCCGTCAAAACGAATGGGTATCGCGGGAATGGGGAATTTTGAGTGGGATTTTGGGTCAGGCCTGAGGCCCTATAAAAGTTATATATATATTTGGAGGCCCTAAACTCGAGCCTACTCTGCCTATAGGCAGGGCCGCGCCTGTGGATGTAGCTCAATTGGTTATCTCGTATCTCAGAAGTGGGGAGGTTGTAGGTCGGAACTCTCATGGCCTAACCTTGGTGTGCCCTAAGGATAGCGGGTTCACCCGTGGAAGTTTTATGTTGGGTATCCTACAGTTTCCTACTGATAAATTATAAAAAAAAAATTATGTTGAATTTTCTATCAAAAAGATTCATATTAGAAGAGATAAAGATCCAATATTTGTGAAAAAGACAAAAAGTATATCTTATTTTCTATATGAAGTGAAATATGATCTTAAATCAATAAATTTCATTGATTAAAATGATTACATTTAAATAGAAGACAATTAAATTAAAGAATAATAAATAATTACTCTAAATGTAATTGGATGTTTTAATAGAAATACCTTTTTTTATTATAAACACTAAAATAAAAAAATATCAAAAACATAATAAAAATATTGTGTGCTTTGATTTAAGGAATTAGAAAAGTGGTCTAATTGAACTCTTCAATTAATTATAATTTTAAAATAATGAAAATGTAAATTGTTGATAAAGTTTTTGTGACGTAATTTGTATTATATAATATTTAACATTTATTTGAAGTATGGTGCTTTTACAATATTATAAAAGGATTATAGATGTGAGAATTAATAAATTAATTTATCAATATATAAAACCACTTTATTTAAAATGGACATTTGAAGTGAAATTTTATTTGAATTATTAATTTTAATTATATAAATTAAATATATGAAATATTTAATGATTTTTTTTAATTGTTATATCGATATTATAGTTTACTTTAATGAAATTATTGTGTTAAATATGTTAGAGTTGTGTCAACATAAAAAGAAGTTTAAAACACGAGATTTCTCAGCATTTTGAGAGATAACAACACCCTGTTCATAACAATGTTATCAGAACTGGACCGAACTGCGTTTGAACCTTCGGTTCGACTGGAACCGCAGTAGCTGCGGTTTGGTTCTTGTCAAAAACGGGTTCTGGGTCAAAACCGCATAAAACTGGTTAGAACCGCGGTTTTATGCAGTTTTGACACAGAAACTGTGAACTGCGAATTGCGGCTCACAAAATTTAAATTTTTATTTAATTTTTCCCTTCAAAATATAAAAAATTAATATTAAGAAATATATATATTTAAAATATAAATGTTTATTACTATTTTTATCCCATATATTTCACCGTTTTGGTATATTACTCAGAGTTTGAATGCTATTTTTAATATTTATATTAATTTTATTGGTAAAATGTGTCTTACTTAATGTTATATGTGCTTTGACCGCCGCTGAACTCGGTTAAATTCAAAATCCTTCGAAGATGATTCGTTAGAATTGATAAACAACTTTAGAGGAATAAAATATTTAATTTCATGTACCGAATTGGGCCAACCCATTAATCCCAGCAAGAACCTTAGAAAGGTCAATGGTTTCCAACTTCTACATCCCCATATATTTGTGTGATTTTGTTTTAAACTTATGGGACTTAGTAAAATATAGTTGTAAGTGTTATAACTTGTTAAAGAATCCTTAAACAGATTTGCCCTGTAAGTTAGTCATGAATAATAAATGTTTAATAAGAATTATTTAGACTTTTACTAAGTTAAGATTTTAAACATAATTTTTTTTAAAAAAAGTTAGATGTTAAAAATTTTAAAAAGAAAAATAATAAAATATAAAAATTAAAACTTAATAAAAATCAATAATATTTATAATAAAGGATTTTTTAATGATTAAAATATATATTGAAAAAAACATTAAGTTGTTATTTTATGATTTTATCTTTTTTATTTGATAA
This sequence comes from Chimonanthus praecox, assembly GCA_022113865.1. Classification (NCBI taxonomy): domain Eukaryota; kingdom Viridiplantae; phylum Streptophyta; class Magnoliopsida; order Laurales; family Calycanthaceae; genus Chimonanthus; species Chimonanthus praecox. The sequence goes on from CM039094.1 coordinate 5,241,967, forward strand.
AAAATATTATTTATCCTAAAATATTTTTTAAATGATTTAAATAAATTGACAAAACGTTATATTTTTTATATTAATAATATCATAAGTTTTCAATTTTTCTTTTGGTTTTTTTTTTTTTTTAAAAGATGGAAGGTGTGGTGATTCGAAGACATCACAATTTAATTTTTATTTTATATAAAAAAATAAAAATAATTTAAGTAAATTAAATTTCTTCTTGAATAATTTATTACTTTTACAACAATCTATCTAATCATTTAGATATTTGAAGTTCACTATCTAACATAGCTCATTGAGCAACCAATAAACTTTTAGTTTCCAAACTAGCAAATGTGAAATGAAATACCGTGGCCATATTACAACTTTGGAGAAAAGATTGAATTTAAATAAAAATTAAATTTGGATTTAAATATCAAATGTATGAGATCGTAGATTATGAAATATTTTTGTTTAGGATGATATAAGAACATAGACGTTGAAATATTAACTTTTAGTATTTATAATTATTTCTATAGGAACAATAATATTTTTTATAAAAATATAATCTTGTCTTTTGTCATATGCATTTTATTTTATATTTTATAATTATTTAGATTTTATTATCTTATTTAATAGTCAATAATTTAATATTATATTAATGATATAGGTCTCACCTGATTTGACTACGGGTCCCACCCTTCCTCTGACACGGTTCGTTTTAGGTGACGGGTTTTATAACATTTCTCGAGAGAGAAAAAGATGGAAGCGAAAAAAGGGGAAAAAGAAAAGAAAAACCCTAGGGCGAGATTTCGTTTGGAATCGCATTTGACGATAAATCACCGGTCTTAGTGCCGAGACAAATCCAATCTTCAAAACCAGTCGCATTTTCAAGGTCTCCTCTAATTTCTCTCCTTCGCGTCTTCTCATCTTTTTCCCCTCACTTCTCTTCTCTTTCTTCCCTCTTTTACTTACTGAATTCATGAACACCCATATTTCTGATACAATATTGTTTTTGTTTTTTATTTATTTTTCATTTGTGATAGTCTGAAAGGGAAGGAAATGATGAAATCATTAGAAGAAGATGCAAATCATAATCGTGATTATTGATTATGTTATTGAATGCTTGAATCCATGTACCTCCGGGATGTCACTTAAGTCGAATGACTAAGTGAGCAGAGGATTCTAATAAAATTAGAATACAAAAAGAATGACGACGACAGCAGTAAAAAAAAAAAGAATCAAAATGCAATGCAGATGAACCGGCCAAAGTAATTGGGTTCAACTTTTTTCTGGGCTTCCAGGATTACAATATTTGGAACAAAGTAAATATTTGGAGATAGCCCAATTATAATTCAACAAAGTTAAAAATACTGTAGATTTAGTACATCAAACTGGTCTTGTTGGGAACAAATATTACAAATGGAAGTGTGGGAGTAGACATAGCATAAAACATTTACAACACTAAGGTAAGTGCATACAAATTGGTAACTGCTTACTGCTGTACCCATAAAGGTTGTATGGTCAAGTTATATGTTACAATTTCAGGAAAAAAACCATAGTTTAGTGTTCAATATCAAATTGAATCAATGCAGATTTTTCCCGGAGACTATGATGCCAACAAGTCTCTGTGGCAGTAACTTGTATTCAGCATCTTGAAAGATGTTAATTTATCATAAGCCATTTAATGTGGCATTGGAGTTGAATTATAAGTAGGATTGTAGCAGCACTTACTTGTTCAAGACATCCCTTTCATTTCAGAGATCTATGGTAATACATTTGTTACCCTTTAAAAAAGATGTTTGATTCATTGATTGATAGTCTACATCTGTGCTTTATGACTTTTTTTTTCAGCAATTAATCATTCTCCAGTGTCTGTGTAGGTCACACATTGAACAACACAGCCTCTACATTCTTCATCAGTAAGTTTTTTTTTTTTCACACATGCTGATTTCTGTCTTGCATTATGCAGTTTTTTGTGCAACCAGTGAGATGATGAGTGTATATGAGGCGTTCACAAGTCTAAGTCTAGTAAAATAGAAGAACCTTGTTTCTTGAGGACCAATGGTTACAACTTATATTTTATGTTTACATTTTTCAGTGATGGGATAAATGGGTCTGATGATGATGGTAATGTTTATATTTTTGCAGTGGTTCGAGAGAAAGATGTCTGTTGGGAATATGAGAAGTTAGAAGGAAATAAGGTAAAATGTAAATTTTGCCTGCGAGTTCTGAATGGGGTTAGTAGGTTGAAGCATCATTTATCTCGAGTGCCTAGTAAAGGCGTCCATCCATGCAGCAAAGTAAGGGATGATGTTACTGATAGGGTGTTGGCTATAATAGCATCAAAGGAAGAAGGGAAGGAATCTGCTAGTGCTAAAAAACAACGATTGGCTGAGGCTAAAGGTTCTGGAAATATTTCTGCCAGTAAAGCCATTATGCACATAGAAACAGCATCTCCTATAGCGAAGCTTTTCCCTTCCAGCCAAACAGTTGGGCCTCAGTCTTCGCATGATTTGGAAAATGCAGAGAGAAGTATTGCACTCTTCTTTTTCGAAAACAAGTTGATTTTAGTGTTGCACGCTCTCCTTCCTATCAATCAATGATTGATGCTGTTGCAAGGTGTGGACCAGGATTCAGAGGACCTTCTTCGGAAACTTTGAGGACAACTTGGATGCAAAGGATCAAATCTGAAGTAAGTCAACAATGGAAAGATATAGAGAAAGAATGGGCAACTACAGGTTGTACAATCATAGCAGATACGTGGACAGATAACAAGTCGAGAGCCTTGATAAACTTCTTAGTTTCATCACCATCTGGAACCTTTTTCCACAAATCTGTTGATGCATGTGCATATTTCAAGAGTACAAAGTGTCTATCTGATCTATTTGACTCCGTTATTCAAGACTTTGGCCCAGAAAATGTTGTTCAAGTTATCATGGATAATGCCTTGAATTATGTTGGTGTAGGGAATCACATCATGCAGAGCTACGATACAATCTTCTGGTCACCTTGTGCATCTCATTGCTTGAATTTGATACTAGAAGACTTTTCTAAGATTGACTGGGTAAACAGATGCATCTTTCAAGCGCAATCTATTACCAAGTTCATATATAATCATATGTGGGTGCTTGAACTGATGAGAAAATTCACAGGGGGTCAAGAAATCGTCCGCACTTGTATTACAAAATCTGCTTCCAACTTTCTTTCCTTGCAGTCAATGTTGAAACAGGTCAAGATTGAGGCATATGTTCAATAGCCCTGATTATTCATCCTCTCAATATGCCAGCAGAACTCAAAGCATATCATGCATAGACATTCTTGAGGACAATGACTTCTGGAGAGTGGTGGATGAAGTAGTAGCCATTTCTGAGCCTATACTGAAAGTTATGAGGGAAATTTCTGGAGGAAAACCTGCTGTGGGGTCTATTTATGAATTAATGACCAAGGCTAAGGAATCGATTCGTACATATTACATAATGGATGAAAACAAGTGCAAGTTATTTTTGGACATAGTTGATAGCAGGTGGCAGAATCAGCTCCATTCGCCTCTCCACTCAGCAGCAGCTTTTCTGAATCCAAGTATCCAATACAATCCAGAGACTAAATACCTTGGGCTCATAAAGGAAGAGTTCCTCACTGTTCTCGAGAAGTTACTGCCTACACCTGAATTAAGGCATGACATCACTGGACAAATTTTTGCATTTAAGAAGGCACAGGGGATGTTTGGTTGTAACCTTGCTAGGGAGTCACGCAGTACGACCTCACCAGGTATGTGTATTCTTTGGCTTTGTGTTTGCATTTGCTTGCCAGCATGTAGTTTCCCCCATCAGTAGCCCAACCATTTGATATTATGGTCCCATCATGGAGGAGAGATGCCTCAAGCATCTCCGTCATCTTATGGTCCTACCATCTAATCTTGCCCTTGTCAAATGGACCATTGCCACTAATTTTCCCTTAGTAGTCTAGCACCTGAACTAAAACCTATTTTGTGCCTCGCCAAGTTATAAAGAGGCTCCTTAATTAGGCATAGATTTTTGGAAAAAAATTCTATATCAAGGCTATTCCATAGTTTATCCATAATAATAATTAGATATTCTAATTAATATGAATTATTAGCCCGTAAATCTTAATGGAAAACTAATTGCTATATAATATACTTGTTTATATAATGTTTTTTTAATACATTTGGAAGCCCCATTACCAGCACAATTTGGCTTTTGAATGAACAGCATTGTATTCTGTCAATGTTGATGTGATAAAGGTGCAAATTAGTGCTATATATTTTTCTAATCAAGTGCATCTAGAGAAATTAGGCTTGTGCCCAAACGTGTGCCTTGCACCTTAAGCTCGATGACACCTTTGCACATGGACTGCACCTTGTGCCTTGACTACTATGGATTTTTCATCTGTGATCAACAAATCTTGGTGCTTAGGTTCATTCAATATAGGAGGCATTAGGGCATGGGACAAAGAGCACCAGATTGAACTGCTTAGATTACAGAAAGCTGGGCCAACCTGTGCCATTGCTGTTTTAACAGATAAGGGCTGAAATTTTTGAGAGAAGCAGCAGCAGCAGCACTGAAAGTCTTTTAAGTTTATTGATTGTATTTTTTTTTTTGGTTGAAAATTTTACGTTCTTCAATTTTCTCATGCAGGGCTATGGTGGGAACAATATGGTGATTCAGCACCTGGGTTGCAACGGGTTGCAGTTAGAATACTCAGTCAAGTTTGTAGTGCTTCTACTTTTGAAAAAAACTGGAACACGTTCCAGCATATCCATTCCGAGAAGCGGAACAGGCTAGACAGAGAGACATTGAATGACCTTCTCTTCATAAATTACAACCTCAAACTAGCCACCCGGGTGAAAGGGAGGCCTTCAGAGACTGATCCTCTTATAATTGATGACATTGATATGACATCTGATTGGGTGGAGGAGACAGAAAACCTGAGCCCAACTCAGTGGCTTGATCGATTTGGTTCTGCTTTGGATAGTAGTGACTTGAATACAAGACAATTTAACAGTGCCATCTTTGGTTCAAATGATAACATATTTGGTTTGTGATTCTGCACTTTTAGTGACATGTTTTGTATATATTTTCATTTCTTTACTGTTTGTAGTTTTCCTCTTTATTTTTTTTGAATGTTAGGTAGTATTCATTCAAAAGAGGGAGAACTCCCAAATAGTTACATCAAGGCAAAGGGCCAAAAAACTAAGAGCCCTCAGAAAAACACAAGAAGCCCATAACCCGGGCCAAGCAATAAGAGAAAACTGCCAATAAGCCTCTTTATTTTATAAAAGCTATTTTTTACTCTCTCTCTCTCTCTCTGGCAGCTTTCTGAAATCGGTTTCCCTGCAATATTTTTCCCATCAGATTGATGAAACCTAGCAGTATACATGTATAAATACGAGTATTTATCGTCATCATCATCACCAAACCCATTTATCCCTTCAATCCAGAGTTAGCATTTGCATTTAAATGCTACTATTTATTTATGTCCACATCCTGGCTTCTAATGAAACCACCTATGTTGGATTCCTCTCTTGGCTGAACAGAAGGTTAGATGAGATGGCTTCTTTGTTTTGTTATAAACTCATCTACTGCTCATTCGGTTCTCAATATTGTATAAAAGCAGCATATTCTTGAGCTCGTCTTTGGGAATTGGTGAAAAATCTAACCAAGTGTTCAGATCACAGGAGTTGAATAAATATCATAATCTAGAAAAAAGAAGCTATTCACATTGTACTTGCTGTGATTGCTTTAGTGTTATTTAGAACCAAGCAATCCCAATTTTCATCTTTGTTTTGGCTCCACAAAGCCTACAAGCACAGTCCAGAACACCTGAAGATTCTTGCATCATATTTCATATATTTTGGCTTTTAAATGGTGTTTAAACCATACACTTACAACCATCATCAGTCGAGTGGACAGTTGACTGCATGTGGTAAATTTGACTGAACTTTATATATATATATATATATATATATATATATATATATATATAAAATTCATTTTTAAAAGATTGAACTTTCTCCAAGCATCCCAAGTAGAGAACCTTAGGTGGTTGTGAAGAACAGGCAAGTCAGCTTTCCAGAGTCTAGTCCTTCATAATTTTCAGAGGTAGGGGCACAAAACTTGGTGTAAACAACACTTTACTTCAAGTGATTTAGGTTTACTTGGATTCAAATCTAATAGTTGTCCAATCATTATCAAATCCGTAATTTTGCACCACTAGCCTTTCAACAAGTGGATGACCAAAAATTACCATTGGTTCGTTTCATGATATGTTTTACTGTCGATGGGGTCAAAGTTCTCTATAGCATTTAAGGCTTTTGATGAATGAGGTTCTCTCCATAGCTGAATCAGCATTAAAAATCCATATTTAAGAGCCTAACATCCATCGTTATAATCCACAACGCTCTATTTGTTAAAACCTTAGTCTTTAGAGTTCTAATATTCATATTTTCATTCATGAAAACTCCATACAGCTGACATTTTGGCCCAATCTTGTGTTTGGTCTGAGACGGGCCAAGATGGTGAATTTTGAGTCCTCGGATCCCACTATGGGTATTGGATCCAATCATACAAATGACCAAACATTTGCCCTTGTACATGCCCTCCGTAAGTCCATCATCACCATCATTAGCCGGTAATCCCATCTATCTGGGGTCGACTTTATGAGTTTTTCTCTAATTAATCTTACCATAAATCATTTTATAAGTCACTGCACAGTCTAATATGTTCTTTTTATCTCTTCTCCATGTTTTCAAAGGTCAACATCTTCTCCCAGTGCCTTTGATTCATAATCTCTCCATTCTACGTACTGTTGTTGTGCTTGATTTTCTATTAACATAACCAAACCATTTCAAACGAGTTTCCCTAAGTCCCAATGAACTAAATAGATTAAAGAGGAATAATCCATCACCAATTTTACCATCCTACGATTGTGATAGTTTTAAATGGTGAGGGCAATATCATTCTCCAAGCATCAGTCCTGATTTATGACATGCATGACATACACATTCATTCCTCGGTAGCAAGATCCGTACTACAAAAGAATATCATTTCTATTTTGATATTTTCATTAATAAAAGAATAACCCTACAAGAAGGCAAAGCCAGTCAGCTTTTAAGTTGATGGATACGTTTCCAGGACAAAAATCCTTAAACCCTCTGGTCAAATACTAGACGTCATTTCCTCCACCGGGAGGCCAAATACTATTTAGATCCCTGTAACTCTAAAGTGATAATGAATCTTTCAGAAAAAATTGGAGAACACATGCATTTAAAATGGTAGGGATCTTCCAATGGAATGGTAGATGTGACTGGAATCGACTTTTGATTGCATATAGGCCATTGACATAATGTCGAATTAGCATCAGAGGGACTACTAAAAAACCCTTTGAAGCTATCAATGGATGGTGATTTGAAAGTTCGTGCTTTCCAGTCATTAGAGGCTCAAACAGTTGCACATATAGCACCTGAAATTCAAAAGAGAAACAAACGCATTAAGTTCTGTCCCCACTTATCCATTCGTGTCAATATATTCAAGGCAATGCATATCAAATATCCATTTTATTTTCATCTATGATAAGTGATAAAATCTGGGGTTGATGATCAGTAAAATAGGAGGGGTTCAAGACATGGATAGTGCTGACACCTGAAGACCAAGAGGAGTAGCATAGCTTCCCTTCATCAACATGATGAACATTGAGCCCAATAAACCATGATCCAGCGGTGACATCATCGTGAGTATATGCACGGAGAAAAGATCTACCAATATGAAAATAAGCAACACTATTAAGTCACTATCCTTTTATTTCTTTTCTTATGCTTATTGAGTAGGGTAACTTGAGATCAAAGCTGCATCCCCAAAAAGAATTATGATACCAAGCACAAAATTTTAACTACAGGGATTGCCTGATGAGACTGGCTATCGGAACTCCACCAAAAAGCAGGAAACCAAAACAAATACATATTAAAAAAAATCACCTGTTAATAGAGATAAACTGTGCCAAAGCTCGTGATATGACATACATTTCACCCGAAGCATGGCGAAAGTACCTGTAAATGCAAGGTCTTAGTTTTGGAGGTAGATAAGGAAGTCTAAAAAAATGAAAAAGGAAAGGACCAGAATAGCAACTAAGGCATGTTAATGTGTTCATAGATTATGCTGTTTTTTAATTACACCATAGAGTAGCAACTAAGCAATGTTTTACATGAAAGACAAATTGCTAGCAAAGAAAAGACATAAAGAACTGTGTCTCATAAGCCAAAGGTTTCACTGAACTGTGTTTTAAACAGTTGCAGGATGGACAGAGAACTCTATAATCCAAAGATATTTAGCATTCAAAAATATTTTTTGTTCACTTGATTTAGCATTCAATACTGCAACTTTCTATTTGAATAGAAGCTACAAAAGAAATTAAATTTAGCAACACTTACGATTTTTTATCACCAAACTTCCACCAATCTGGTTCATACCATTTATGACTCCTGTAATATTCAAGCATTGATTAGTTTATTAATGTGAAAAAGAGTAATTTTAAATGAATGCTTGTCATCTAGAAACCTTAGCAACAAGTCCAAAGTTTAGTACAACTCACGGCTCAGAGAAAACTTCACCAGATTTCATACAACCAATGTAAACACGAGGCTTTTCCAAATGAGTTGCTAACAATGCTCCCAAGGCATCTGTTGAAAGGGGGAGGTGAATCAGAAGTTAAAATGATTTTTTGAATCAGTGTTTGTTCTATCAAGTATGCTATAGAGATTTTGAGTTAGCGTTTTCCCTATCAAGCATAAGCAATAGTGATATATCCATACTGCGGAGAACTTTATGTACTTCTATAAAGGCATCATCAAGTTCCCACTGCAATGTGGAGCCCATGTTGGACCCTCCCAATTTGCAGGTTACTGTCATCTAAACAATGATACAATTGGGGCAGCATCATACACTGTACAAACAGTCCACATCGTATTGAGTCCAACAACACAGTGCAACTACATTTTAGTGCAGGCAGCATAAAGTGTACATTTGATTATACATCTTGTGTAATTTCAATAGGCTAGCTATACTTGCAACCTAAGTTTCATAAAATGACATATTGTGGTTGCTAAAGAATGATTGCATCTCTCTTCTCCTTAGGTTGGGACCTTTTGCAAAGAAAATAATACAAAACCATCTTTTTTTCAACAATATTCTGTGCCTACTTAGAATGCAACATGACGATGATGCATTTAGATGAGTGCAACTGTTGAATAAATGGAGGGTTCAAGCTATGATGTAACTAGAAGGATAGACAGCAAAGCGTAGAAGCTAGTTGATGTTCGTGTGATAGATGAGTGCCACATTGACTAAAGGAGCATTCCTTAAGACAGCAGTTAGACCTGTTATTATATGGAGCATGACGTTGCATACTGGGCAAGGATGAAATATGACAAGTAGATAAACTGCGCATCACAAAGATGCATGGGTTAAGATTGATATGTGAAGAAGAAAGAAAAGGTTGGTCAATTTAGCCTTGCTTGGAAAATGTTTATGGAGATTAGGTAAAAAAGATTGGGTCTCTGGAATCAATCCTCATTGAAAAAATATCAACTGGTTGACAACAGTTGGAGATTGGGGCAGCAGTTGCAGAGTTTCGTATTTCTGGAGGGGTATCTTATCTATTGCTCCTAGATTCTATATTAATATTAGATTCCTGGTGGGGTCTGGTGAAAGGGTCAGATTCTGGTAAGAGATTTGGTTGAGATACAAACCTCTTAAAGATTCTTCCCCTGATCTTTGTAGTATTGCTCTTGACAGTAATACCCTAGTCAGTGATTGCTTTGTCTTTTATGGACTACTGCCGCCTGGTGCTCGATTTTTCAAAGAAGCCTCAATGACTGGGAAGAGCAGTCCCTCCACCCTTGCAACATCTTCATGGCTGCTAATTAGCTCTTCCCACCAAGACCGAAGGATTTGAAGCTTGACACTATTGATGAGTTCCCAGTTAAATCCTTCTAGAGTTTCCTTGCCAATCATGACGATGTTATTAGCCCCCTCAACCATCTCTAGAAAGTCGGGGCTCCACCAAAGTGCACTTTTTGCTGGACAGCTTTGTAGGAAAAGATTCTTACGCTTGACAAGTTGAGGAGGTGTGGTTGCAGAGCCATGTTGGTCAAATGTTGCCTGATTGTTTCCAGAATGAGGAATCTGAAGTGCTCCTTCTGATTTGCTGTTCTTGGGTCCAATCCATTTGGTCTCAGGTCTTATCATGGTTCAATATGTCATGGGTCATGGCTGGATCGTTGACTGACCATTTGCTTAACTGGCAGTGTCCTTCTCGGCCTAAGGGACGGATTCTTCAGAACAATGATTTGATTGCTACCCTTTGGTCAATCTGGTTGGAGAGGAATAATCGTTATTTCCAAAACAAGTCTTCAAATGTGGATGCCATCCTTTCGATCATCAAGTGGAGATGTGCTAGTTGCGTTTGCATCTTGGAAGAGTTCAAGCAGTTTTAATTAATAAAATTATCAGATATTGGCTAACGTCTGCAACGATTCCTCCTATCCTCTTCTCTGTTGGTGCACTGGTCTCTGCCCTCTTCCTAGTGTAAAGGGCAGAAGGATTATATCACATTATATGTAGAAGTTGACAAGAGAAGGGGGAGATTACTAAAGACATGGATTGACATGGTACACAAGGGCATGATAGAATGTTGACTGACTGATAAAATGATTCTTGAGTGGAAAAAAGTAAACTCAGAAAGCCCACTCTAGAGATGTGGAAAAATGGCTTCTATATAGGTGTTTTAAGTTGCGGACGCTTAATTGTGTAAGAGGCTACACTTGTACATGCGCCTAGTTAAGCACTCACGCTGTAAATGCACTCATCTTATTATTATTGAAATTCTGTTACTACTACAAAAAAATCAACTTGTAGTAACAAATCACATCTAATGCAGAATTACTTTCTAAAATTATTCAATAACCAAGTAGCTTCAGAGTAAAGTATCAATTAGAATTACTAAGTTATCAAGTCTTCATTCTGATCAAAGAAAAAATCACCTATATTAACATAAATATTATCATTAAGCTTCACATAGAACTCAGCTTCCCAGGTTTCCACAGCATGAGCAAAGAACATTTTTGCCATTTTTGGAAGCTCACCAGATGCTTCAACCTGATTGTCCTGTCCAAGAAATGGAAGAACAGAGAAAGCTTCACTAAAACAATCATCAGTTATTAAATTAAATTGATGTAAATTAACCCCTGAATCCATTGGTTGCATCAACAACAGCATTCATGACTATGATCACAAGTTGATTACTGAAAAACTATCGATAACTCACTTTGGATTGAATTTTTATTAGGGAGGTAAATGGATATCCCAAAGTCTGAAAATCTGAAGACTCCAACCCAAAATAGGCAGGTTTAGATGCAAATTTCCTATCTATCTAATTTTTTTTTTTTGGAATTTAATATCCAATTGACTTTTGGATGTGGCTTCAGATATGGCCAAATTCAATGATGTTTATCCATATGTAATAGGTGTTAATATAAATGAAAAGGGTCTACTTGTATATACTAAGATAAATGGTGATACAAAAACTAAAGAAAATCTGAACCAGAATCCTGATTATGAGTCAGATGTGTGTGGATTCAGATGTAAATATATGGATACAGATGCAGATATGTATCCTGCATCAAGGATCCAAGTTGATTCATGTATAAGATTGGATCATACATCTATAAAGTGGAGCCAGATATAGATTTTACTCATTTCTGACCTGAATGTGACCCATTTAGATCCCTAATTATTATGCTTGATGTTAAATATTACTGATGTTCAGGTGGTGCAGTATAGTAATGAACAAAATTTGAACTCGTTCAGGTTAGTGGGTCTCTTTCTTTCTTCTTTTTCTTTTGGGAAGGGGCTAATGTTTTCAACATAGAGTCAATCAACAAGGTTCTTGAAGTAGAACAGTGAAACTTGGTGCCAGCAAAAGTGAATCAATCATCTGAATGTTCATGCAGAATAAAGAGCAAGTAATCACAAGAGTGGAGCTATGGTGGTCTTGCATGCTCCCACATGATTCTACCCCTTCAACAACACATTGTGAAGGGTCCAAGGTCCCTATATAGCAAAGAAAGACCAGCAGATGAAGTAGTAGTTGCATGTAAAGCAATATCTGGGAACAAGTTAAGAGTTCATGCCCAGTGCAATCAGTGTGGACTCTTTTGTTTTTATACCACTTGGTGCAATTGAAACAACACAATCCATGCGTGCAGCCGCATGTGTGAGAGAGAGAGAGAGAGAGAGAGAGAGAGCGAGCTGAAGGAAGGCTCAAGGAATGAGAGGCGCTACATGGACTAAAGAATGGCTGGTGTTGTAACAATCCATATCCCAATGCAAAGATTTCATACTAGAGTGACACTATGAGAGCCAGGGGAAGAATAATTAACTTAGCTGCGAATTCTTTGGCCAAGCAGGGAGCGTTGCTAGATGTGGAAGTTGTTAATAGAATGACGTAATTTGGTGTTTTCTCTTTTGAAGGGTCTTTTTGGACCTTTCTTTTGTTGTTTTCTTTTGCGATTAATGAAGTTAACTTTCAAAAAAAATAGTAATATAATAATAGGTTTAGGAAGGGCAGAAAGCAAAAAAGTGGTGACATAACCAAAAGAAAACACATCTACGAAATAGCCAAGTCCCAGTAGAACAAATAGAAGCGGGACAGACTAAGGATATACAGGAGTAAGGAGCACACACCTCCAGACACACCATTCATCTATAATGGGTGGCAATGGATTTAGAACAGCCCATTAAATGAGTAATCTCTGTCATTGTTTCCACTAGGTGCAGCATAACCAGAATCACCCATGGGTGAGTGTGCACACATACGAGACAACGAACAAGAATAAAAATGAATACAAAGAAACTAAAAGCTAAAACAAAAGAACAATAACCCTGCCCCACTAGAGGGGGTAAAGACAGAGAAACAACATATCTGCAACTCTCTCTCCCTGTTGCCAATACACATATACACACATACAAGCTCTCTCTCTCTCTCTCTCTCTCACACACACACACACACACACACAAGTACACACGCTCATGAGTGTGTCATATAATACTGTCTCTTGAAATAGATGCACACACAAGTCTGTTCCAAAAGCCACAAAATATATTTCAACAAAAAGGGAGTTAAGCCCCTCAAAATAACAAAAAACTTTGGGGCAACTAAATGCAAAAACAGCATGTATTGCAAGTGCAAAGTTTCTTATGTAACACCCTTTCCCTCCAGCACAATATTGTCTGTTTGGGCCCACAGGGGCCTACACAGTTTTGCATTGACAAGCCCAAAAGGCCTTGTGCTAGAAGGAGGAGAAGTCCCAACTTATATACCATGATACTCCAACTCCCAACTGGCGATGTGGGACTTTTAGCGCCCCATCCTGGCGCTTTTCTCTCCACACCGCCCCAAACACTGGGGTATCACAGCTTATAGATGAAATATATAATTCTAATCATAAAAAGCACAGTCAAGATGTAGTTTAACCTACTAGAATGATGAAATCATTGGTTTGCCTGTTTTCATTGTAAATAGCTCTGTCCAGATTGTCTCCTCGGTTGGCACTGCATGTCAGATCACCAGGATAAACGTGTAGTTCTATAACAAATTGATCAGGCAAAAGAATGAAAGTAGGACCTTCTTCCAATGACACATCGTACAACGATGCCCTTATCTTGTTCCAAAATTTTCAGTGCCGCAACTGCATCCAGTAAAATATTTTCTGGATTAGTACTTGCAAAGGAAGTTTTCTTTTCTTTTGTTGACAATACTTGACACAGAAGTCGTTTAATAAGACCAATTCATTACCTGATATTTAATGCACATTGACTAGAACCCACAAACTTGTGGCTGCAATTTGAGCACCTTGCTGCAATTTGAGCACCTTCCAACTGTCCTACAGGCTCCCGACTTTATTTCTATATAATTTTTAGGCTTCTCCATTTATTTACTGAATAGTTTGAAGAACCCTATTCTTTCAATTTAATTTTCTCTAGCCTCCACTATCAAATTTGGTGTTCAGAAGATGATCCAAAATAACAAATATTTGGACTTTTACATAACAAATTTTATTGACAAACTCTGAAACAATTCAAAAATCAAGTTCTACATTTTTTTTTCCTTTTTTTGAAAGAGCAACAGAAAATTCTAGAGTTTTTGTTAATAAACTGTCAAACCCAACCAGATCATTCAACCAAATAAGCCAGACTGCATGACCTTTCCAGTTTGCATTAACTTTGTGGTATGTACCATTCCAGCTAGATGAGCCCAATATAGCATTTACATGCCACTAAATGATTCTCAAGCACATATGGTGGAAGGTACTTCTTTAATACATTAGGGCATAGTCTGTGGCTTAAATCAATTAGCACCACATATGAGTCAATAAAATTGTCATTCCATCTTGGAGCTTTAGTTGGGTTCACTTTCAATATGCTCATAAGCGAACAACCATAAGATAGCACCAAAAGTCCATTCAATCACTGGCAGCTAATCTATTGTTAAAAAAACAAATCTCCCTCCAACCAAAATGGTACAGCTGCAGTAGACAAAGAGAGAGAATATCCTCCAGTCTAGCAGGCACCCCTGGGAGTTGCTGCATATGTTTCTGCAAACTATACTGCCAATTTTACAGGTAATTATTGCCACATTGTAAATAACAGGAGAAACATGCAAAAGAGAGAGTATTCTACCAATTGGTACCCATGACCTTCGCATGGCATCCCTATTGTCCTTGTGGCCAAACTCTGTAACAATTCCTATCACGGCCAACAGCCTTCTTTGAGAATTAGTCCCATTAGTCTCTGATGTGTACTTTGAAACAAAACCTTCATCTCTAGCAGCAGCCAACTCCATCTCAAGGGAAGATAATTTCTTCAGCTGCTCCCTAATAAAAGCATGTTTGTCATACTGAGACCACTCATGACCCATAAAAGAGTGCAAATGACAAAAGACAAACTTAATAAAGAAACATTTTTTTTCACCAAATCAAGCAAAGCAACTATTATCGGAAGCTTACCGACGACTAATGATTTTAAGTGTGTCATCAACTGATATGGCTGATTGCCCCTGAAATGCAAGACCTCAGAAAATTAATCACCTTAACAGGAATTTATGAAAATAATAATATATTCTACCTGGTCTCATCAATGGCAGACCCTTATTAAAAAAAATAAAAGACAAGAAGAAGCCCCAATCCAATATCACTTGCTATGTCTTTTTTTTTTTGAAAGGTGACTTCATTAATCAAAAGAAGAAAAAGACAACAAAAGGCATGCCATAAGGAGCCCACCAAACGGAAAGATAAAAGCCCTCTCAAAAAAACTAAAATTTGTTTACAATTACTGTAGACAAAGGACGACCCCAGATGAGCCATCTTATCGGCAGCTGAGTTTGCTGACCGAGGAGTCCAAGCAATCTTGAAATCATTGACATCAATAGCAAACCGGATCCTTTCTATTTTATCTAAAAAGATCCAGGGGCACTGAGATCCCAACGCCCACCCCACAACTACCTTGAAATCACCTTCAACAATGCTCCCAATGCTATGTCCTTTTTTTTTTTCCTTCTCCTTTTTATTTATTAATGCATTTAGTTATTTTCTAGCAGGTGCTATTCTCTGCAGGGATGAATAGTACATGTGTGACAACAGGACTCTTAGTATATTAAGGGTATGGAAAAACTTAGCTGGTTAGATATTGTTGGAATCAGGTGAAAATAGCAGCAGTGATTCCACCGGGGAAATGGATGCAAGGTAAAAATGGTTTTAACACATACAAAATGAAAAACTTTTTGTCTAAAGTGGCAATATGGATAGTCACAATGCAAATTGGTGGGAGGGATTACCCCAGCACTTAAAAGCATTAATTATGGGGAAAACCTTGCGCCAGACATCCAATTAAGTTCTCATGTACAACACACTCAAATTCAAAAGTAGTTTATCGGTCCATGGTGTAAATCATTGATCTGGTGAGCCTCAGGATGGACAAAACTATGGCAACAAACCAAGTTTCAGCATTGCAATACCTTTCCATTCAATTGAAACACAATCTTTTATTCATTTCTTAGTAAAAAAAACGTCAAAACCAGTTCCATTTTAGTTAAAAAGTGGTCAATTTCCAAGAATGTACTTCTTTCTCCACACACCCAAACAGAACCTAAGAATTGGAACAGAAATTAAGAAAGTCGAACAGGCATTTCAAACAGAAATTAGGAAAGCGCAGAAATGGAGGAGAGACGGACCGGCCGGCGACGTAAATGGAAGCCATGGTAGCGAGCATGGAGAGAATGAGAGTGGACAATCGAGAGAGGCGATTGCCGGATCCCCGCCTCTGCTGCATCTTCTCTCTTCCAAACTATAATCAGACCCGAACTCTTCTTCTTCACTTCATTGAATTAATTCGATCCGGTGACTTGGATTCTAAGGGAATCGACCTTCCCACTCCATTCCATCCAACAACTTTCAATTTCTCTCTTTTCTCTTTTTTCTCTCTATCTCTGTCACTCTTTCGGCTGCATTTTTAACGTGGAAAGTGACTCGCATTTTAAACTGTTGAAGTAAATTTTCTAAAAAATTAGGGAGAAGACACTATTTTATCACAAACAAATTGATTTCAGCTAACGGCTATTAGAGTTCCGCGGAAACCGTACGGAAATTTTTCATATTTTTATGTTTAAAATTCCATGGTCTGTGTTTTTTTGTGGGGTGAGTTTTCAATTTTGAAGCAGACGAGTGTTCAAATTTTTTAAAAGGGAATTTATCTTTTCATTTACTTTTGAAAAATTAAAGAGGATTTAAAAAATCATTTTTCCAATAATTGGCAAATATAGCTTTTAAGGATGAAAATAGGGTCATTTTACATCCAAGAAGTCAAAACTTTTGCTTGAGGTAAAATTCATTTAGGTGCCTTTTTTGTGAGTAAAGTTTTTCAAATACTTTTGAGTCAAATTTCAATCTTTATTCTTCATCCATTCTCTGCTACACAATCAATGAACCGTTGTGCTCTTAAATTTAATTACAATCAATGTTACACTGAAAATTTAAAAAACGGATGACCATTCATATACTGGTGTGATGGTGTCCATGTATCATCTTGCGTACTTCTGTATGGAGTTTACTAAATAAGGACATAATATTTTTGTTGAAAAAAGTATTTTAACTGTAAGAACTACTAAAAATCACTTTGATTATTTCAATCAAATTACGTTTTTTTTTTAAAATGAAAGTTTAAGTATTAAAAATTAATTTAAACTAATTAAATTTTGAAGAATTTAAAAAATATTACTCGATCCATTGAATTATGGTGATTTTCTATGAATAACAAATTTTAAAAGATCTTTCTTATATATCCATGACAATATATGATATCCTCAACAAATTTTATATAAAGAATTCATTGGTTCGTTTTACAAGTTTTAAATATATGATATCACTATATTAGATATTTTTTTAATTTTTAATGTAAGTATCGAAGTGGATTACTCATTGTGTCGACTTGTGACACTGTCAAGTTGGGTCTTGGGCTTCAAAATTAGGGTGCACTGGTGCCGAGGGCATTTTTATTATGAAATTATAATTTTTTGAGATTTGTCTCAAGTCCAATTAGAGACTATTTCCGTACGAGAATGAGATATTTTGCTTAATGCTTATTTAAAAAACTCATTTTTTAGTTTGTCAATCCAAAAACATAAAAATTGTTGATGAAAGCCTAACGGTGGAAGTCATCTTATTATTATTTATTATTTTATGAGACAGCTAAAAGAGCTAAAAGATATGCTATTAGATGAATTGTGAATCTTACAAATTTACATTTATTTGATAGATGATTACATATATGAAATATATACCATATAATCTTGACCTTTAAAGTTTGATGAATAGAGACTATTAATTTTTAAAAATATAAAATCAAAGGATAAAATCATTAAATGAAAGTGAAACTTCATAAAAGAACTATTCATATGATAACCTGTGAAAGTTGACTTGACTAACAAGAACTTACCTGAAATGCGGTAGGTATTGGATTCAAGTTACTTTTAACACAAAAAAGTCACTCTCTATAATTTTACTCGATGTAGATAGAGAAATTTGCACTCTCAAAGATTTAGGTGCTTTAAAAGGTACATCCTACATCTTAGTCTTTAAAAAAAAAAAATTAGTCATATAATCCACTTTAAATCAGACCCAACATTCCATTTTTAGAGGATGCCTCACTATGTCTCTTTTGAATTCTATGTACAGTTACAAATATTGAGGAGCATATTGTATTTTTTTTTTTTGGGTAGAATTGAGTCACATAGCTCTAATGGTGGCAACTTCTGATCCGACTAACCAAATCATTTCTTTTAAGCCATTGAAAGTGAATAGTCACTTGTGCATGAATGTCAAAAGAGTATTAAAAAAAATCAATTCCATTAAAAATGAGAATACCTCGATAGCTTTTTTTTTTTAAAAAAAAAATTACTTTTTTTTTTTTTAAAGATAACTTTATGAAAAAGAAGAAAGAATACAAGCACATTGAAGGCCAAAAAGAGCCTCTCAAAACATAGGCTATAAGAAATGAGAAACTACTTCAGATTCTAAAGATAACTCTTGACGAACCAACTCATCTGCAACCGAATTAGCAGAACGAGAAACCCAAGTGATTTTAAAATGAAAAGAATCGATAATGCTTGCATCCTGATTAACTTCATTCACCACAACCATGACCTCATAACTTTTGCATATTCAACAATTCAATCATAGCTTACACATATAATGATGATTACAACAAGACAAATAAATTCTAAGACGAGTGATCCTCCCACGGGCACTTTGTGTATACAGACATGAATTTTACCATAATGCCCATTTTGCCCTTCACCTGCCATACCAAAAATATAAAAGTTTGGAATGTCAAAAATCAACTCACCAATTAGATCCCTTACTAGTTTTTGGCGAGCTGATTTACTATTTACAGGTGAGTTAGAGAGCCGATTTTACTGTTCACATGTGATTCGGAGAGTGAATTTTATTATTCACAGAAATCGGCTCACCAACTGGATTACTTGCGAACATCTTGACGAGCCAATTTCTGACATTCCTATTGTTTTACATTTTCGGTATGGCATGTGAAGGGCAAAATAGACATCACGGTAAAACCTATATTTGTGTACACAAAGTGCCCGTGGAATGATTGCTATCCAAATTCTATTGTGCAAACTTTTTATCATTGGTCAAGGGGAAGAAAAGAGAATGGTCCAGAAAACTGTAAACATTTACAGAATCTGTATTAGTAAAAAACTAAAATTATTTAACCTGATGATTAATGATGTGCCATGTTTATAGCATCCTGAATTCCTGATCCACCAAATGCATGCTTGGACTGAGAGATTATTTGTGAACTAATTAAAATTCGTGTGAACTTTCAACCACAGCTCTTGGAGAAATAAAAAGTTCTCAAATTTTATTTTTTAAATTCATCTAAAAAATCAATTTAAGAGCTGTGATAGAAAGTTAGACTAATTTGTTGTAAACCAGTTCACTTTGGATAATTTCTCGAGTGAGACCACATTTGGTGGTCCATGATATTGATCTGTTGGGCCTTTAGGTGGTTGGTATATAGATCCTAACCCTTTTGATCAACAGTTAAAAGACAAACAAATTAGTTGGGGAATAAATTCCCAGATCAGATCTCAGACGGCTGTGATCTAATCTGAAATCATATTAGAGAATCGCCCATCCAGATCCTATGCAATGGGTTTAGAGATTAGGGTTTAGGGTCTAGAGAGGCTCCAAAGTCTCACGTAAAAGTTAATCAACCATATGAAACAAAAGAAAATATTTTCTTTGATAGTAACAATTAACATGACCAAAACCTGAAATCTTCATGGTTGCAAGAGAGAACACCTTCCAACTGTTCTCCGTGCTCATGTCTAAGATAACATAAAATAATGAACAACTAAGTCCAAAAACAGTAAAATACAATAACAACATGGTTATAACAGTACTGGCAGCTGCTCATTCTAGCACCTATATGGGGATTTAATTTTAGTAAGTGGTAGCATCAAAGTCATGGTTCAACTTTAGTGCAAAATAATTACTTGATTACATGCAGGGCCAAAGATTTGGTTGTACGGATTCCATCTACTACTCAAATTACACAGAAATAGATGATTTTACTGATAATTCATATTGGAACTCATTCCCAGTTTGTGATTTTTTTTTTCTACAAACTGAATGATGCAATCATATGCCAGCTTGGAAGGTGAAAAGATCAAACAAATATCATGAACTTCAAAGAAATGGTTCATGACTTGTATTTGAAAATCCCTAAAGAAGAGAATCTTGCTTCTAAGTTCTAACTGAGATGAATAAGGTAAACACCTCAAATAGGTTAGATATGTGCCAACTGCGGTCCCCAAACTGCATATTGAAGCCTCTTCTTCTTCTTTTGTCTATGGGTGGGAGGGGAGGAGGGGGGGTTGTGGTGTGGGGGGTTGATTAGCAGAGAAGGAATTCCAATAAGAAAGCCACACAACATTTGAGAACTAAATTGTAATGCAACCTAGACATATCAAAAAACCCATAAAGACTGTAGGCATAACCCTCCCAAAAATCATTTATATGATTTAGAATCAATTTGTTGCAACAAAAATCACTTATACTATGAAAAAAAAAAATGTACTGCACCATCCCACCACTCCCACCATAAGTTAACCATTTGCAATCAAAGTCTTGCATATCACTGAGTTGACCAGAAAAATGTCAATAAATTCACCAAATATGTTGCAGGTTGAACCATAAAACATAAGTTGTGATATTTCAGACAAGAAATACCCGCAACAATAAACAATTTTATGTTCTGAACTCATCATTGCTGTCATTGACAAAGCCATTTATCTCATCTATTTGGAGTACACACTCATAATTGGTTTGGCAAATTGTATTCCATGGGTCAATAGCCTATCTAACCGCCCATACGACTTGAAACTGTAGCATTCATGGTTTCAACAATGAGCACTTACCAATTGTATGATAATCATTGACCTACAACAAAGCATTACTCGCATTCATGGTCCTCCAAGTATAGCATTCTCAATGTCTTCTCTACTCAATGCATAACTGAACCTCCTCTCCACATCCTTCTCGAGATTACCTGGTCCACTCTTTAGGTACCTGCATGTCAGGGAAAAAGAGAGCCACTGAGTTGACACCATCAAATCCTGGATCTCAACCCCCAAAGTAGGGGTTTGACAAAAGATGGGTTTTTGAAAATTGCGGTACATGTAGGTTTGTGTACATCGTGCTACACGTAGGGTGTATTGGAGCACGTGTGATGTGAAGAGAGAAAGAAAGCAAGAAAGGACTGTCAATTCACAAGTAAAACTGATCATGATGGGCAACAAACTGCCACTAGCCATGATGGCAAATGCCAATAACCACTTCCAAAATGTTCGATGGATCTGGAAAATAGCTACATTGAACCCGTGATCATTCAGAGAGAGAGACTGTTCTAGGCATGGAGTAGGTCCGAAAGATCCAAATGACAAACCCCACCTGGTAGCCATCTATATCTAAAAAATTGCTTCCATTAAGATTCTGCTCTTTGTTTTGACTTTTGTTCTTCTCTAAGAAGATATCACCCACTGATCACGGTTTAGTATAACCTGCTATGCATCAGTTTTGGCAATCCTGATTCAATGTTTACCAATGCAATGAAAGCTTATAAAATTGGTTGCAGTTGGATGATATATTGCTCATCTATAAATTCTGAAGTCTTGGTTACATTTTTAAATTAACATCAAAATTTTAATTTGAAGATTTCATTTTTCAGTTTTAAATAAATGGGGATGACACGGGATTCAACCTTGTGTTTTAGAAACATCCCTTGAAATGGATTTGCATCAATTGAGCATTCAATTCTCATTCCTCAGATTGAAGAAATTCATAGTTTTGCATTAAGATATAAGACGTCATGTATTTATAGGAATTCACACATTGCAGACACCAACACACAAATTAACAAAACATTTCACTGCTCCTTTTCATAAAACTAACTCCCAACAAGTTCAGATTTCAGCTGTGGATATCCCTGAGTGAACAGTCAAAACACATCACTTCAAAAAAACTTGCATTTGACTGTGCAATTTGATTTGCATTTGCTAGTGTTTGGATACTTTTTTAATAAAAATGCGCTTTTATTGCTTTTTCCTCACTCACATAAAATATTTTTTCAATGAAGGGAACATCATATTTTTCTAGTTGTTGAAAATGCCTTCAACTGAAATTAGAGTATTAAAATGTTTGAAAAGGGATTCAGCTAAAGATATTTTTTGTTGATCCCTAAACACGGAATTAAAATAGCTGCCGTGGGCTTTGCTTGTGCATTTTGTATTTGCTCCACTCTTTCGGGCGTCTTGCAGTCAGACAGTGCGATATCCCCACATGGCCGGCCACAATGAAGCAATCACCAAATCCAATATCAATACAGGCTCTATAGTTGAATAAAAAACATCCTAGGATCAATCCAAGCACCAAAACCGAAGCAGAATCGGATTTGAGAACGGCAGATCAAAGAAAATACCTGATGTAGAGATCTGTGACGTCAAGTGAGAGGTGGGCATGCCAGTCGGGCTTCTCAACAAACCATAGAGCACGATCTTCCCTGCTCTGACGAAATCCTAATGTCTTGAGCCAGGCTTCAATGCAGGGGAGACTGTGAGAGTACACGGGCTTCTTCCTGTCCGGCAGCTTCTCCAGCCATTCGGCATCCGCAGCTGAGACCTCAGCTTCCGATGATTTGCAGAGAATTAGGGTTTTCCTCCTGGAAGGATGAGAATGAGCTAGGGTTTTGCGGCATAAATGGAATTTCAACAGAGGGCATGGGCAAAAGAAGATTGACTGGACGGGAACAGAGAAAGAAAAGAGGGCTTTTGGAGGGAGAGAAATCGCGCGCATTTTGAGATACATAAATAGAGAGAGAGAGAGAGTTTTCACTTTGCAGTTTGAATCCCTTCAGTAGTGTTCGTTACTTCATGCCGTTGGTTTTGCATTTAGATTTTGGATTCTGGTTTATGGGGAGGAAAAACTTCAAAAGACTGCTCATATTTTCTTATTTAAACACTCTTATTTAAATATTCATATGATTGGTATGTTTTTCGATGAAATATATAGATAATGATAAAACTATTTATTTTGTAAATTTTAATTTATATTTAATAATAGTGGTTTTATGATTTTAAACTTTAAAATTTTAATTATTACAAAATCATTAATTTTTATAGCTTATTTCGTAAAGTTATAATGATTGAATTAAAATTTTTTTATTGAATTATATTATCCATAAAAATCTATATCTATCCCACTGTAACACATAGATTTATTTCATAAAAAAATTGGAAAATTTTAAAATAGGTGTTTAAGTCTTCTTAGAGCTGCGCTCTTTCCGTGAGATAGTCTTATCCTCTTACCGTCGTTTGGACCCGCACTGGCTCAACCGGGTCAGACCCATCTAGTGCAGCCCAGTTTATCCTGGGCGTAATACATTGAAGCCCTAGTTTATCCTGAAAGCCTGTATTTAAACTATAAATTATAAAATTTATTTTTTTTAAATTATTATTTTTGTTATATACACAATGAATGTAGATAATATAAAAATCCCATTTTATTCCATAAAAACCCATACTCAAATAAGTCTGCACATGTAATACGAACTTGAAATTAAGTTTTAATTCTAAAAAAATAAATTGAAATTGAGCTTGAAGTTGACTAATTAATGTTGACTCACTACAGTTGCAGGGAAAAAAAAAATCATTAACTACCATCATGAAAACAGCCTTAGGTTGAATCATTGAGAATGCTCTTCATGGGTAAATATATCCCTTGAATTTTTGTTTATAATTAAAAGAAAATAGAATAATTTAAATTTAATAAGTCAATTTAAATCAATATCAGTCATTTCATTATTTGACAATGATAAGATATGAAATCTAAATATCTAATTTATAGACCCTATAAAATAAATAAAGGCCTCCCATCTTATTTAATTTGGTTATCTTTTTTAAATATATCATGTATGTATTTTTAAATATATATAATTTTAATTTTTTTCGAAAAATACTTTTTGAATTTGATATAATCCTATAAAAAATGGATAGATAATTTAGAGATCATATGCACAATATGCAAAAACATTAATTTCTAGTAAAATCATATACCTTTTTAATATTTAAAATCGGATCTAAATTTTTTTTAATAAAAATAAAAACTTAACACACAATATCCACAAAACAAAAATATATTTAACAACTCCAAACCTTGATAGATTAGAATTTTCAATCTCTATAAAATACAAATTAAATTATAAAATTGATAAATCACGAATTAGAAACAAATAAATAAAAATATTATGAACTAGAAAAATTATCTATTAAATTTAAAATTTCTATCCAGGTAAAATTACAGTAAATATGGAGAGGATTTCCCAATGAGAAAGGGCAAACGATGGTCTGAAAGCATAAAATGTCACGATTCTCCCCACCGCCGCCTCAGTCCAAAGTCCAAACCACCCCAAAAGAGGAGAATAGAAATAGAGAGTAAAGAAAGAAATTGAAGAAGAGACCTGCTAGGGACAGGTCATCACAAGAAGGAAGAAATCTAGGGTTAGGGTTAGCAGAAGATGCCGAAGAACAAGGGAAAGGGAGGGAAGAACAGGAAGAGGGGAAAGAACGAGGCCGATGACGAGAAAAGAGAGCTCGTCTTCAAAGAGGACGGCCAAGAGTACGCTCAGGTCCTCCGCATGCTGGGCAACGGCCGCTGTGAAGCTACTTGCATCGACGGCACCAAGCGCCTCTGCCACATCCGCGGCAAAATGCACAAGAAGGTCTGGATTGCCGCCGGCGACATAATCCTCGTCGGCCTTCGTGACTACCAGGATGACAAGGCTGATATCATCCTCAAGTATATGCCCGATGAGGCCCGTCTCCTCAAAGCCTATGGCGAGCTCCCTGACTCCATGCGTCTCAATGAGGGGATTGCAGCTGGCCTCGATGAGGAGGACGATAACGCTGCGGACGACTACATTGAATTTGAGGATGAAGACATCGACAAGATCTAAGTCATTCTCTTCCTCTGATTCATTTCTATCTTCTCAATTATCTGCCTTTTTTGTTTAGTTTCTTTACAAGGATTTTATTGAGGATTGCAAATCGATGACTGATGGCCGTGGTGTTATGGGTCTGTATGAATTCTAAGATAACACGTGGCATTTACCATTGTCTGCCACTAATTGGAGCTTGTTTTAGTATTAGATGTGGATTCTTGTTCTCTCTTTTTTTCCCCAAGATTAGAATTGGGTATTAGAGAAAAAAAACACGGGGAACATTTTCCTTTTTGAAGAAGAAAAGTTAGGGTATGTGACAGGAATCTTTAACATATCAGGTAAGAGAGAGGGATAGAGGATGTAGTTCTATTCCCTGATCTAGGGTTTCTTTGGTAATTTTGATCTGTGATGATGTGTTGGGTTTTGTAATTTGTTTGTTTTCGTTATATTCACAATTTAGGATGTTCATCAATGTCTGGTTGGCTTTGCTTTGTGTTTAGGGTGGTATGGAAATAAATAAAAAATCATAGTAGATGGGATTTATTTGCTTATTTATTGGCTTTTTTAAGACATAATACCAATCATCTATGATAATTTGTTTTACAGAAAAGGCTTTTTTTAGCTGATTAATTTGACATTTTTTGGGCGGTCAATTGTAAAGCAGTGTAATTGATAACCTTCTATACCACTCTAAGATAGATTTTTTTCAATGTTGTGAAAGTCGAATCGTATTATAAATCGTTATATATTTTAAACTGTAAATCATGTATTGTAAACCATAGAATCGGAAAGATTTATAAGTTTTTTTCCTAAAAAATATTTAATATATGAAGTAATGTAAAATGTATTTAATAATATTCAATATCAAGTGAACATTATATAATTAGTTTATTAGAGTTCATATTTCAATGCTTCAATTACTAAAAGTTTAAGATCAATATATAATCTAAGTATATTGTGAAAAGTTAATAATAAATTAAAATGTCCCAAAAAAATCCAAAGGTCTTAAATGTCCAAAACTCAAGCCTTAAAAATCATCAAAACAAAAGGTTTCGTGTTTTTACATTCCTAATAACGCCATAATTCTATTATTTATAAGAATCGTAAAATTTGTTAAAAATACAAATCGATCCTTGTATTTTAAGATCTTAACAAGAGTGATTCTTTCTTCATGTTGTACGTACCAACATGGTTATCTGAAATTGCATTCACAACAATGAGTGTTTCTTTTTGTTCATGGGTTAATATTCAAGCAATGCATGTATGTTGTTATTGGGTTTGGTTGTTCTGAAATCCATTAAAATTGATGAAAAACCCAGTACATGAGTTTCTTATTCTACTTTTCAGTATTCCCGTTTTCATTAGGGAGTCCTTCATTTCAGAGAGGACTTATACTCAGAGAGGACTTATACAGGAGGGTTTTCAATACTGAACCATCTACTCGGTGTACTTTAGAGAGGGACTTTTTACAGGAGTATTTTCAATAGCGAACTGTCTGCTATTAGCAAAATAAGGTCCTCTGGGTCTACCCACGATCAATATGAATTCTGAACTGTTTAACATGTGCCTGCAGGGTCCCTATTTGTGGCAGTTTCACATGTAGTCTTATTAGTTGCTTTAAATGAGTTGGCTATAGACAATGATACCTAGATAACTAGAACTTTGAAATCTGACCCAGACGAGATGAGTCTTCTGATGGCGATGATGACTACATTGTAGCTCCATTCATGAGGCAGAAGGGTTTCTAGGAAGTTTTTTGGTCCCTCTTGCTTTAGCGGCAGTTTGGCACATCTCTATTTCTTTTATTCTTTTGCTGGTCTCATGTTTCTGCTGTATCAAGAAGTGTTGTCTATCAACATTTTGGTTCTCTTCTGTGGCCAGGATGGAGATTCTTGTTTCAGTGAATTCTTGATCTGGATTAAGAAAACTGCTCCAATGTAGCTGTGAGATGTTTGTTTCAATTAGTGAATGCCTCCATCTGGATTCTAATGACATTCTTTGAAGTGCAGTTTTATGGAAGTTTATTTCAGTAGACTGTCTATTAATGAGATTGGTGATGCCATGGATGCTGGGAGGTCTATGGAGAGGAGAATTTGTAGTTCACTGTGATCTTTTGGTCCTTTGGTAAAGGAGCAAAGTATTAGAAGCTCTAAATTGTTGGACATAATCATGACTCGGTGGATGGTTTCAAGTTGATATAGGTTATCTTAAGAAAGCAAAATGAAGTGACTATGAGAACACCAAAGTTCATTCAATTTTAAGATATTGATTATGAAATTTAGTTGCTACTTAATGAGTTAGAGTTTGACAAACAAATGATGGCACGGGATTGTGGGCTAAGCCTAGTGAGGTACGTATTGCAGGTCGTTTGTAGGTCGTAGAGGAGATATCATGCGACCATTTTCTTTTTTTGCTTAAAATCTAAGCTCCTTTGATAGTTTGTTCCCATTGGATGCAAGGAGAGAATTGTTTTGGTGTTCATCCTGGTGGTAATTGAAACTCACCATTCCTGTTGAACTCTATCATCAAATGAATGAAACTAATATTTGAGGCAAGGTGTCTCTTGATGTATACTCCCTTAAAGAGAACCACAGTCATTTTGGCAGATGGGCCATTCTTAGATTGAGCCAGACATTTGAATTTTGAAGGCAAGAGGTCCTCTTTATATGCCATCTTCTAGAGAATGAAGCTATAGAGCGGGCATTCAGACAGAAGCCTCTTCTCTTCCTCTTCTCCGGAAATTCAGCTTCCGGGCGAAATTGGTTGTCTTTTTGTTGATTCGAGTCAAGGGTGTTCAGAATAATGGTTTGGTCTATGCCATATCTTTTGGGGCTGCCTTGTGCTCTCTTTGTAATGGCTGGGTTTGTTTCTTTTCTTTTCTTGATTGAGGTTTGAATTCCAAATTCATAAGCCCTCTTAAATTTAGAAATCACACAGATTAAAAAAAATATTATTATCGTCATTTATTTCATCAGTGTGGGATTAGCATTAATATTTTGATTTGACATTGTTTTTCATTAACCAATTGTCTATCTGACGCTTTTGAGACTTGAACTCACAACTTTTAGACTATGCAAAATGAGCTCTCGTAAGTTGTACTATTGGTTTCAAATTTTCTAAAAAAAATCAAATTCAGAGTTTGGTGGGATGAGACTCATTTCTGGTCCGCGACTGTGATGCTCACATCTATGTGGGTAAAATGTGACGTTAGCATGCATCACTATGAGCTTTGAGGTCGTGTTTTATAGAAAATCTCAGTAGCATCTATAAGTTTTGGAAGGGCCTCTCCTGGACACGGTGACTTATCAAAATTTTCAGTTTCAGACATTTGTTTAGTAAAATGCCAATTAAATGACTAATTTTGAAGTTTAATGGGCAGAAAAAAAATATAGATATTGATACAATATTTTTTAATATACGCAAGAAATTTGTAATTTTCAATATTCAACATTAGTAAGTTCTTGCAATAGAAATTTCATGGGATTTTGTAACTCCCGTGGAATTTTCAAGTGGTATAGAAATTTTGTAGAATTAATAATTTCTCAGTTTGATCTCGATGAACAAGTAATTTCATGAATCCATGGGATTTCTATGAATTCTACAAAAAAATTATTCTAGTTGAAAATTCTATGCTAGCCTTTTTGCCGTGACCTATTTTGGTGAAATAGATTCCATGGAGCTTTTTGGACTTTTAAATCCAAGAAAAATTCTCAAAATGGTTCAATCTCTTTGTTTGTTTCATGCCTCGTCCAAATGATAGAATCTATTGTCTCCTCAGTCACTGGCATTCTGTTGCCACTGTTTCGACCTTTTTCTAAGTCTCGAATGTTCATATTTGTCACTCCATAATAAAATGGAGCTAGGTAGCGAAAGCATTAATATAAGCGAAACCCTCATGTCAAAATATGGGGCTAGCCATGGTACTTTGTCGTCTGGATGGTTCCTGAGGCTTACAATATAGTTGATGGTCGTGCCGTTCAATGTTCATTTGGTGCATTGAAAATTCATTGTAAAATTGTATTTCCATCCATTAATTTATTGGGCAAGCATCATTCACACAGTTATTCTTTTTAGTAAATTTCCCTTACCTTACATATGTATGTAATCACCATATATAAATGTAGATATTTCAAATTCACTTCATGATTATAGATGGACTCCACAAGAAACTCTCACTTCAAGAGCACTTCATGGAGGGAGCAGTTGATCATTGCCCTAATATATATTCTTTAAAGTTGTTAACGACGGCTCAGGCAAAGCAGAGAAAAGGCCCTCCAAAAAACAGGCCTACACCACTGAAAGACACGAGCAGATGAGCTTGTGTAATTTTTAGTAAAAAGGCGAAAAAAAAAAAAAAGGTATTGAATGTATGCGAAGGCCAAAATTCACCTTAGCTCAGTTATCTCAGATATTATGAGCGCTCCTCGTGACCCACCCTTCCTGTCTGGCTATAACATTAGGATTATTCTTCACCATCAATAACAAAAGAATATCAATCCAATAGTTCTCAACAATTGGATGTCTGAAAGAGTGCACCATACGATGACATTTTGTAATTTTTTTTACTGATTTGAGATTGTTAACAACTATTATATCTGTATTATGGGTTAGATGGGCCTATGAAATGTGATTTTTCTTCTTTCATCTTTCGCAACCGTCTCCTAATACAGTTGGTAACTCAACCAGGGAAAACAAATCCAGTTAGCAGTAGCAGAGGCATTTACATTTCTTATCCATGGCAAATATTTCACCACAAGCCAGAGACAGAAGGTTTTCTGTATATCAAACAAACTATCACCCGATAATTTGCCATAAATGTGCATGTTATACAACATAAAAGCGAGTACATAAACAACCAAAGGCAAGCTCTTCCTCCTATATGTACTTGAGTTAGCTATTGGATGTGAAACTAACCTGGTACAATATGAGTTTGGAACACCTGCACTTAGTGTTTTAATGGTGAGTTCTGCTCTCAGGTGGAGTACGCCATTACTGAAGTAGGGACTGTCCTCGGCTATGAAATCCGCCCATCGGATAGCAAACAGGTTTCTGTAACCGACTGCCTTTCCACCGGTGAAGGTGTAGTTGCCCTTATACTTGCTCACAAACTCCTGTTGCTTTTGTCCTTGCTGCGAACTCGTAGTCCACTGCAAAGCTCACTGATCCCTTCTCTTGCATCCCAAGAAGAGCCCAAAGCAATGAAATGCACTCTGCTGATCCATGTTGCAGTGAGCTGAGAGGAAGAAGCCCTGGCCACCAAGGTGGAATGCCTGGGAGTAGACGCGGCCACCTGGGAAGAGATTCTCACATTCCTCTTTCTTGAGGTCAAGGTAGACAATGCACTGCTGGTGGGGCAGCTCAAACTCCACAACCTTCACAGGCCGGTACTTGTATGCTCGCTCAACAAAACGTCTGCTGGTGGGGGAGTCCTCGGAGGCAAGAGTGCGCTGCCGGTGGGGAGTCTCTGCCCTGAAGAACAGGGCCTCAAGGACGACCTTGGAGGCAAGGTCATGATCGAAATCATTGCATGTGAGGACTTTCTTCAGCTTTCGACATGTCATAAAGGGGAAACGAATAAGGCGGCCAAGGCGTGATCCCAAGATCTCACGCCGTTCCTCTAGCTTTGGGTACTGCATGCGAGTCCACCTCAATACAAGGTCATAGACAGCGTCTTCTGATGCCACTTGAAGATCATCACTGCATAGGACTGCTTCAAGTCCAGCCAGGGGTAAATTTAGCACTTCATCTTGGAACCTGGGAATTGATAATGACAAATTTCACAAATCAAGTGTGGGGTGACAAAAAATCATATATTATTTGCAGATCACAGGAATTTAATGTGGACTGACCAATTTGAGATTTTAACTTTTGCTAAAACATCTAGCTGTAATCAGAAACTTTCTATAGCAATCCCTTTTAATCAGAACCAAATAACAGTTTCCTTAGAAAGCATGTTACAAATTGCCAGACTCTCAAGTAAAAAATATCCATGATACTTCTTTCTACATGCACTTCAGTGAACTGGTGCGAATTTAGGGCCCTCACAGTTTCGATGCATATACATCACATTACATGGGCAACACTAGCTAGTGAGAAGTGAGAACTGACACTAATATGGAAAAATTGGATTGACCATAGATGGGCCCCACATGATATCTCCATTTGAGATAAAAACTAGTTCCTACTTGGTTAATCTTTCAAATATTACCAGACAGGATTTTTTTGAAAAGGCTACAATTTTATTGATTGGTTAGAAAGATACAAGCAAACAGCCCCAAAGGGCACCCCAAGAACAGAAAGGAGACAATTAGACAAAGAAACAACCCACCCAGAGAATTCCACTCAGCCCCCTATCTCACACTGAGTTAACCTCACTCCCTCTTTTGCCAGAGAATCAGACACAAAATTGGCTGATCTAAGAACACACGTCAGCACAAAACCCCACCCTCTCAGAATCTGTTTAATCTCTTCTATCTTACCAAGATAGCTCCAAGGGTAAGCACTATGGAACAAGATGTCATTTGATAAGGTAAATAAAAATTCATTGATAGAACAAAAGTTTGGAGAAAATGTTGAGAAACCCAAGCATCTGTCTACAGTGTGCTAAATCACCAGTGCTTTGAGAACTATATCATGGACCTCAGTCCATTCTCCTAAAAATTTGTAGCAATGAAGAAAAGTGGAGCTACAATATCGGGGCATCCAGCTTCTGTTCCTTCCATTCATAAATGATATATTTCATATAGGAGTGAAGGACAAGTTTGCAGTCCAGCCTGCATCCTGTGGAACAATCAGATAATATTACATACAAGAATTCAAGGTAGTGATTCAAGAGTATGACTCACTTGCTTATGTCCTTGTAGCGTGCAGCAAGATATTGTTTGGCAGCATCAGTCAATGGTTGAACTGCATCAGCCATTAGCACACTGGAAGGAAGCTCCAAATAAAGTAATGCAGACTCAGGTGTCATGGGTGAATTTCGTAGCAACCGGCTGCAGTGCCGCATGCAAGAAGCAACCTCAAACTTGTCAGCAGCCATAAGAATATCCAACAAGGCCGGTGGGGTAGTTGTTGATATAGTCCCACTGTAAATGAAATTCAACAGCTCCATGAAAGCAGCTTCCTCTATGCCACGAGAAAATAGTGAATTAGTCACTAAAATAGTTTTATGAGTTGCGGAACCAAAGAGGGAAACATTAGAGTGTGCAACTCTTAATAGGAGTAATATGCTGCCCCCAATTGAAAATAGTAGTTTGCAACTAGTAAAAATGTTAAAATCACAAATTGGTCGAACCAGATAAAAGGAATACTTTGAAGAAAGCTGATTGCCCATCATCATACGAAAAACGAAGCAACTCACTTCATATTTTTTTTTTTTTCATGTTTTTGATGCTGTCTGTATCCTGTTTGTGGCCTTGCCATGCTTCTTGTATTCCTTGGGCACTTCTTGTGCCTTATCATGTTAATAAATTGGTCTTCATTTCAAAAAATAATAAATAACAACAATAACAACAACAAAAGGAAAAGAATAAGAAAAAAATGCAATATCCAACTTTCCTCACTAGGCACTATTAATAACAGGAATATTTGCTCCTGGTAGTCTTTGCAAATAACACAAAGCAAGAGTGCGAGAAGGAATACAAGATTGAAAGATAAGAAGAATGCAATTGTTTCAACAAAAAATACAAAAGAAAGATACAATATTGGCATGTCTTTTAGATATACCTGAGCCATTGATGCGTATAGTTACATTTCGTTGCTCTGATTCTCGCATGCCATTTGAGAAAAGCTTCAGAAGGATAGAAGTGAAGTGAGTCATCCAGGGCAATGAAATAAGGGAAATCTGGTACAATAAACTCACAACTTACCTTATAGAAATACGGGCTTTTTGCAGCTAAAATTGGAGAACTAATATGTATAGTTCTGACTCTCAGAACAGTAGATCCATCCATACTCCAAGAAGAATCAACATCGTGTGGCCTCATCACCTACAAAGTAAAAAATTCAGAACATTGTGGTTGCCACAAAAGGCTGATCAACGAAAAGAATTTGATGAACAGTAAAAAAGGTACCAAATTTACAAGAAACACACACACAGAGTCGGTTGTTTCAAAGATGGATTCCTGTTAAATTTGAGACAACTCATGGAATTTTTTTTTTTTTTTAAAAGTAACTTCATTAATCAAAAAAAGGAAAAACAAATACATATAGAAACAAAAGCAGGCACAGAGAGCCTACCACCAATAAACAGTTACAATTTCCGAAGACAAGGTCACACCTTGACGAGCCAAGGCATCTGCCTCTGAATTTGCTGATTGAGGAACCCAACAGACCGAAAAACCATAAGACTCAATGGACTAACGAGTCTTATCAATTTTATCCAAACACAACCATGAACAAAGAAACCCAAAAGCCAACCAACCACAATCTTAGAGTCACCTTCTAAGATACACCCAACTACCCCAATTCTTCTAATAGCAAAACATCTCCATAGAGCATATAACTCCACATCTAGCACAAAACTATACGGAAGAGGTCCCACCAAAGAGAGGAAAGTGTCACCAGACCCATTACGAATGACTCTCCCGTAACCTGGTGACTCATTACGAATGACTCCCCCGTAACCTGCCAGGCCAATTACGAACAACTCATGGAAAATTTCAGTGAGGAATTTATTGATATGGAGGACCAGGCAATAGGATACCAAGGCAATTAACTGAACACATACACAAAGGTCATGTCATTGTTGTTGTCACCACCACCACCACCATTATTGAACCTTATATCCCATATCTGCGTTGGCTTTTCAAGATTTTTTCTTTTCAACTCATCCCATTCAACAATCATGTCATCTGTTACCTACGTTCTACCATATAAAGTAGATACACAGTGCAGGTATTGTGCATAAATTTGTAAAACTAGATGTATCAAGGGGCAGATAAGAGTGTCAGGGTTGTGAAATAGGAAGAACGCCAACTGGTTTATAAAACTAGTTGGGGACTGGTTGCACTAATTACCATCTTTAAGACATCTTCACTTGCCTTGACTATGTATGAACACAATGGAGTTCCTAGGTAAGCTAAACAGACAGACAACGGATCAAATAAATGATAAGCTAAACAAAGATGGAATATCTAAAGTGAAAGTTGATGAATTTAAATAGGAAGGATGACTCCCCCTTTTTTCGTGATAAAGAAGAGAATGACATACTCAAAATCAAAATCCATTTAGTGCCATGTTTTGGAAGATTTCAAAATCTCAGGCAATAAAAAACAAAATGGGCAGCTTGAGGAAATCACAAATACGAGTCAATATAGCGACGGAAAGCAAGGACCTTTTGTGCAACCACATTGTCTGGATTGAGAATTGATATTAGAAAAAGCACCTTAATTGGAATCGATGTGGATGAAGAAACACTCAAGGAAATGGCAGACGAGATTGGGTGTAGCATTGGAAGGCTGCCTTTCATTTATCTGGGACTACTGGTAGGCAGGAATCCAGGGCTAAAATGATTTTGGGCACCAGTTGTAGAAAGGATAGAAAGGAGATTAGTGGGGTGGGGGAGGAGATACCTTTCCATTGGGGGTCGCTTTATCCTAATTAAATAAGTGTTGTCGAGTCTGCGAATATACTTTCTCTCCCTGTTTGAGATGCTGAAAGAAATATTGCGAAAAGTTGAACAACTGTTTAGAGGCTTTCTGTGGGGAGATAAGGAATCGAAACGGATGGTACATTTGGTGGCCTGGGAAGAAGCAATTAAATCAAAATCGAAAGAAGTATTAGGAATTGCTCCACTTAGAGTTAGAAATCAAGCCCTTTTGTGCAAGTGGGGCTAGCGGTTTGGCAAAGAGAGAGAAGCCCAGTGGGCTCGGGTTTTGACTGCGATTTACGGGTTGGAAGATAGTAATGGGTGGGCGATAAGCGACTACGTTGAGAAATTTCGATCACCGATTGTCAAGACCTGATGGAGACAATGTCAAGATAGATCAGTGTTAGGAAGGTTGTATAAGGGCAACATTATGAGGCTAGTGGGGAGAGGAGACAAAACATTTTTTTCGACTGATCTAGGATTGGGCGGCATGCCTCTAAAGGAGATGTACCCTAGACTATATCAAATCTCTAGGATAAAAAATGCCCTAGTACAGAATTGCTATCAGATTGAGGACAGTAACATCTCTTGGAATCTGGCCTTGAGACGAGAGCTTAGATCCTTCGAGATAAGGAGTTGGGAGGACCTTTTTACTTAACTGAGGGAATTCCCAGTGTCCCTGGGCAAAGAGGATGAACTCGTTTGGACCGGAAACTCTTTGGGCTCATATTCAATGAAGTCAATGGTAGAGTTATTTCTGGAGCAACACCACAGTGCGGTCTCCAACCCTAGGTTAGCTTGGAATGGGTTGGCTCCCCCTATGGCCCAAGCCTTTGTGTGGTGTGCCCAAAGGGGAAGATCCTTCCTAGAATGTACCTTAAAAGAAGAGGCTTGTTGAGGGACGGGGCTGATCTTAGTTGCCCCCTGTGTGGTCACCCTGGGGAGGACGTTGATCATCTCTTCATTATATGCCCTTTCGCTAGGAATCTTTGCTTAAATTTTATGAGTCTCTTAGAGGTTTCTTGGGTTCTTGGAGTAACATGTGCAGGGTGCTGAAGTTGTGGGCGTTGATGCGACTTAGTCCGAGGATGAAGACACCTTGGAACATGGTTCCGGCTGCAGCCATTTGGACCCTGTGGAAAGAAAGAAACACGAGAATTTTTGAAGTAAAATCAAATTAGGTTACTCTTCCAGAGGGCTAGGTGCTATGAAGCACGGATACTCCGAAACCATTCGAGTATCCGTGTCGGATACGTTTCCGACACGGATACGGCCGGATACTACTCAGATACGTGTCGGATACGTATCCAATTAAATAAAATATTTTTTAAATACGGATACGTCAAGGATACGGCAGCAGACACGGAGGGATACGACGGGACACGGGACACTGAATGAGGGACACGACACGGGATATGGCAGCACGAGAGAAATGAGAATATATATATATATATATATATATATATATATATATATATATATATATATATATATATATATTTTTTTTTTTTTTTTTTTTTAATTCGACGTATCCCACCGCACCCGTATCCTAGTTTTTCAAAATTTGTTGTCTCCGATACGCGTACCCGTATCGGGCTTCTCTTAGCTAGGTGGAGGCCATGTGTATGGCTTCTTTCAGGGAAAGACTTCAAGGGGCTCAAACCAATGGATTTATTGACGTCATGGGAGAGTTGTATGAGTGGAGTCAATAGGAAAGTGAAGGCAATCACTACCTGGGACCCTCCTCCACCGATGTCACGAAATTTGATGTCGATGGAGCCTCTTAAGGAAAGCCGGGACCAGCAAGGATAGGAGGTATGCTGAAGGATCATAGGGGGATAACTTCACTGGTCTTCACAAAAAAGGTGGAGATTAGGGACTCAAACGAGGCAGAACTGCTTAGTAATAGGAGGGCATTGACAATCTGGAAAGTCTATGGGAAAGACTCACTTGTCATTAATGAGGGACTCGACAAATGCAATTAAATGGGCCAAGGGACTCAAGTGTCCTCCGTGAAAACTGATTACCATAGCTAGGGAGAGAAGAGATCTATCATCGGGAATGGATGTCTCTTTTGCTCAAGTGAGTCGTACAACAAATGGAGTTCCAGATTTCTTTGCTAAATTTGGGATCAACAACTCAGAGTTAGGGATCTTCTTTCTTTGAGTAGGGTTTTTGTATTTCTATTGTGGAGATGTATGTAGTAGTTTGTTATATACTTAGTGTTCGGTCTAACTCTTTTAGACCGCTGTCATTTGATGTTTTGCTTCTTTTGTACTTGTTTTCCCCTAATTAATGAAATCTCTTTCGTTACCGCTCAAAAAAAGAAAGCGCAGGAACCAATTGACTGTTCTGAGATAGTTGACTGCCAATTAAATTAAAGGAAGGCTTCTAAAAATATGCATGGCTAAGATGTGAACACTAAGGTGGATGTTTAAAATGATGAAAAGGGGTATAGATTTGTGACAAAAATTAGGAATGACAGGATGGAATGAGAGAAGGGTGGCTCCATTAGAGGGGGGAAACCAAAGAATACTTCTTGGGATGTATCAAATCAGCACAAGCACATGAAAGACTGGGATGACACATTGATGTGCAACAAAAACAAGTAGCTCGGGGAAGGGGGTGATGGATAAAGACTTAACATGGTACTAGTTTCAAATTCTTTTACTGCCGAACAACATAAAAAAATAGGAAATGACATGGTAAGTTGCTAAGTGATACATCGAACTTAGCACCAAGAGGGGATGTACATAAATCTCATTTAACAATATTCCTCTGTCAACAGAAGGAAGCAAATTAACAGAGTGAGATGCTGGGTTCAAGGATTCATGATGCAAAATAGTATAATACTTAGGATCCAAGAAAGTACATCCAAATCTAAGACTATAGACAAGGGAAATATATAAATATGCATAAAAACATTAAAATAGCAATTTGCTACACAACACAAGAAAAATAAATGCCAAAAAGTTATTTGTGGTACACAAATTTCCTTGATCCTATTTTAGCCACTTCGTTAATCAATTTAGCAGTATTAAACTGTTTGATAATAGACGTATAGACTAAAGGGTAGAGCAATCAAAACCTGAAGGTGCTTCTTCAATCATAGCCACCGGTTCCTCGTCTTGATTTTCATATGCCACACCTTCCTCTGTGTCAGGTTGGTTACAGCTTAAAATATGCTCCTCAGGGAGCAAAGCAAGCTCCGCAGCTAACATACAGTAAAAAAAGAATTAATGCTGCACTCTGTTTCTATACCATATTGGAAGAAAAGTATTGTGTATCAAATAGGAAGCCAAATACAGTAAAAATATGTAGGTGCATAAATAGATCCTTAAAAACGGCTGCAAATATTCAATGAATGTTTCCAAAGAAATGGATGAGCACATATAAGTAGCACATGTACAATATTTTCTAAAATGCTTCTCCTATCTTCTTTAGGCACAACAAAAAATGATTTTACTGATTAATTATCCTGTTATTTTTTAATGTATCGTTCTATAGAAATGATCAGCCACATATCCCCTAAAGTGCTCTCACAGTGAGAGCTCCAAATGGAGCCCACCTATGATCATGGGGCTGGATGGGTTAGAAAGATGTATGCATGTATATAGTGCTTATTAAAATCAGTTTCATTAAATAACTACAGCCATGGTTTTGAAGGACTCAAAAATCAATGGTGAAGATGGATGCAATTTTATCAAGTTCAATCCCATGGCTAGAATCATTCAATCAAGTTGATTTTTTATAAGCAAAATATACTCAGATCTTTCAAACCCACCGACCTCATGCTTATAGGTGGACTCCCCATGGAGCTCTCACAGTTCATGGGGTGTGTGGCTAAACACTCTCCCCTTTTGTAATTCAATAAGTTACCAAGATAAAAGTCTCTAACTCTCTTTGACACACATGCATGCACACAATTAGTCAATTACACACTTCTTTGAATTATACACAATCACACACTTATAAGATGCAAAAGGGCAACAAAGCAATTTCATATAGAGATAGAGAGAGAGAGAGAGAGAGAGAGAGAGAATAGTAGCTAACAATATCTTATGAGATTCACAACTGCAGTATATATACTAATGTGCAAATAAATCTCATCTCAGGTGATCAAAAGCTTTTTAGGAAATGTTGTGATGAGACATGATAGACAAAGAAGTGATTGATTTAATGGTAATGATAGGACCAAATGGAGAAATAGAACTTGAAAAATCAACGGACAATAGATGGGATTTTGGCATTTGATGATAATGATGGAAATAAGTCTCATGTCAGGATATCAAATGCTTAGTAGCTACAATGCCATGATGAGATGATTCCAGGTCAATATCCACTTGGGTGCTGCTATCCAGTACAATGACCATTCATGGATAGGCCAACTAAGTTAAGTGATTTCTTTTACATAAGTTCTACTCACAATTGAACTCGTAAGATATATACTTTCTTTTTTACTTCAAATTTCTTCATTTTCAATCATGTACTCCCATAAAACTCAACCAAGAGAAAGTAAATGTAACATTCTGCTTTAGGAAACGGATGGTGCGAGTTCAAGTCCCTGTGGGGTAACCCAGTGGCTATCCTGTGGGGGTGTAGGACGTCACCCGAAGGGGGGGGGGAGGGGGAGGGGGATTGTGGGGGGGGTGTGTTAGTAGGGCTGTGCTTGAGATTCCCCCCCTCCGTCATAAAAAAAACCCTCAACCAAGAGAAAGTAGAAAGCCTAGAACCTCCAATACTAATCAAAAGCATGCAAAATCAACAAATGGACCACAGGTACATTTCTTTGAGACAAATTTCTTTTGAAAGTGTTCTCCAAGATCTCCAATTTTCTCTTGAACTTTTTTCCATCTTCCCAACATGCAGAAATGTTTTCCTCAAAAAGCTGGAGAACTATTTTGAATGCTAAGGATGAAGGATTTTTTCCAAGAGAATTTTTTTTTATAAATTCCTAGCAGTAACACTTGGGTACATGAAAACCATTTTCATAGGAAGGTATAAATAAATAAATAAATACCCTAAGGCTACGTTTTGGGATGACTAGGAATAACTTAACCATTTCTTGACCAAAAATAACCGTTTTAAAACTATTTCTTTTTTGCAGAAATTACTTCCTCTTCCGGATTCCATGCATCCAAAATCATCAATGGTACTCCTAAGCTCTGTTTGGGTGCATCGAAAGTACTTCCCTTAAAAATAACCATTTTAAACAAAAAGTATTTTTTAACCATAATCAGCATTTTTAACATTTCAAGTTAAAATTATTATTTTCAGGAGCGTACTTTCCTTTCTATTCATCCAAAATCATCAAACGGGTCTGTTTGGGTGCATGGAAAGTATTTTCTTCAACAATGACAGCTTTTGACCAAAAAAATTTAACAAAAAAAAAAAAAAAATTCACACTCTTTCAATCTAAAGTTTCATTGTCTCTCAGGAAAATACTCCCCTTTGCAAACTTCAATCGTCCAAACAGAGCTTAGTTAGTCAGATGTGGTTAGAGAAATAGAAGATTGACTCACCGTTGTCTTTCTTGATCTCCTCCCTCCTCCGCTTGCGGTTCCTGGCCCACTCGGCGATGCTGCTGCACGCATCACCATCGGATTTGTTATCTGGCAAGTCGGCCATGATCTCGATGTGAAGAAGCCGATCAGAGAAGTTGTTGTTGTCGAAGGCGAACATGAAATTGCGCTCGGATCCGATGACTGATTTGTCTCCTCTTCCTGGGGAAGAGTAATCGGAATCCATTGTCGTTTGGGGATCGAACAGATCAGCGCAAGTTTCTTTCATCCCCCTCCCAAACCCCAGCAGAGGAGAAAGGAGATCAAGAAAGAAAACCCTAACCCTAACCCTAGGCCCTCAAATTTCTCTCCCTCTTCTTCTTCAGTTCTTCTTCGTCTTCTCCTTCTTGTGGCAGGGACTCTCTGGAAACGTTGGCAGCAGATCGGGAATATCTATCTAATCTGTGCGAGAAATTTGCAAATGCACCCCCAGTTATTCTTACAAAAGATACCTTATTTTTTGAATTTGCTAAAAAAATTCAAATATCCCGTTTGAGTTAGATTTCTTAGTGAAAGAATTAACTTGAGTTAAAACATTTAGGGCATCTTTATTTGTAACATTTTTTTAATGAAAAATATTTTTTACATTAAATTTTAAAATTATCTTTTATTTATGTAAATTTTTTATTATAGAAATGACAATTTTTATTCAAGATTCACATCCAATCCGACCCAAGTGAGTTGGGTCAAATCTGATCTAAACTCAACTTGAAGTAAATTAATATTTTTTGAGTGATTTATTTATTTTAATTTATTAGAAAAGTTAAAAATTTGTTAGTCTATTGCTTTAATTTTTCATAATCCAATACACTCGTATAAAAGGAAAATTCTTTTATCATTAATTTTTTTATTATAAATATAATTTTCTCTTTTTTTTTAGTGTTTAGAGAAATTTGGATTTGATCAATTATGTGGGATTGAATAAAATAAAATTCAAATCAAATTGAATAAGGTCAATAATCTAAAAAAATTAAGTTAGACAAAAACACACAACCAACTCTACTCATTACCATCCTTAGAAAAAATAATTCAGACAATTTGGTCATTTTCTAAAAGAATGATAAAAAATGAATTTCTAAAAAGAGAGTTTGGAAAGTGATTTTAAAAAATTATAGGTTTCATGACTTATAATTCAATTTATTGACTAATTTAAATCAATCCAATCTATAAATCACGAGATGTGACTTAATTAGTGATCCGTGATTCCATCCATAATTTAAGACGTCCCATATAGACACCTGGTTTTTTTGTCTCTACACACTCGATTTCAAAAAATCGGGTGAAATTAGCATTCTATCCCTCCGCGTTTCATCTCAACGAACTGTCAGTTCATTTTCAGTTCGTTCGGTCGAATATACTCATACGAACGAACAGATGAGTGTAATTTTTGTTCATTCTGACGAATATACTCATTCGAATGAACATAACGTTGCAATTTCAGTTCGTTCGTTCTAATTATCAGTTTGGATATACCCTAAAATATTATTATGTTCCTTTGATGAGTAAAGAATGTGACATGGTTAATGTCAAAAAATGTTGGAGTAAATGTGGTGCACAAGACACACAATGGAGAGCAAGTTCTGGAGATGCTAAGTATCAGTCAATGTCAAAGAATGCGGGAGTAAACGTGGTGCACAAGACACACAATGAAAAGCTAGTTATGGAGATGTCAAGTGTCAATCAATGTCAAAGAATGTTGGAGTAAATGTGGTACACAAAACACACAATGAAGATCTAGTTATGGAGATGTCAAGTATCAATCAATGTCAAAGAATGCTGGAGTAAATGTGGTGCACAAGACACACAATGGAGAGCTAGTTCTGGAGATACTAAGTATCAGTCAGCAACTGCAGTACAGGTTTTTGGTATGCTATTTCAGATTCTATCTTGAAAAAAGGAAAGCAGTGCCATGTTTGCTGGCATATCTCAAAGCAAAGCAGCTGAATACAGGGATGCAATCAAAACATGGGCCAAGTCTAAAGATGATAAGCTTGAGGAAGTGAATGAGAAGGCACATTCCTTCGAATGATCCTAAGTAATCATTTGAAACGAATAAACATATATAAGTTCACTCGTCCGAACGAACTGAAATTGCACTGCTCTGTTTGTTCGAATTAGTGTATTCGTCCGAACGAACGAAATTTACACTGATCTATTCGTTCGGATGATCAAACACGAAGGGGTAGAATGGTAATTTCACTAGATTTTTTTAAATCGGGCGTGTAGAAGTAGAAAAATCGGGTGTCTATATAGGGCACCTAATTTAATCTATGACTCAATAAACTTAATATATAGCTATAGTCAATCTAACGAAACAACTGATCTGCAATTTAACTATGGTTATGATACAATCTAATCAATCAAAAGGGTGTATACTATGGACTTTATTTTTATGTAATTGTTTAGATATTCAAATGTAATTTTGATATTGCGAATTTAAAATTTTAAAATATTTTTAAAAACATAAAAAAATCTCAAAAATTATAAGAAAAATGAAAAATAAATTCTAATAATCTTCTGAGTTATCGACATGGTTATTACGAAATGACTATGGGTCTATTAGAATAGAGTCAATAGACTTTGGGGCTGAGTTTTAAATATTAAAACAAATCGATGTTTAATAGATTCTGACTTTTTTTAATTATGTGTTTAATACACTAACAACGTCAATTCGATGCATCAGATATTTAAAAAAGAGCAACTGATATTTGGCCATATTAGCCCAACTGATATTTCCGATATTGGTTGATATTTGTTCCTGCAGGCTCCATGTAAGCTGTAGGCTCAACTAAAGATTTGGACCAGGTGGGCCCAAATCAGGCGAGTCCATATGAACTAATAAATCAGGCGAGTATTTATTTTAATGCTTGTGGTTTTACAAAGGCCCATTTTGGAGATCTATAGAAACCAAACTGAATCTAGATCTTGAATGTGTAGAGGTCAAGGTATGAGCCACAAGGCCTGACAATTTCTTGTAGAAGCAGCCCATAATATTTCAAAACTGGACTGGGCGTGTTCTGTGGCCTGCTTCAGAATCAAAAGCTGGATCTGGACCTGGATATTGGGCAAGATCTAAGGAAAAAAATCAGCCGTTTTAACAATATTTCGGTCTCTTACCCTATACAGGGTAGCTCAACTAGTAACACTCCGTCTCACACCGACTAAGAACAGTGACGTATTTGAAAAAGTTTCATTTACAGATATATCTCCTTTTTTTTTTTCATTCAAATTTTGGATTTAATATTTAAAATAGAAAAACTATAATTAATTCAAATGAACCTTTTTTGCGCCAAAGTATGTTCTTTAATTAATTTTCCTAATACATACTCAATTGAACCAAATAAATTTGATGCTAAATATAAATGGGGTGTGATCCAAAAATCCACTGTTTTAGTATACCTACATCAAGATATGTGTCATATCAGCCTTTTCTTGTTCTAATATATTACATTCAAAATTTCAATTTTTAACCCAAATTCATGCCTAATCCACAGTTTTAGTGAAGTTGTTACCGTGATTACTGCATAGGATTTATTATATAGATTGATACCTTATTGGTTGAAAAGATCCTTCAGTCAAGAGAAAAAATTCATTAAGAAAAACTAAAGTTTAAATATAAAGAAATGGTCTATTAGACCATGGGGAGAAGGAGAAGAAGTAAGGGGAGGATAAAAAGAGGAATATAATACAAAGCATCATATAAAGTACACGCCCTCCCAGTGGTTGTCAACTCCCAGTTTGGCAAAATAATCCGTCACTTCATTAGCTGATCGTCGGACTTGAGCAAAAGATACTTCCAATTCACTGGCCAACACTCTCACCTCCCTGATCACATTATTTAGTCTCCAAGGTGGTCTTTTCGAACCTGTAGCTCATTGAATGCATTTGCCGAGTCCCCTTCAATAATCAAATTATCTCCTCCAAAATCCTTCCAAATTGTGAGGGTTCGCAAAATACTAAAAATTTCTGCTTCATTTGAGTCATTGATCCCTATCGACTCATTGAACATTATAACACACTCTCCCTTATGATTTCTAAGTATTCCGCCAATACCTGCGGGTCCCAGTTTGCCCTTAGATGCACCATCTACATTAAACTTCCAAGAATCCAATTGAGGTAACTCCCATGACTCCACCTTCTTAACCTTCCGATATTGGTTCATCAAACAACCTTCCCAAGATACCATAACATCACTTATTTTTAGCCCTTTAAAGTTGGGATCCGCCAATAACCATACAAACCATCTCCATTTTGCTTTTTGAAAAAGGTCATCCTCAGACGAACAAATGCCTTTGAAA
The DNA here is from genome assembly GCA_022113865.1 of Chimonanthus praecox. Lineage (NCBI taxonomy): Eukaryota > Viridiplantae > Streptophyta > Magnoliopsida > Laurales > Calycanthaceae > Chimonanthus > Chimonanthus praecox. The sequence continues at coordinate 5,286,530 of CM039094.1, forward strand.
ATTCGAGCATTCCTTTCCTTCCATAAGGACCAAAGGATTACGGCCGGGATTAAAAGCCAAACAATTTTCAATCTAGGCTTCAATCGCAAAAGATACCAAGACTCTAGAGATTGAAAACAAGTATTAGCAAATACCCATGGGATGTCCAGAAAGCACATGAACTTTGTCCACAAACCTTTTGCAACATTACAATTAACAAACAAATGATTAATCTATCAGTGTGTCATTTCATGGACCTTATGGCAAAATGTGTTGTAATAATACAGAGACTAGTATATAAGTGATTATCCTTTTTTAAAATCAGCCTAAGACTGAACATGTTGGTATTTTAGTCATCAATGATATATGGGAGTTTTTCAAAGTTTCTAATTTCTTGATAATTTATTTTATGATTTTAATCTTTACACCACATAAGGCGATAATCTAAGGGCCAGATTCTACATTTCTTTTTCTAGAATAGCAATAAATATATAATTAGAGATGAATAAAAGATGAACTCACATATAGAAATTTAGATTTTACATTGGATATTAAAATATCAGTAGTTTGAAACAAAGGTCTTAAAACCGGTCGATTCGTATAGGCTCACCGGCTGACGATATATATCTGTCGATACATATTGTACTCACGATACATATTGATGCTGATTTTATTTTTTAATGGGTTTCAACAGATTTTTAAGTTATTTTACCAATTTTTCAAATTTAAAAATGGTTTGTCATCAATTTTGATTATTTTGAGTTATTTTCATTAAAAAAATTCGAGTTTCGACGGTAAGATAATCTCAAATTTTGAGTTTTTTTGTGAAAATAATTTAATGACATAATATTCAATACTATAGAATTCAATGAAAATGTGTTAGTATCATTCACATAGTTTGTAGGACGTTTATGTGATTTTCCAAGATTTTTTTGAAATTTTGATAAAATCTGGAATTTCTACGATATTTCTCATTTTTTAATTTCTTGTAAAAAAATTGAATGAAATGATATACAATTTTTTTTTTTACAATTAATTAAAGAGCCGTCATTGTGATTGGTGGAGTTTTTAGGGTTTTGTGTAATTCTTTTAACATTCCAACATTTTTATAAAACTCATAAATTTTTAAAATAAAAAATTTATATTTTTTAATAGAACATACATGTCACTAGGGGATACTTGAAAACCTAAGTTCATATTATACATTTTCTCATTTTAATTTTATTATTTATTAAAAATTAAATTTCAATTTTTTGTGACGTATTGAAATTTTGACTTTCAAGAATCTAAACTCCGTAAAAATAACCATGGTTAAAAAAATGCTCACTTTAGATTTTCTATTTTTCTACTTTTCTCTTATTTTTTCTAATAAAAAAAATCCCTGATACATTACGAATCGCCATACCCCCATATTGGTGATATGGATCGGGGAACCGGTTTTTTTACCCCCGGTTTAAATTGTGATCGGAGAAAACATAATTTACATAATTACATCATCGTATTATTGAAAAACAAACAAAATCTAGATGAAAAACACGGCAATGCTTCTTCTCTTCTCTGTATTTAACAGTGTTTGGTTTTACAGAGTCTCTTATGCAATCACTCATTCAATCCTACAATCCTTGGTACTTATATAATAGAAGAAGAAATCTTAAGGAGGAGGATTCTTAGGAGAATCGACTACATGATTCGAACGTTTCCATCGCTGGATATTTTATCTTGAGGGTCGGTGATCTCAATCTGACGTGTTGGATGACCCTGGTTTCTCTGTTGGAAATCAGGGATTGTACTGTCAATACATATGTCGATTCCAATTCACTCAATACATCTTCCACACCATGAAAAATCAAAATAGCATTACAGATCCAAAAATGTTAAATTTATACACTCACAAGAGATTGACTATTGATAAAAGAAGATGAATCACTGATTTATACATTTACGAACATATAACAACGAGGACTAAGCAGCGGATGGTTGAAGAAAAAGCTTAGAAAAGAGATGAAAATTGGTACAATTGGTGAGACAGTAAATTGTCTAATGCTACAGCATTAAGAGATTCAGATTCGCCCAAGAACTTCCAGCTTTGTAGATTTCACAGATTAGATGATTCTCTCATCTTAAGCAGAGGACCTGAAAACAAGAAGCTTCTTTCACAAGCACCACATAATATGAGTTCAAATAAGATTTTGCCTCAATTTTTTTTATAAAACTAGTTGTCGAAATAGATAAGTTAATGCATTTAAGATCATGATTGATGAAGATGACCATAATTGAAATGCAACCATGAAGTCCCTCGGCTGGACTAAAGACCTAAAATTTGGGTCTGAGCTTGTTGAAGTTCGATCTAACATACATCGAGCCAATTTTAAAGTCCAAAATTGAGTTCAACATCTCTAGGGGTCAATATTTTACGTAACTGTTTTTGTTTTTACACCTTTGGTGCCTCCTTTTTATTAATATATTAATCATTCAAAAAAAATATCCTACGTATCCACTTACATTTCAGTCGTCATTCATAAAAAAAATATATAAATCATCATGATACGACTTAAACAGTTCATGTTAAATGGTGGGCCTCACACATTGGCATCAAGTGAAAGATAGGCAAGATTACTAGTGAGCCCACCATTTGATAAACATTAGAGAAGTATATATTCATAAAATGAAGATAGAGATGGGATTTGGAGCTCCCTTCAATCCAAGTGAAAGAGAAAGAAGGCCAACACATCTCCTCCTTCATGCCCACCCTAAACTGCACAGCTCCGAACAACCTGTGCAACTAGAGGTATTCATGAACTAGCAGATGCAAACACCCTCTTCCCTTTTAGCTTGGACCAAAGGGAGCTCCATTGAACCACAAAAACTGCCACCCACACCACAAAAACCTCTCATTAGTTTGGATCTTGGAACCATGATGGAGAGAGAGAGAGAGAGCAATGCCCCCATCAAACACTATACACTGCAAGAAAGCACTGACCCATGAATGGAAATGAGGCAAGGGATGCCTTATATAGAGTCTAGAGTTCAATTAGGATTGTTGGATGTACTGTAGATATGGAGGAGGAGGAGAATCTGTCTCAGAGATTTTTCTAAACAAGGGTGCAGACTAACATTGGTAGTTGGAAAGTAGTGTGGAAAATGACGACCACAAGAGCATCATCTTCCATCTTTTTTCTAAAGAGGAATTTGTTGGAGATTAGACCCAACCCACTGAGCCATAAATCCAACAGAATTCTCATCTCCAATGAGGTTGATGTCGGCATCTCATTTGCTTCTCTTTCGCTCTCTTTTATTTCTTGATGGTTAACACCACATATCTAGGGTTTCTTAAATTCTCATTTTTGTTTGTTAATGCTTTTAAGAAGATAATGATCAACTTACAAAGGTACTTAGAAATGAAAAAGTGAGTTTTATAATGCGGATTTTGACTCTAGAATTGAGGATTAGGTGTGTTTACCGTGGGGCTTAAGTGCTAATGATAGTAATTGGACTATTTAGGGTCGAATCACAATATTACTGTCGCATGAAAGACATCGAATGAATAAAGTTTATTGATTCACTTAATCTTTTGTCAGTAGTAGAATAATAAATTTGTTGGGAGGTTTTCATTGTTTCGAATCAAATTTCATAAGAGTACAATAAAATCCTTTTATTTCATAATAGACACTTGACACATATAGTGAAATGCCAGCGATCCTCCCACAGACACTTTGTGTATACAGACACGGGTTTTAACGTGATGCCCATTTTGCCATTCACTTGCAGTACTGAAAAAGTTTGAAATGACAGAAATTGGCTCACCAATCGGTTTCCTTATTAGTTTTTGAAGAGCAGTTTACCATTCACGGGTGATTCGGAGAGCCGATTTTACTGTTTACAGCTGATTTGGAGAGCCAATTTTACTATTCACAGATGATTCAGAGAGTCCATTTTACTATTCACGAGTGATCCGATAAGCTGATTTTACTTTTGGCGAACCAATTTTTGATATTCCTATTGTTTTACATTTTCGGTACAATAGGTGAAGGGCAAAATGAACATCACAGTAAAATCTGTGTCTATATATATAAAGTGCTCGTGGGAGGATCATTGAGGATGTAAATTATTTGTTTCTATGATGAAAGGGACAACATCTACACCTCTCATGATGTCTTTGGATTTTAGAGATTTTGTTGTCTATATATAGTTTTTGAAAAGAGTTCCAAAGGAGCTCTCTAAATATTCTCTTTAAAAACAAAAAAGGGTTTCGATTTGACAATTTTTTTTAAAGGAAGCATATCTTTTGTCTTTTGTCTTTTGTCACACTAATCACCATTTAAATGATAAAAAGTATAAATAGTGCCTCCTTTATCAAATTTGATAATGCCAAATCAAAACCCTACAATGCAATCAATATTATGTTACCATCATTATTATTTTATTATTTCTGAGCTGCCCTATTATTTTCTTTTTGTAAAGTGACTGGAGTAAAACTATCATTTAAAGAATAAAACTCCTATCACCCAATCAACATATAACTAGGGTTACACTACGTTAGGCCAGAGCTTAGTTAGCAATAAGGCTTACGATTCTGGCCCAAATCGAACTTATGGACCTGAAAATTCATGGTAGGACTCAACCCACCACAAAAAAATTAGTCCAGTTTGTGTTGGATATGTTGTGAGGTCAGGCCTTAGAAGATACAAGCCCAGATCAAGCATGTTCATCTTGTAGACTAGGAAATAAGACATGGGCCAGGCCCATGCCTGAAACATAGCTTGAAGTCTTGAACTAGGGCCTCCTTGGGCTGACGATCCACCAACTTTTTCCATTTTTAAATACTTTTATTGTTTCTTTCAAACGGTAATACCGTAATAATATTAGTAAATAAAGTGCGGTTCACCTGTGCAATAAAATAAGCAGGACATAGGGCTGCAATCAGGTCGGGTTTTGGGCTGACCTGCATAACCCGACCCGAGAAATCATGCGGGTCGGGTCGAGAATTTCAGGTCAGCGGGTTGTGTCGGTTGAGAATATAAAAACCCGCATGAAATTCGGGTCAGGTCGGATTGAGGATTTTACAAGTTAACCCGGTCCGACCCGACCTAACTTGGCTAAAATGAGTTCAAAATGCAGGTCGAGTCAGAATTCTGGTTAGAATTCGGGTCGGGTCGGGCTGGAAAGTTCGGGTTGAAAATTCGGGTCAAGTTGGATTCCATATATATCAACTGGGGTCGGATTGTATTTTAAGAAACCCGACCTGCCCGACTCGAGTTGCAGTCCTAGCAGGACAGTAGGAGAATGCATGATTTTCCAGTCTTTTGAAGTTGTGATTTAAACACTCTATTTTTTATATACAAAATATTTTTATTTATTCTTCATCACTTAATCATAACACGGCAAGAAAGATAAAAGGAAAAAGAATATTTCATTATTTAAAAAAATTGCCTAAATACATTCTTGTTGATAGGTGATGGCACATGTATGGCATTTAGGTGGGTCCCAACTGAGGGTGAAGATCAAAGTAGGCTACCAAAATTAAAAGTAGAGGCCCTGATAAACATGGTAGCGACATGATTCTGAATATAGATAGGTGTCGTGCATTAATTTTTAGAAAATGGATATCGATATCAATGTCGGTCTCTCTTTATTATTTTTGTTTCTAACAATTTTTATGAATTTTTATAATGTAGAGTGGATATCAATATTTAAACCATGAATAGAGAGGGAATTTAATTAATAGGAATACATGTAAGAGCAAAAAATCATGCGTCCCACTTCGTGGTCGATTGGATGGCCAATGACTTTTTCTTTTTTAGCAATCATCAAAGAAAATTCGTTAAAAGAGGGGTAGTAAGTAAATGAAAAGGCATAAAAGAATTAGACCAAAAAAAGAAGGAGAAATATGATAAGAAGAGAAGACAAAAAGAAAAAGTCAAATAAGAAAAACACATTTCCAATGGTTGTGGACTCCAAGCTTAGTAAATAAATCTGCCACGCTGTTAGTTGATCTCCCAATTTTGACAAAGAAGACACCCATCCCATTTGCCAAGTCTCTCACCTCCCTAACCACATTGGTGAATCTCAAAGGTGGGCGTTTCTCACTTGAAACCCATTTAAGAGCGTTAAGTGAAGCCAATGACTTATTATTGGTCTCCTTAATATAGATTTACTTTCAATCAATTTTTTTTATTAAAGTATAATCAAAAGTCATCAGTATTCTAAGAATGTGATAAATTTAGCAACTCAATAGAGATTGGCAAGCACCTTTTAATTTGTGTTTTATCATCTTGGCGAGAAAATATAAAACGTGAAGTGATTATAGTGACGGTGAATAATCTATTTTAGGAGATGAGAGTATTAAATTCGATTCTCACTCCATTTTAGATGGTCACTTTTGACAGAGTTATTCAGTGTTTGTGGGTAAGAACTAGGGAGACTTACCATGTCTCACAATTAATGGGTGTTTTAAGAGACTTGAATATTTTGATTATATAAAAAAAAAACATAAAAATTAAGATTTTTCTCTATATCGATTTACTAAATTACCACTATAACCTATTCCCCTGGTCAGTCTAAACAACAATGTAGAGACTTTGAAATTCAAGATTTAACTTATTTTTTATCAAATTCAGTTTTAAATTAAGTCTCTTAATTAATACTTTACTTAATCGATTTATTCGAGTCAAATCTAAATATGAAATACATAAGAATTCCAATACGCGTCTTTTTTCTCTCATGTAAAAACTTACGGTAACTTCAATTCACTGTGGGATGTATAGCGTAACTTGTGCCAAATGTCAATAAGTAATATTGATATAAATATTGCTTGATGGGTTTTGCGCAGACTCGATAATTTTTAACTAGGTGGGCTTAATATATAAAAAGTTTAGCCCAATTAGAGGTCAAGTTGGCTGAGTTGAGGCCAGGCCAAAGCCTTTCTTGAAGTGGTCCACAACTGATTCTATCTCGATCCTGACTCACCTATAAGCCAACTTAAATTGGGCCACTTTATCAATTCAATTGGCATGTATCATCATTGTACTAATACACATTTTCTCATCTATATTAGCCAGGGGCCTTGGCCTGCCCTAATTATAGATGGAGTAGGCTGCCGCTTAAGGCCTCCACTAATACGACCAATGATTTTACTCACAATCTTAAGAATACGACCAATGATTAAATCTTTGATTTTTCAGATCTATTATAATTTTAATATAAATGTTGTCGTGCTGATATAATGACTATGGATATGTTACCTTTCATCTAATTATTTTCACTTTCATTCTTTAGTTCTAGAGTTTAGCTTGAGAAAAAAATATTTTTATTATTATTTAATTCAATAATGAAATTAACAGATGAGTGTCAAATTAGCCAGTTGTCCTTTTAATGACGTCTTAGGCTGAAACTTTTTAACACCCACTCTCCCCAGTCCCCACACTGTCTCTGAAATGCCAAAATAAAAAAATAAAGATGATTCCTTAGCAGAAAAGAAGACATTTTAGGGCCCATATGTGGGAATTCTCACTCCACTTATATGAAAATAAAATGCACAAAGAAGTAATGGCCACATCTTTCTTTTCCCACAGCTCCATTTTTTTTGTTTGATTAATTAACCCAACCTCTTAAACCAATGTTTAGTGATGATGATTAACACTTCTCACGTGAATTCATCTTTTAAAATCTAGACTTTTATGACATGACATAGACTAATGCTTGTTCTATTCAAAAGTTAGAATCTCTTGTCTGCCCTCATAACCATTTAATTATAAAGATTATATACCACCTTCTCGTATCAAAATTTGATTATGTGAAAGCATCGATTGAAATGACAGCAGTCGATTTCTTAATGATACGTGGAGTATTTATATAAATAAAAATTTAAATTTATCTTTACGGTCATCATTATTGTCATCATCACGATTTTATCTAGAGAGATTCATGTAGTTCTATAGATGATTGTGGTCCTTAAGTTGGCAATATTATAGATCATAGGACTTGCTTCCTAGGTGTCCTATGTGTCTGCTACTACCCTATTGGATAATTAGGATCGAGGTATCTTGGGATACACTATGTAATGGTGCTGAATTTTTTAAAATAATAGCAATTTTTATTGGGAATTTATTTTGGCACAATATTTTTATTAATATGAGATATTGAATGATGTAAAAATGAGAGTGTTTTATTTAATATTTAATTTTATTATTGATAAATTAAAAAATAATAAGAGTAAAATGAAAATTTCATCAGCCTCATATTGATAAAAGTCTCCATGCCAAAATCAATTCTCTTTTCAATTGAAGCTCTTCATATTTAGATACAAGGATTATTCAATGGGTGGTGATAGATTTATTAGGATTTTCATTTTAAAATGTTGTTCATCAAATGTTATCTTAATCGTCTAATCAAGTTATGTTTTTTAAGTTTTTAAATTTGATTAATTTAAATTATTTGGTCTTTTGACTGGCATTTAAAGAGTAACAAGTACATAGAACAAAGATAGGAAATAGTTTGTGTTGAAAGAGGAAAAAAGAAGAAGAAAATGGTAGATTTTAAGATGACAAATCATATTATTTTTTACATAATTTATAATTGTAAAAAAGGATTTAATAAAATAATAATAATAGCATAGGGTGTGCAATTTGGCTCAACTTCATTATTTTATGTCAAAGACTCACACAATTAGAGTTTCATAGATTATCTTATATTATTGAAAATTTTCTATATTTTTTATACAAATAACCATTTATGGACCCCTTTCGTTGTGGACTTTGAATGTATTATTTTTAACCTATTTTGGCCCATATAATCGGTGTTATAGAATGGGCTATACTTGCGTGCAAAGACATAAAAAATCAGCCCAGTTAGATTAATTTAACAATATTTTGATAAATCATACATTTCTCAATATATTAATACGACGGTAAAAAAGAACTAATACATGAAATCCAAAAAATAAATAACTAAGTATGTGTCAATGTCGTTACCTACCTCTCCTCAACATAATATTGGCTGTGCTTTGGATGCGTATACACCTGCACAATTTTGTATTGGTACATATGCGTCATGCACACGGCAAAACGTGTTGTGTGAAGAAGAGTTATACATTCTCACATATTTAGGATGATGACATTCGTTTTAGGCAATATGGGATTCCATTGATTCGTCCAGCGTACCTATGGGTTTCTACCCCTCACCCTAAGTGCCCATGACAACTAGCGTGCTTATCACATAGCGCATCTAGCACATCTATCACAATCTTCCACTTAGAACTAGAGCCGTCACACTCCTAATCTAAATTAATCAAAGTAATACTCGGGGATTTGAGAGATGACAGTCAGCATCTCCATTGTTCACCATTCAACATGATCCTCATATGGAATGCTGATACATGAGAAAGCCATCTTCCCTCTTATAAGATGACATCAAACTGCAATAAAACTGCTTTGATTAGCTATAGAATTCGTCTTATTAGATACCATCAAATAGTAATTCAAATGATTTGGTTCCCACGTGGATCACAACTTTTTAAGAGATCTTCTATGTCTTTTGTAGCTTGATTTTTACGAGATTTTGATGGTGATATCCAGATATGCTTTCTACCATAATTATTATTAGCCTTTATAATAATGCTTTTTAAGAGAAAATTATTGTCTTCTTTTGACCTTCATAATAAATTCAGTCAAGTCGAACTAAGTTTATCCTCTAGTAGATATCAAAGGTAAATATTAGAGCAGTCGACAAATTTTTAGAATATGTACAAGTCTTTTTATCTATAGATATCAAATAAATTTATGAAGAGTGGCCGCTTTAGATTATTTTTTGAATATTAAAATTAAAATTTTGATTTTTAAACTTTTTTAATTAGGTGCAATGATCCAAATGACTTAAAGAAAACCCAAAAACAGACTACTTTTTGAAGATAAACACGATTAAGTTACATCTTTAATTGTAAAGCTACTAAGTGTACTAAGAATTAAGAAAGGATCATTGATAGCCGGCAACATGAAGCAGATTCACGTTCTTAACTCTGAACACTATATTTAAATCTTAATTAGATCTTATTCACCTTCTTTTAAACCTCTTATTATATTCTAATATTTCATGATTATTGCCATTCCACCCTCACAATGCTTCTTGGTGACTAAGTCGGTGCTTTTCACAGCCGCTCCATTCTATATTTTATAGGGCAAACAACATTGCACGTGCCATTCTAAAATGCCAAAATATCAACAAATATGGGCTCCCATTGGTAGTAAAAAGTGAGACAACACCTTGAAATGTGGATTTTCTTTTTAACGAGAAAAATCTTTTAAGATTTTTTGTTAATTTAAAATTCTTGCCTCATATTGGTGGGGTCACATGAGAATCTCTTTACTTTATGTATGTATAAAGAGATAATTCAAGTTTGACCATCTATTTGAATTTGATGAATTTAAATGATTTAACATTTTCTTATCATATTTGTATTGAAAAATAGAGAAATTCGTGTAAAAATAAACTAACGAATAAGAAATTAAATAAAAATAGAAAAAATTGTGTAAAAACTTATAAAGTAGAGAAATATTATTTTCTATCAATATTTAACCAACTTATGTAAAGCGCATGATTATCACTAGTGTAAAAGAATAGAGATCGGAGTATTTGATAGAATAATATAAAAACCAAAAAAAATAAAAGAGTTTACTCTGTATATATATATTTTTTTTGAACGAAGGATAATAATATTATTCACTGGAGAAAGAAAAGAAGGAGGTCCAAACAAAGTGAATAAAAATAATAATAATGTTTGTATTTATTTTTTATATTCTATGGTGGTTAATGCTATTTGCATATTGTATTCTTAGTGAGTATTTTGTAATTTTGTATTTGATGTCATTTGTATATAGAATTTTTGAGAGACTTTTAGAGTTGTTAGAATTCATTTTGTTAAAAGATGTAAAAGAAAAAAGAGCATTATAATTCTATTATTAGAGATAATAGAATTCTTCCTGTTTTGCTACTATGTAAAGTATAAATGCTCTGTCAAATCATAGAAAATCTTCTATATTTTCATGTAATTTTTTTTTTTAATATGGGTATTCCTATTCTACGTTGGAGATGAGACTAATTCCACTAGCATATGTAAACCTCTCTATCTGTATGCACTGGAAAAATCGATGAGAAATAATTCTATAAAAAGTGACATAAAGGAGTTTGACTCTGAATCGAACTCAAGACCTCTCTTTACAAAGGAATAATATATGCTAGTGTTAGTGGCACCTAATCGTAAATGTTAGTAGAGCGAGAAATACACTAATAGACTGACATAAGAGTCGTGAAGAGAGATGTAAGAGAGTGAGATACACCTTGAATTTGAGGTTTCATTCACATTATAGGAACTTATAAATCTGCACATACGTCATACATAAATTTGGATTTAATTTCAAATTAAGAAACATAAACATGTGAGAATTTACCCCCAAGTTCATTTATTTAATATGAATAATATAATATAATATAAATTATAAATTGCTTTTTATGTGTGGGGCCCAGAACCGTACAGCAACAAGAGTCTGATGGCTTCCAGTCCATAGTCTTTGGATGAGGCCGCATCTTTGAACTGGAAAAAAATTGCTTCAGGAGACTTTTGCAGTCTTGCTAGCTCATCACTGCATGTGCATCCACGTATGCCCTAAACTTCAGCCCAAAATGATAACTGAGATTGCACACCTTTGTGATTGCACACGTGTGTGTGATGCAGGCCCTTTATCAGAGGACCATAGTTTGGTCCACATTGAGTATGGACTAGGGACCTCTTTTCAGTCTTCCATTTGATTCAATTTCTGCAAATTCATGGACTTTATTAGGATTGTTAATGGGTTGAATTTTGTTACCGAATGCAACTGAGTCTAGAAATTTCCTATTTTAATATTTGATTTTAAAATAGTTGTAAATTAGAACCCCATCAAAATTGAAAATATTTTAGGTAGACTTCCTCATGAATAATGCCTTCCATGACTGACAATAAATGTGAATCAACAGAAAAATAATATTTCTATAAAATTGACTTTAGACGGATCAGAAGAGAAATTTATTTAGATTTTCTTTTCATATTTACTAAATAAATTTTATTTGTCTCTTGTTTCTCCACTCAAATAAACAGTCTATTTCTCATGAAGAGGGATAGTTTCTCTTCATTATCCCTTTGTTTTTTCTTCTCGGTTCACAACTCTTTATCTGTGCAAATTAAATTTTGTGATGATTAAGATGACAAAGAATTGACAATCCCGTTTGAAGGAGTAGGAGTTTTGAGTTCAATTCTCATTTTATCTCAAAGAGTCACCTTCTTAATTACTCAGTATGTAAGTAGGGAGACTTTTACATGTCACGAAAATTATTTTAGTGCTAAAGAATACTTTATTTAAGAGGAACTCTTGAAATCTGTCTTTGCAAAATAAATTTGTAATGATTAAGATGATAAAGAATTGACAACTCCGTCTCAAGAAGTAGGAGTTTTGAGTTCAATTTTCATTTCACTTCAAAAAGTCATTTTTTGAGTTATTCGATAGGTACGTAAAAAGACTTACACATTTCACATGTCACAAAGATTATTTTAATTCTCTTAGAAACTTAGGTATGTTGATCATAAAAAAAAATGTGAAAGAATTGACATATCAAAATTCTACTTAGATATCTAATATCCGACATGAAAAATCTCAGTGGGTCTACTCATTAATCTCAAAGCTTTCTTGGGTGCTTTAAAGGAGGCCAGACTCATCTGGACTGGGGCCCGACTTTAGGCCCATTGACAGCCTTATTTGCAGGAGATGCCTTGCAATGGAACGGTGGAATTTGGAATTTCACACACGTGTGACATTAGCTCCATCGGATAAACTAGGGTAGGGATCTCAGTCATAAATTAGGGTTTTGATGAAAATGAAATGGGCCATTCATTCATTATATAATTAGAAAAGAAAAGAAGTAGGTTCCTGAGAGGATAGTAGGCTTTCCATCTTACTACTTAGGGACAGAGAGAAGAAAGGAGAAGGAATATGAACAAATCATCTTTCTTTTTATTATTGTTTTTTTCCTTCTCCTTAAGAATTTTACCATATTCTCATCTCATCGTCTCTAACCTATTTAAACCCACCATTCCCTTTCTCAGATCTCTGTGAGTTTTGGCTTGCCAGTAATGGTCCCCATACGAGGCCTCTGCATAATCGTGTTTTCTTTGCTCAGTCGCTTTCGAAAAGAAAGAGACCCACCCATCTCTCTATTCTTCCCGCTTTCATTACTCTCAAGATCTCAGTTTTTTTCCCTCACTTGGGTCTCTCTCCTTTTCCTCTCTTCTTTCATCCCTTTCTCTCATTCCAATTCTAGATTTTGATGAATTTCTTTCCCCCTTTTATCTTATGTATCTGTAGCGCATCCATGTGTGTTGGTTGAATCAAGAGGTGAACACTATTACTTTCCATGGAAGATAGAAAATTCAAGTTTGGATTACTGAATTTGAGAGCTTTCTTCAGTCCACTCATGGGTAGATGTAGGGTCGAATTAGCCACCGACTCATTCATTCAAATACTGAGCAATTTGATGATGGAGAGCTCCGTAAATGAGTGGATGATGCGGGATCTAAATCGAATCCTATGCTTCCTATTCTTGGACTGAAGGGAGCTCCCTTCACTTCACGGTCATCCAAAATTACAAACCAAAATGGGTGATTTGCCATTTATTTCATATAGCTGTGTTATTAATCTAAGCAGATGGATTTCGATTTTCATCAATTTCCCATGATAATTGTCTCTCTATTAACTTGCTCACATATATCTGATTTTTGGTCGTTCTGATTTCATATGCGTAGCATTCAAACTTCCTGTTATAGTTGATGTAAGAACTTCTTATGTCATTTACTATGTTCAAGTATGCTTCATTTAAACTTAACACTGCTTAGTAAGTTCTTTAAACAGCTTTATTAGATCTCAAAGATTACAACTCGACTGCTCTGCAGCTCACTGATTCGCCACTGAGTCCATCAGTTGGAAATTGAAATGATTAGGTTTGAGTTGGTGACAGGCAACGCACGTGGAAGGAGCATTGCGTCATCACAGCCTGTAGCAGTGTAGCAAGTTCCTAGACAGTCTCCCCCTCTCTCTCTCTCTCTCTCCAAGGGGTACAAGTACCCAGTGCAAGAAAATGTTTTCGTCCTTTTCCAATCCAACAAAGATATTATGTAAATCCTTGTTTGATCTCAATTCATAATCTCGTTTACGAAGGACTTTGTTCTGATACGAGATGTACTTTCTGCTTCATCGTATGATTGCTGATGCAAGTGAAATGGGAGCTTCAAGTATCGAAGGAAACTACTCTCATCACTTCACTGTTTTGACACATTTCTTTTTGGATTAACGTGTGGAAAATTCAGATAATGTCCTATTAAAATCGTTACGGATGAGTCCATTATCCATAAGGCACACTAAAGTTATTTCATTTCCTCTCATATTATGTTTGTTTATTTTATTGAAAAGGTTATATTTAAATTTGATGCATGTCATCAAATAAGTGATGTGAAATTCAACTTTGTGTCCGGTTGTGGAATTCAATAATTTTTGTTCTTTATATCAAAATCTTTATTTTCCAAAAAAAAAATGAATGAAGCTTGAATTGGCAAGCAAGGGAAGGTTTCCTCTTTTTATCATTGAATTTTTCCATCCAGCATAAGAAATTTGAATTCTTTGAAAGAAAAAAGAAAAATGTCTTATTTTTTTCTTAGCAAAGAGCCCTTCCTATGAAAGAAGAGAGAAGGGTACCGTCTTCTATATTCTTCATTTTTCATTAATTGAAAAATGACAATCAATCTTTAAGCTTGTATATCCACGTAGAGTCCATTACGCCCATGTAGATGGTTGATTGAAAAATCACTCCTTGAATATGAATATGGTGTCTATTCAAAAAATTATTTAATTAGATAAGTAAAGCTATGTTTTTGAAGTCTCAAGGGAATTCACGAGGTAAGATCAATGAATTGTGTAACTGTAGTTGGAATTAAATTTAGTAAGAATTAACATCACGAGCGGTAAATGGATGTAAGGAGACAATAGTAAGATTAAGATCTTAATGACGTATCTGTGTATGTATATATATAGGATATCAGGTGACTGCGGCATTTGATTCTGAGACTCTATTTCTTGAACCAAAATATATGTCAGACTCTGTTTCTTGAACCAAAATATATGTCAGTTGAGCTACTCTGTGCGAAGTTGTACAATGAATACGAGATTTATGATAAAAAATGGTAATCATATAAATTCATGCACTTTATAAAATCACAATAAATTGAAATTTTGGTGGCGACAAGCTTCCGTTGATAAGGGAATGTCTGATCAAAACCTGCTCCCATGTGCTACCACTGAAAAGATTTAATGAACATCTTCTCTTGAAGAGCTGTAGATTACTTTTGGAGTGGTGTGGTGGTCATTTTGATGAGGTTTCTTCCTCAACTTAGGACACAAAATAATGGAGTCAGCTTTAGGAGCACAACCAAACGAGTGACATCTTTCTCAGTTTTTTTCCCAAAAACGATTTGATTCACACGAAAATCACTTAAATAGTTCAATTTGGTGAAATTTCAAAAATATTTTTAGCTTAAATATAATTAATAGGATGAGAATTAAGTAGATAAACTGTAGGCAACTCAGTGGATTCTTTTATTTCTAAAGGAACGATTTTATAAAAGAATTTTTAGACTCGCAATATTTATGGAGTAGAGTGTTGTAAAATAAAGAAAAGACAAAGAAACAAAGTTAAGGTTACATAGATGCATATGCTACGTTAGATGAGTAGTTAATCCTAAAAGTTAAGGTTTGAAATAATTATATTAGGGATACTTTAAAAAAAACTCCAATAAATAATAAGTTAAGAAAAACTTCTCCTTGATGACTTGATCATATTTGTAGAAGACTGAAACACTACTCTAGTGTGTAATCACAAGAAGTAGAACTTTAAAAGACATAGAGGGCATAGATAATAACAGATACGATAGATAGTGGAGTGATTTAAAGTATGACTTATGACAAGGTTAAATGACGAAATAAAATTTGAAAAGTGAAATTGAGAAAAAGAATTCTAGTTTATGATAATGATGATAAAGACATCAACGACAAATTGCTATTGTATTGAAGTGTTATCATAGTACAACTTCACATTTTATCACACATTGAAATGATCCCTCCAAGGAAATGATAGAATGGCGCTCCAATTTTACTTTAGATCAATGCTCTAACTTCATGAGACTTGGGACCTAATCTAAGTTTGTGTAGGATTTTTCTTATAGATTTTTTTTAAATATGAGTATTCTCACTTTATATTGGACATGGGACTAATCCACGAACATGTGTAGTCCACAATAATTGCTAAGTTTATTTAAGATAATTATTTATAAAAAATTAATGTAGTCATCATCGTATAACTATAGGTCCTTTCAAAATAGTTTTAAACATGTTCTCCAAATCCACAAAAGATTGAATGGTTGGAATACATATTTTGGTTGTAATGGGGCAGGTCCAGTAACTTGTGATTCAACCACCTCTAGGGTTGTAGGATTTAACTTGAAAAGAAGAGCTGTACCCATAATTTTAGGGAAAACTAGGAACTTAATATATTGATAGAATCTCATCAAAACTCACGTTCTGCTGAACAGTCCTTATTTGAAAGGAATTCAAAGAAGACACTCGTAAAAGATAGCATAAGAAAGATATAATAGAGAAATATTTCTATTTCATTTTCAAAATATGTGACAAGAAAATAGAGTTATTGAGGATATATTTGGATGAGAGGTAAATTTTGTAGCTAAAAGCCGTCTAATCTATTTACTTCATCGCATTTTATAAGAAAATATTATATTTTCTCTGAATTTATCTCACTAACCAAGATCTAACATGAACACTGTTCACTGTATGATTGATTCCACACGAATAGTTAATAAAATGATCTTTAATAGATGACTAATTGAATACTTGTCACGCTACTTCACTTTGACAGGATGAGAAAACTCATTAATTATTATTAAAAAAAAAGTAATTTCTTTAAAAAAAATATTAGAATTTTATTCATTTTATCCAACAAGTTGTATAAAATATGGTCTCGTGATAAGTTTTAAAAATTCAACTTTTTAATGGTTTATCTCAAAAAATTTATTTTTATTAAAAATAAATAAAGCATTGTCTTGATGAGAATAAATTTTCTATCCCTCTACTGTCAAAATTTTATTTCTTATAAGAAAAATAACATGTGATGTTCTTATAGTACTGACAAAAAGCTCTTATTTCATAGAAGAAGAAATGAACGGTCACATTTCATAGATCGGAAATGACAAACAACTCTAGCTTTCAAAAATAGAAGTTTAATATATCCTTATAATATTCATTCTTTATTCAGATTTGATAACAAAATGAGTCCTCATATAAGTTTAGATGCATCATTAGACTCATCAAAGTCACCTATCGTATCTTTGACTGTCTTCCCTCATAATCCATTTGACATCATCAAACATTATTAAGTATTATAAAAATGACTTAATAAAGTGAAATTTGACTAATTCCAGACGTATTTGATACACAAGATTTTTAGTAGTTTTGTATATTTTTAGGATTAGTCTCACCTTCGATGCAAGGTGGGGATATTCATTTTATATAAAAAAGTCATTCTCTCTCTGTCTCAATTTAGTTGTCTCATCTGCATTTTGAAAGAGCTAAAGGATGTTGGAGAGAAGTTCATAAGTATTTTGAAAAATATTTAGAATCCACAGTGTAAACTAACGCGTATATAAATTTCAACAATAAAGTTAAAAAGACCTTATTAAGTCACTTCTTGTAAATAAGACAAAATAATAAAATAGTTATGGTCATGTATTAGATACAACTTAATACTAATGAGCTAAAATCTCGACTTATCTCTGATAATATGTATTAAACTAGTATTAAAAGTTAAATACATCTATTTTGAAGAGACATGATCATATATTGCATGCTATATCCACACTCCATTTAAATTAAAAATCTAAAAGATTTAAGTGGAGAGTAGATATAGCCGACGGTATGATAATATTGAAAATATATAAACATTTCACTTTCCTTTTTTAAAAAAAATTAAAATCGAAATTGACTTAACATAGTCAAATAATCATAATCACGTGGGTACAGGGAGGTGCGAGGAAGCAGGAGGTGTCAAGTTCGAACTCCTATAACCTTACCTGATGTTTCCTAAAAATAATGGATATCACCCGTAGAAGTTTCACACTGAGTTTCTCATAGTTTCCTACACATAAATTAAAAAAAAAAATAATTCAATAAATGAAATCCATATACATAAAACCCTAGAAGGTAAAGGTGGAGTCTTGTGTTTCTTTGGAGCTTTAGTATGTGAAAGATTGCCACATTTACCAAATGTTAAATTCCACTTTTCTATCAAAATCTCTGTGGAACGAAGGGTCCAGACCTGACCACAAGTTTTGCTTCCAAGAGATGTCATTTTCCTCTTCTTCTTTTTTTGTTTTGATCTTTTTACCCTAGCATTGGATGTGATGCCATGTAAGGAGGGTAATGAGCTTTTTCTCCCAGTCCATTTCCACTTTTCTGCAACCCATTAGCTCTATGCTCTTTTCCATGATTTTACTGCACCATCTTTAAGCAACAATGCTCTTGTTTTCCCCACCTTTATAGCGTATTCTAGGAATAGATCTGGTCCGTACACGTGGGCTGCCACACTGGTGGCAATTATATTCCAACATGGAATACCCATATTTGTAATTTTGTATTGGGTATTCTTGATACATTTGAAGGGGGGTTATGATTTTTAAGATTACTCTGGGTATCGATTACGTACAAAATTCTGATGATTAAATGGGCCTGTCATGAAACAATCTCAGAATGAGCGCAAACTGGATACCGGCCCAGCTGGATCATATGCTCCCTATACCTTTACCTGGACTACTTCTTAGGGCCTTGGACTGGACTGAGGCCCAGATGATGGGCTCAACAAATAAACAAATCAAATTTCGATGAGCTTCATTGGGCCTGGGGTCCACTGCAACTTTGAATTTGAAATTGTCCCGACAAGGAAATTGAATTGTAGATTTCTTCAGGTCATATGTCTGCTCCTTTGGAACAATTTTCATATTTTGATTACGACTGCCATTCAGACATATGATCTTACAGTCCAGAGACTCAAACATTTGACAATTTTAGCTGGACTTTAAACTCTGCCGAGTCAAGTAACTTGCCCAAGTCTGACCGGAAAACTCGGCATGCTGAGTTGATTTACTGGCCTGCAAGTGGAGCTGAGTTGCTTGAGTTTAACTTTTAACTTATATATACTGAAAGTCTATACAAATTTGAGACTAAAATTCAAGTAAAAAATTAATCAAGACTCAGTATTACCATGTCAATAAAGAAAAAAAAAATTGGACAGTGACTACTGTTGAGCTGATCATCTTCAGGAAGTAAGACATCTCACAAATCTAATAAAAAATAACATAATTTCTTTCCATATCTCTAATTTCTTATTTCATCTCTATAATCACAGTGATTTAGATTTCTCCTAAAATAATGGTGAAAATGCTCACCATTTTAGATATTATAGGCATTTACCATATTCCAACAGCCGAAATTGGCAATTTTCCATGGGGCCAGATAAGTGAAACTCACCCATGACCCAACAAATGAATGTCCTTTATGTTTGTCTCTTATGTTTGATGGAATTATATGTAGGATAATCAGATCATCCAAACATGTGGATCTGTAAGATCCTTTTTACATATCAACCTCTTAAATTGGGTGGGCCATAAGGACCCACAACACTAAGGAATTGAGTTGACCCACTTCTATCAAGTGGTGTTAAAGCCAGAGACATGATATCAACTTTCAAGAGAAATATCTTCTTGTGGCCCCAATTTGGTCTTGCCAAATTTATTTCTAACAAGTAATGTGGTAAACTGGTAATGGCACTAGGAACAAGTGGTACAGGTTAGGTACATCTAAGATTAAAAACCCAAATCAAAATTTACTCTAATGAATCAGCAAAAGTACAAATTGTGGTAGAATCAATCAAATGATTAAAATTATAATTATTTTGTTATTTTCACTTTTAATTATGAAGCAATGATCAGTGAAAGAGACCTAACATTTGGAATTCCACAATGGAAGAAAAAAAAGAAGTTAATATACATGTAAAATTCTCTAATTTCATAATAATTTATGTACTTTATCGAAGATTTAACATATCAAGCTTAAGCATCAAAGTCATGTGGAGGGAATACATTGCAGAGAAAATCCAGGAAACGACTTGAATATGCCTTGGGATTTACAGCTGAGATTGATTGAGAATCAAATTGCAGAGACTTGTAAATGTGTTCAATGCGCTTGACCACATTATAACCCTGAAGAATGTCTATTATTCCAACATATAATACAACATTGTAATCTTCCTTGGCTGGAATTCTCTGATTAGATGCTACAACTAGGGTTCCAATTTTGTTGACCCGTATCGCACGGGCTGGCATCTTCACACCAAGTTTGTGATCAGACCTACAAATAGCGAAGTTCACCCATAAAATTAATAAAAATGACATGAAGGATGCCATTCACAAACATATTCGATGTGCTCGAATACCATTATTGATTGTCTTCTAGTTCTTGATGTTTCTGCTCTTAAAGCTCCACAGTTTTGGGTAGGGTATCATATGAGTTGGATTATTTCATATAGTATATAACTTTGAAGTTAAGAATGCTGGTAACAAAGAATAAAACTGGTAGTCCTTACCCTCTGGTGCAAGACAATGGTGGATCCTCATCTGGGTGAGTTGGCACTTGTTCCATACAGCTTTGGAATGAATTGCAAGGAACTGAAGTCATGATCCTGCCATCAGAAGAACCTGTACAGCATACAAACAATGATTGTTTATCCTAGTTGGTTCAATTTAAAGTGACAATTAGATGAAGAACATATACTTGTGGTTCAGCATATCGGGTTTCAATTTGAATCAGAAGTTAATGGATATTGGATTTCTTGATTGAATAGAAGCATCTCTAGTACAGTTTTAGCTGTTGAACACGCACGCGGCATGAAGGATGATTGACTGGAACCGTCCACCTGACCAACATTTTGTTTCACAAATCACAGTTTTGGAATATTATAACGCTTTGATTGATGGTATTCACTATTCAGGTGAAGATGTGACACCAAATAGAAGTGTCGCATTCAGATGAAGATGAAACAGCAAATAGCAGTACATATTCAGCAAGTATATCATGATCTATGAACAACATGATGGCTAGGAGCATTCAATCAGCATCATTTTTTGAATTTGGATAGTCTAGTTTTGGTGTGGTCTCAAGATGGTACAGAGGAGATCAGACCTTTAGCAAAAGAACCACGCGATGTTGAGCACAGGCGCAATCCTAATAGAAGACTGTAATCCATGACACCCTCTGCTTCCAAGAAATCAGAATCATGCTTGATTTGCCTGGAAAACAATATTATATACAATTCGATACCCCTTTTAACAACAACATTAGATGACAATGTTTCTTCTAAAACTTAAGCACAAGAGTAAGATCATACCCAGACTTCTAATATTTCAGACAAGTTGTTACTATGAACTTAGTTGTTTTTCCTTTTTAATAATGATTATAATTATGACTCTGCATCATGTTGAACATGAATGTGATTCAATAGCATGTATGCTAAGTTAGAGCTAAGGAAGCTTACATCAAAAGCTGGTTCCGCATTGATGGATCAAGGTAAAAAGCCAAATTCAAGTCAAGGTCCTTGAATGTGGTGCTTTGATCAGCTCCCTCTTTGCTGACACAACGCCCTTGCGATGAGCCTTTCAGGTCGAAGCGCCTATGTATTTGCAATTCTGAAGAAAATACGTTCCCCATGACAACAAAGTGAACCTGTCGGCAGGAAGAGTCTGAACAGTTTAACCATTGTAGAAGAAAACATTTGAGTGGTTCAGAATCATCTCTTGATAGGAAGGGATTAAGTAGTTGAGCTAACACTGGAAACTTCTGAACATGAGAAATCAGATGCTTGTGTCGTAAAAATGGTTTACCATGAAGAAGTTGAGATAAGGTGTGTGTTTCACAATGAACTAAATTGATTTTCAAAGAAATTAAAATAACACTTTTGCTTTTGATTTAAATTTTGATCTGAAATTGGTTTTAGTGTTCTATTTTAAAAATTTTGAAATATAACTAAGGATCCATTAGATGAATCAGTATTTGCTTGACACTTCGCACCTGAATAAGGATCCATTAGATGAATCAGTAGTTCCATAAAACTGTACAACTAAAACCTTTTTACTAAGATGTATTCAAATCTTTTCTCACAGGGCTCAAGAAGATAAATTTAGTCAGATGATTAGAAATAAATAAAAGGAACAGATCATACTAGAGATGATTGTAGCCCAAGTGACCTTTAATAAAGGGCATGAAGTCAAGAGATGTTTTTACCTTGTGGCCTCCAACCGGTGTGACAACATGAAATCCATAAAATCTAGTCAACAAGGTGTTCCCATATTTCTGAACATGATGATAATAATTTGGTAGCATTTTCAAGAGTACCTACACAAACACAACGAAAAAATAATGAACGGCTAGATATAGTTTGAATGTTGTGCCAGAAAAGATGAATAAAACAACTAGATACACATAAGTACTGGCTTATATCGATTATTCCTTCCAAATAACACTTCTTAATGGAAACTTAACGATGAAAATCTATGAACCAGTGATAAGATTACTTACTGTTCATGATGCATTAGAGAGAAAAAATCCAAGTAAAAATTGCTAGTTTATAAGTCACGTTTGTACAGAATTTGCTGCAATTCCCAAGTTCGACATCAGGAGCCATTGTCAAGGCTGCCAGAGTTGGGCAAGTTCTCAATAGCAGCAAGAATGCTAAACCTCAACTCACTAGAATAGATATACTCTAAGAACTAAGTCCTTTATGCAGAGAGAATAGTTTTGGTTTACATACTTCAACTGGTATTGAGCTAAAAGCTAAACAGGGGGAATTTGGGTGTGTTTGTTGTATATTTATACACGGTTAATTTAAATTGCGCATAGAAATGTTTTTATGTTCTAGAAAAGAGTGGATAGCTTGACAAATTAGTTGATTCTGGAACTAAAAAAAAAATAAGGTGAAAATCAGGAATTTTCTTATGCAATACCTTTGTTTCTGATTTGCGCATAGTCTTTACTACAAATCTATCATCACGAGACGAATAAAACAGGCATCCACTTTTCCCTGGCGAAGTTAGCTCTCTTAAAGTTTCATAACCGCAAACAGAAAGCATGTAGTCAACTGCATCAATGTTGTCAAGCTCTTGGAGATGCCTAGAAATTTATAAATGTAAATAACTAAGTGTCTTTTGATAGAATTTGTAAAAAATGCCATTCAAAACTATAATCAGAAATTACCATTCAAAACAAATCAATTAGTGATGCAAGTTTAAAGAAGAAAGGATAATGAGCAAGCACCTGAAAACTGCAGGACAGTAGTCTTTACATTTAAATTCATGAGGTGAATGTGTTGAAATATCTCTAGGAAATCGTATTCGGGTACATGCAGTAGATCTAAAGTCAAGGGTTGATAGTTCCCGTTTTGGCCAATCCATGCTCTTTAGCACAAAATACCTGCATGGAATTTAGTATTTGACTTACTGAAGGAAAACATGTTTAAAAAATGGAAACATTGGTAAAATTCAAGTCATTTCTGAAAGACACACAACAGAGAGAGAGAGAGAGAGAGAGAGAACCTTGGTCTTAGAAAATTCGACTCAAAAGCTACCAAACCTTAGGTTTTCATGTGGATTTAACATGGCAAAATACATAAGCTAGTTTCTTGTCGATTACCAGTGTATTTAAATGGAAGATAGTAGTGATTTGATTACAGAACCTGATTCCAAGCTGCAAAACCAGAACCAATTTGTAACTCCCATGACCCTTGCAGGTCACTTCTCCCAGCCTCCTCATCTCTTCTTTAGAAACACCCTGAGGCACAGATACTGTAGATGGCAAAACCCCTGATATTTTACCCTTGGACCGCAGACCATGGCAAAGACACCCACCTGACCTGACATGTTTCCCCACTTCCTCATTATAGAACCCCACATAGAAATCACCATTCTCTATTAAACTATGAGCAAACCCTTCACTGGCTCTATTCCTTTTTGCCCTTTTTAAAGAGAGACAATCAGTTCTGTTTTCCTCCATTGACGATCCTTGCTCTGGAAGAACCAATTTTTGGGTCGTCCTGTTTTTTGAAAATGGAATGTTACAAGAGAATGACTAGAAATCCAAATCCAATGAAAATCACTTTGAAATGATGCATCTGATCAGAGATGCTAAGAGAAGTTGAAGTATATACGGTGGTGGCTGGTCACCATCAAAGATGGCTCAAATTGCTGGCCATCCTGCCTAAGAGATGCTAACTAAATCAGAACAATAGAAAAAGCCAAAGTCAGAAAGAAAAGGGATAAGTTGCTTCTTGACTTTCTCCTTTTTCATAAAGTGCAAGAGTTCTATGGACACTTGCAACAGTTTTTCCCAGTATCTATGACATCATCAACATCATCGTTATCAAAATATTTACTTCATTTATCTAGAGTTAGGAAAATCGACCCTGGCTTTAGGCCAACTAAGCCGCCGCCTAGAGCCCCCAATGTGATCAATGGGTTGTAAGGCTCCTACTTGCACCTCTCAGGGCCTAGGGCCCCACCAATGCATTCCACCTAGGGCCCCTAAGATTTTAGGGCCAGTACTGAGAGTTAGATTTCTTTGTTCTATTTTTTTGCTCTAACTCTATAAAAAAATCATATTTTTCAACCTCTGTCATCTCCAATACCTCTACTTGTAACCTTAGATTCCCATCTTCAATAGCCTCCCCAAACTCCTGAGGTATTCTACTTGTAATCCTTGGATTATTCATACTAAAAAACATATGCTCTAATGGCCTGTAAACTTTAGTATTGTCATTCACATTAAAAAATAACAAAACCATTCAAAAAGAAAAAAACCTCAATGTCTTTTGTTAGTTATACTTACACGTAGGAATCCAACAAAAAGTTAGAAGTGTTTTGAGGTATCTTTGATACGTTTGTCTTACCGATTGTTTCCATGTTTCTGGCATTTTTCACTTTAACAGCTCACAATTTCTATAACCCAGACAAAGTTTTCAGTTCTTCTCACAAAATCCACCTCATTCATCCACTTTCTCCGCATAAAAGCAATGGAGTCTCCGTCATCCCCAGATCAGATGGCAAACAATGACGTGGGTCAACGTGAATTCACACAAAATCTACTGACCCTACATTACTAAACAGAACCCCAGTTGAGTTCCGTGGTTATAAGTATTGCCAAGAGGGAAAAAAAAAATTTTCAAAACATCAAGCCATTTCAGAGCTGCAAATCTCTCAATCCACACACCCCTGTTAAGTCTACATGAAATGGCTCGTTGGGCTAGAACGTGAATCGAATTTAAAACCCCACTTCATGAGGTGAGCTTCTTAACCGTCAGGCCCAACCGCTTGGGATTTTTTCCTTTTCTAAAGGGTGCAACATGAGGACTTCCAAGGAGGTCACCCATTCTAGTATTCATCCGCAGCAGCCCCAACAGTCAATTGATAATTTACTCTATATAATTTCTATACCATTTCAATACTGCTGGAATATGCTCACTTAACCATCATTTTCACGTTGAAATCCAATAAATAAAGGTTCTATAGAAATAATTTTTCTTTTTAAGAGCAAGATAGAGCCATGAGCTGAGTTTGAAATATCACTGAAATCTGATACAATGGCCAACATTTCACCCAATTTGGCTCTTTTTGGGCAATTGGGCACATTTTTGAAACTTTTTAAGTGAATTACGCCACAACCAATAATATCGTAAACGCCTATATCTTTTTATAAATTGAAAAATATATTTACGTTGGGCCCTTAACTAATGATCTAATATTGATTAAAATTTTGAATTTCAATCAATATTTAAAATTCAATTCATGACACGTTGGTAAATGTTCAATTATATTATTATGGAGTGAGGCGTTCGTCTTACATTACATGCATAAATAAATAAAAGTAAGAAAAAAAAAAAATTAAAAGTGAGTAAGCTTGTCTTTGATAATTGAGAAAATGGAGAGTTCAGCTGTAGACAGGGGAAGAATTGGAAGAGGATTGTGAAAGATGTGAGACGGGAGAAAAACTTCAAATCACTTTCAACAACTTTTCGCGCCACAACTCTCGTTACAGGTCGTTACTTTCGCCAACAAAACTACCACTTTAAGAAAAGCGCTTGGCGAGAGTTAACTAAAACAACTTTCCCTTTTCTTTTTAATTGATATAATTTTATTGTTGAATTAATTATAATAGATCAAAGTATTTATTTAATAATTTATTTTTAATTTTAAAATTAATAACTAACATAATTCAATAAAACCTATGTTTGATACTACGATAACTCTTCCGATAATCTATATAATTTCTTAAATATTGAGATGCGACATATAACCACCAAATCTACTGCGGACACTTTGTTAATGAAATCGTAAAATTATCTAATTTCTGAAGTTGGATGATTTTTCATCTACCTTTTATTTTTTAAATGAAATATAAAAAATGGAGAATATTTGTTATACAATTTTTAAGAGAATTAGTAAATATAAATAGAATACAAATATAACAGATAGTTAGGTGCTCCATTGATGTAATGCATATCTATTTTTGAAATATTAAATATATTATTTATTCATAAAGAAGAAGTTTAATAGGAAATACATATTTATTTTGTAACAGCCCGGCCCAAAATCCGAGTTTAGGATTTGGCTCAGTAGAATATTGTCCGCTCTGAGTCCACAAGGGCCCGCACGACTTTGTATTGGGCCTAACTCAACTGATAGGCCCAAAACATGTACTGTTGAGATGGAGGGGCGTAGCTACATATAAACCCCCTCCTAATATACTGCATTTCCAATGTGGGACTTTTCAAGAACCCACATGCCATTCCCACTACACGGCGTCGGTTCGATAGACACAACACAGTTTCACCATCCCTCTTTTGAGCCCAGCTTCTGGGCTTTTTCCAGGTCAGGATCATTTCATATTTTTGAAATCTTAAATATATTATAAACATTTAGAGAAAAATATAGATGGTGAAGGAAGGTGGATTTTTAAAGCTACAAAATATAGAAATGAAAAAGAATTTAAAGCAACATCGATTTTGTAAAATTAAAAATAAATTAATTTTGTTAGACTTCACATAAAAGTTGCTAAGAATAATACCCCACACAGTAGTAATACGTTAAAGATCATTTTGTAATAAATTAAGATTAAAAATTTAAACCCTACTACGTATGATCAATTCTAGAATATGTTGCAAAGAAAGGTCAGAAGGACCAAGCAACAACTTAATTGTTAAGAATAATTACTCATTTATTAACATAAAATCCTTGCTCTAAGTTTAATTAACTAATCTATAATTAATTTATATAATTTACTTTATCTGTTGCTTTGTTTTCTTTTTCTTTTTTAATTAAATATTACCTTCTCTTTTAAAAACAAGTGGATGGTCAAGAGTCTTGATAATGGCGAAGATCTTTCTAATAAATTAATTTCAAAATTAAAATAATAAAATGATGAAAGTGAGAAGTTCAATGGATGCTTAATAATTGTCGGTCGATTTTTATACCCATTGTTCCAAAAAATTGCAGATTTGTTGACCAAAGCTGTTGCATTTGACATGAGAAATTTTCAGTTGGCCGTCCAAAGCTTATCATATGCTCAAACGTTACCATTATATTATTGAAATTATTGGGCTTAGTCTATCCACACATCATTTTTCATTCTTCTTTCTAAGGATAAAACCAAACGTTCAAACATCAAACTATCTTAGATAATTGATTATATTGTTCTCATTCAGTGGATCTCATTCAGTGGAGCCACGTGAAAATTGTCTCTTAGACAAACAATTAAAGTATAGAAATAATAATAAATAATAAAGAAATTTTGAACTAAAATATTAGATTGGGTATTTTTCAAGTTTATCGATTCAAAGATGAAAAGAAGTATTGAGAATCCGTGAGGATTGGTTTGGTGGTCAAGAACTTGCCTGAGATGTGGGAGGTCTTGAGTTCAAGTCACTCTTAATATAAAAGTGTCACTCTCTATAGTGTTATCCGGTGTGTGTGGATAGGAAAGTTTGCATATGCTTCAAGATTAGTTAGGTGCTCTAAAAGGCCCAGACACCTTGGTCTTAAAAAAAAGTACTTGATATTGAGATGTAGATGGAGTCTATTTCATTATGCATGTTAGGGAGGAATGAGATAAACAAAAAAAAAAAACAAAAAATCATCAGCTGATGAATTATCTCAAGTGCAATTTTATTGGTGGTTGTTGAGTTGGATGTTAAATTGAATATTGATCATCATTATTGAAATCTTAGACTCTATCATATTCAATCAATATTCAATTTTGAAGAGGAAAGATTATTTAAGCACTAGTGCACAAGCTTTAATCTAAGCACTCCTAAGTGTGTTTGAAAGTTATTGACATGTATAGAGTGTTCTTATAAAGGTCACTCCTCTTAGTAAAATTTAAATTGATATTCGATAAAGTATAAATAAAGTTTGCAGAATAAATGAGTGTGGGAGGGATGAAAACCATTAACACTAGTGCTCAACTTAAGTGATACATAATTTTTAAAGTGAAAATTAAATGATTAATTATACGTGTGGGCCATGTGAAAAATATACAAAGAAATGTGTGACCTAAATAGTGAGCCCCTCTTGTGGAGGAACGACAGAAGTCAACTTCATAGAGATGTATATGATAATTATCAAATGCTTATGTAGTGAAGTCTCCATGAAAATGACAGGCACCCTCGAGAAAATTTTTGTATTTAAAAATGATGGTGCTGATCATATAAAGAGCCAGCACCCACTGGTCCCATAAAGAAAATTAATTTTGATATGTCGATCAGAAGCTCCACTAATAAAGGGATGTCTTGAATTCGATTCTCGCACAGCACACTATATAGTTTATTCAGTATGTGTGAGATTGGGAGCCTTACACATGTCTCAAGAATTAATCGGATTAAAATCTCCTCTAGACACTTTGGTCATAAAAAACAAAAAAAATCTTCTCTTTTTTTTTCCTTGATTCCTCCATTGAAAAAAATGAATTTTATGGAAGAGAAGAAAAGAATTTCATTTCCATGTTCTCGGTATTCTTATTCTATAAAAGAAGAGAGAATAGTCTTATTTTTCATTTCTCACCAGCTAAAAAATGATAAACAGTTCCTCAAAGTATGTCAACCAGCTTACATTTTAGCCAAGGCCCAGGTTGAGGTAAGGCTATTCCAGTCCACGAACTTAAAGTCAAGGCTTGGCCCCCCGTTCCTCAGTGACGATATTTGTCAGATCAGAGACCTTAAAGCAACTATAAAAGCCCAGAGAAGCCCACTTAGATCCAGGGCTTTGGGCTTATTGGGGCCATGCCTAGCGCCTATGGGCTTAAAGTGGGTCCCCTCTCCCATCCCGAGGTAGAAAATTTGGCCAAATTGAGATTTCGGCAGAATTTTCATATCGGCTGAAATATTCACCGAGATTTTTTCTCTCTCCTCAAATTTTGTTTTTGAAATCTCAGTGGTTTTTTTTTGAAAAAAATCATTTAAAAAAATGCTGTTTTTTTTAAAAAAAATTAAAAAATATAAATATTATATCAACCGGACCCACAACCGAATTTTTTTTTTTTAAAAATAAATAAATCAGCCGACATTCGGCTGAATTTTTTTTTAATTGGCCGATACTTACCGTATCGGCTGAGATATCTCAGGTGTCGAATTTTATACCCATGATCCCACCCAAATAGACTAGTCTCAGCTTGGATAGGGCCTGGTGCAGGCCATTTGTGGCCCAACGTTAAGAGCTTGCAATTTTGGGTCCATAATAAAATTAAAAATTGAAATACAATGAAGCACAAGATCATCAAAATGGTAAATCACTTGGTATAGAATTATAGATAACGAAAGTGACAAAGTAGAACAAAATGAGAAAAATCACAGGCAGGATAACATTTCAACTGCTTTTACATCATTCAATGGCTGAAAGCATAAAAACCTACGTAATAACTTTGTATATCTGATCAGTGAATGAAAGCAAACAAAATTATCTCAATCAATTTTAGCATTGTGCTGCAGTTTTGTATGAACTTACTCGAGTTGCTCGTTCAAAAAAATACCAAGGCTTTGCCCTCACATTTAAAGGTACGTACCGTTCACTGACCCAAAGAAAAGCTGAATAAAGGAGAGACCTCGAGCCTGGGTTCGAAGCAAAAACCAGTGAAAAGCTGAAGTGGGAACCTTTTTGTTACAGGGCATTTCTGCGACCACTTCCATTGCTTCTGGTTCATGTCAAAGATAAGTAATGCAGGAGCTCCATAGCTTTGAATGTATATAAGGTCATCAGTGCCACTGCTTGCAAAAACATCATCAAACTCTCCAAATCCCTGAAAAAATTTGTGGGGCATTCTAGAAACCTCTCGCCATTCTCTATCCTTAAGTATCCAGATACCAATCCCTTTGATTATATCAGGCCGGTCCTGTTTTCCAATGCCACCAACCATCACTAGATTATCGTTGAGGTTCATCAACCGACCACATGTGAGAGAGCAAGGTACTGGAACGCGCGTTTGAATCAGCGAGACATGAGAAGATCTCCGGGAGAGATCATACATAATAAGGGCATGGCGGTTCTCAGAAGATGGAATGAGTAAAATTAAGCAGTACAAAACTCCATCACAAACCACACTTTCATCACCTCCTCTCCATTCTGTAAACAACTCCACCACTGAAGTAACCCATGTTTCGGCTTCTGAATCATAAATATGGATCGACATATTCCATTGAAGGAAATCATCAGGTACTTGCTTAGATTTCACGACAGCAACAGTATAGCAATGAGATTTCTGATCTACAGACATCGCAAGTGCACTGTAATCTGATTTCACATCAGGAGGTTCCTTGAGCTTCTTTGACTCTCTCGTAATGGGATTACAAACAAAAAGCTGGCTTCTACCATCATTATCCATGAAGCAAACCAATCCATGTGAAGAAGTGATAAACCAATTTGATGTCTCAATGCATGGAAGTTCAAAGGCATACCATTTCCGGAGGATTGGATCATATGCATACCCTCCAGCATCATCACCACTAGTAAACATGAAATACCATGGCTTCTGAGGTAAAATGTCAGAGCTCCATAAAAACCTTTTTGAATTTACAACTTCATTCCACCTTTTACACACTGATCCTGCCCTAAATATGCTTGCTATTGGCAAATATGCCAGAATTCTCTCAAGCAGATCATCCGGTAAAATAGAATCCAAAGAAACCAATGAGTTTCTATCACTTTCATTGCTAATTTCTGGATGTGCTTCAAAATGTATAACTTCTTTGCTTGCATTGTTATAGTTGTCAGTAAACCATGATGTTTCGCCCTCCATTTCGAAAAAATAACTCTATACACACAAAAAAATGAGTTTAAGTAAAAAAAGGTAGAAGAAAAGAAGATCGAACCTTATCATTAAATTAACATCACATTATCTTACTAAGGGAAGTGGGGAACATAACAAAAATGATCCAATGTAGCCAGCTAGATGGGAAGTTCCAAGTAGTCAGCTTGAAATCTAACTATAAGGCCAACTTTTGCAGTCCAAACCCACGTATTCTAAACCTACCCTATAAATTGGAAATGATAGGAATGTCATATATTTTAGCCAGTTCATATAAATTGGAAGAATGAAAGTGGGCTCTATATTTTATCCCGTTCATGAAAATTCCCTTGCAGACAGCTACAAATGATCATTTCTCGCCCAAAGAAAATGGATCATGAAAAAATAAAAAGAATGAAAGTAGAAGTCCCCAAAACACAATACTTACATACAAACCCCCTCCAAGCATCGCATATTTTAAAAGAAAACGATAATCAGATTAGTGATGATGGAAAAACACATATCAGTATACCAGCCAAGTAATTCCAAACATGTCAACCTAAGAACAGACTAAGAGTGATGGATTTGCTGTTTTTATTTATTTATTTATATGTTTGTCTGTCTGTTTTTTTTTTTTAATGGTAATAGATTTTATTTACAATATATAATGCACAAGGAGCACAGCAGTACAATATAACTTTGATAACTCCATAACACCCAGAGTAACATGAAAAACAGATAACTACCATTTAAAAAATAAAAATAAAAAACAAAAACTAAAGCAACAGCAATACCTAAAAGGTCTCCAGAAACAATCTAAAAACAACAAAACAGAATCTTTATGGTGGAGTTTATGGTGGGAAAGTAACAATAAAATCTTTAAAGATTGTGCTAAGTTGATTGAAACTGTGTCTAGCCGAGTTTTTACCAAGTGTGCCTCTTGGGCTTCCTCTCTTGTGGAATTCAGGAATATATCTATAACTAACATATTGCGAGCTTGAAAAGAATGTATTGATTTTGCTTAAGTTCTTCTGTTTTTCTAGCTTTTGTGATTATCATGGGTGTATTGGGATAGCGAGTTTTTTGTTGCTTTGCTTTCCTTTCTTTTTGCTTTTGTATTTGCACCTTTAGTGCCTCTCTTTCTTTTAATATAGTAACCATTCAAAAACAAAAATAAAAAACAGAACTCATCTGGAAGAAGAGCACTAGCCTAAGAGATTGCTGTTCATCAAGCTTCCACACCATAGCCTATGCATGTCAGTCTTTGAGATGACCCTCAATTCCTCTCTGCAATCTGCCCACGATATGCATTTATTTTTGCAATCAAAGCTACCTTGGCAAGAGTGACATTTTTGTCTTGGAACGCCTTGTTATTGTACGTCTTACATATACTCCACAAGAAACAATAACAGAAAATTTTCACATAATGGAAGACTTCGAGGAGAGAATAAATTATGACCAAGCAAAAGTCAACTGGTCTGTTGACCTAGACATTGCCTTTTGAATCCCGAGCATTGAGTGAGAGAGAGAGAGCACCTCTCATGAGAAAAATGTCCAAAGGTCAGCCAGAGTATGGGAGAAAGGTTCTTCTTCCCTTAAAAAAGGTACATATGGATAGAAGTTGAAAGGTGGATCTGACTCAGCATTTAAGACCAACAAAAAAAAACATCATCTTCCTTTCATTGTTTTATTGTAATAAAGACTTCCATTGGTAACAGTTCTTACATACAACACTTGTCAACAAATACTAGTCCTCTACCATTTTGTTTTGTCATTTTTACCCTCCCTCCAATCATGGTTCTTTGTGTGTGTGTGAGGGGTTGGTGGAGAGTGGGGTGGGCATGGGGGGAAGGGACCCCAGGTGCAAGGCAGGACGGGGCTCATTGCAAAAAAGAATGATTTCTTCTTACAACCCTAGGTATACCACCATATACACTCATATACAACCAAATTCCAACAGAGTTTCCAGAAAAGTTGAAAGATCTATGTTGATTGCTCTATTATAAGACTCTCAGTCTATCAAGGATTCCTTTTAAGATGCCACATCCTCATCTAGCAAATATTTTGTTACGAGAAAGTCTGCTATTACATTTTACAAACTTATTGTATGAAGACTAGGTCAACTTAATAAACTCAATGGATGTGGAAAAGTATGATAACATAGTCTATCATGCAATCATGTTGCTCCTTGGAATCTGATACAAAGTTTTTTGTTTGAAAGGCAATCTGATACAAAGTTGTCTGATGACAGTGTCTTAAATAAGGCTGTAATATTTCATCTGTCTGTGGATAAAGGGAACTTCCTAATGTTTTATACTTTTTGTGATTTGGTTTGATGAAGAAAGTTCTGTTAGGGGCACTTTTTTTGGAAATGTTTTAGGAATGCACCTTTTCCTAGAGAATAAAAAGGAGAAAAAAAAACTTTTTTCCTTGTCTCACCCTGTTGAAGTGTTTCTACAGAAATTAAAACCTATTGGAACCATCCATGGATTTGAGATTTGATACTCTCAAAACATGTGATGATCCAGACTGTCTATTATATTCCTTCCACAATCACCCCCCACCCCTTCCCAAATTGGTGCTTGCCCAGTCCATACACCTCGTGTGATAATCCAGGCTATTGATTCACTAAGGTTTAACTTTTAACCCAATCTGGAGCCTCAGGTGATGACTGAGACTGTTGATCTAAAGGATCCACCTTGAAACAACAGTTAGTCTGAAGAGCAAAAAATGAGATGAATGTATAGACATAAGAAAACTGATAGGATAGGAATTGTTTTCTCACTTGGACCATTTTTCCAATATTCCCAAAGGAAAATGAAATTTTTTCTCTGAAGTGGAAACAGCTAAGGTGCCCCTAAATTAACTTGATTCATTTTGACTAGGAGGTGGCCTATATCCATCTTCAAGCCAAGTTAGATGGAGTCTTCATGCAATTGTTCCAGTCAAAATTTGCCACACGTATTAATCATGGTAAGGGTATCCCATACAGACAACACCACACGGATGAAAGAGATAGACAGTTAAAGAAATGCAAGCATAACATAGGTAAGGTTAGTAGTACATTGGTGCACACGGAGAGGACAAAACACCAATAGTAGCACCAATACGCATGCCCTTTTTTTCTACTCCAAAAAAGGGCACTATTGCTTAACTATTATATGGGCTCCCCTATTAAAGTGGTTCCCTTTCTCTCTTCTGTATTTCTTGACTATTTCAGAAGAACTAAGATCAAGGAGATGAATGGCATTCTTCACCTGGAACGGGAATGCACCAACAATGGGAACAATAGGTTCAAATCCAACTTCTATCACTGTCTTGTAGCAACGCCATTACATCGCTACTGTTCTAGTACCAGTGATGCCCTTGACTAAATCAAGCCAATCAAAGGCCTAGGAATTGTCTTCTCATATGTCGACGTAACTGCAGTCAATATACAGGACATCATCCCAGCTGCGTTGGTACTGGGGAGGCAATAATGAACAATATTAAGAGGAAATTAAATTAAACTTTTTTCTCAAATGGTATCAACCCATAAATCACATGGTCAGCCAATGTATCAATCATCAACTATTAGAACAATCTTATGGTTTGGGGAAAAACATAAGCATTGATAATTTGTTATCACCTTTCTTAGAATGTTTATTTAAACTTTCCTGACCCTGAATAGAGGACGGGTAGGATAATTTTGAACATCCAATGGTTGTAATTTCTGAGATATGGCACATCTAAGCAGTTGTTCACTAAGTGAATGGTGCAGAAATGGACCAATTGAGGATTTAAAAGTAATATGAGAGCCTAGTAGGGCAGGAGCACAAAAGCTTTTGAGTATCCACTTTGTTATTGTTTTCTTATAACTTTGAAACCGCAAATGTGGCAAGTATGGATGAGATGCAAAGTGTTCATCCAATCCAATCACATTTAGACTATATGACAAAATCACAAAAGTTCATTCCTTCCAAGCGTTTTTTTATTTTTATTTTCAGGTCTGGCAGTTGAAACTACTGAGATCTATCTGCTATGACATCTGGGTTTGTTTAGATGGCTATTTATTTCATTTTTCTGGAGATGGGTTTTGCATGTTTGGTTGTTGGGCCATGCATATAAATGTCTTGGGGTGTGATGGGTAGAAATGAAACAAAACCTGCATTTGTTCTTGGGTTTGTTCTTTGGGTCATCATAATATGTGGTTTGGATGGTTTATTTCGTTGCTATTTAATAGTGTTTAGTTTCTGGAATGCTACTACGATATGAAACTTTTTATCAATGATTTGGTTGATGGATTATTATTTTTTCCCCACTTTTAATACTAATATTCACATATTTGGTATTGGTTTAGGTTCACTTATATGGGTTATAATCTGTTTTTCTTATTAATGTTTTGGTTTTTTGCTGATTTGTCTTAATGTGTCTAAGATCCTGTCTTTGTTGAGTACCATTCAGTGAAGGTTAGCACCACTCCAAGGGATGGATATAGAGAAAAAAAAAAAGGAAGAAAGTAGAGGCACAAAACTTTTGTGCTCCACCTTTAACTGGCAACAGATGAACATTGCAATGGTTGGACCGTGCCCAATATCCAATCGATGGATTTCACTTCACTGAATGTGATTGGTTGCTGTTTATTGTGGATTGGGTTGAATCAGGTTGAGTTCAACTCTTATCCAACTGAATGTTAAAATCTTCAATCTGTATCCAACCCAAGCTCGTTTCAGTCAACACATCCCCATCCAATTTCAAATTGGGTTGGGTAAGGTTGTCTCTTTTCTCAAGTGATGAAAGATCCAGAGTCAAGATAATCATCAGAAATGCATCAATTTCTCCATTAGCATATGAATGCTAACATC
This sequence comes from Chimonanthus praecox, assembly GCA_022113865.1. Taxonomy (NCBI): domain Eukaryota; kingdom Viridiplantae; phylum Streptophyta; class Magnoliopsida; order Laurales; family Calycanthaceae; genus Chimonanthus; species Chimonanthus praecox. Next base: position 5,322,861 of record CM039094.1, read on the forward strand.
CACAATAATTCATAAGTAGAAAACGTTTGCAAAACCAATGTGTATTTTTTTTTAAAGATATGTTTTTGGGAATAATCCAAGATTATTTATTCTCTATTCTTACCCAAACTCAGAAAGAATATCTATTGTATTCCTTTTTTTTCTCCATATCCATCCCTTGGGGTGGTGCTAACCTTCACTGAATGGTACTCAACAGAGACACGATCTTAGACACATTAAGACAGATCAGCAAAAAACCAAAACATTAATAAGAAAAACAGATTATAACCCATATAAGTGAACCTAAACCAACACCAAATATCTGAATATTAGTATTAAAAGAGGGGGAAAAATCATGATCTATCAACCAAATCATGATAAAAAAGTTTTATATCGTAGTAGCATTCCAGAAACTACACACTATTAAATAGCAATGAAATAAACCATCCAAACCACATATTATGATGACCAAAAAATAAAGAACAAATGCAGGTTTTGTTTCATTTCTACCCATCACACCCCAAGACATTTATATGCATGATCCAACAACCAAAAATGAAAAACCCATCTCCAGAAAAATGAAATAAATAGCTATCTAAACAAACCCAGATAGATCTCAGTAGTTTCAACTGCCAGACCTGAAAATAAAAATAAAAAACGCTCGGAAGGAATAAGTTTGGAAAGCGAAATACCTGGAAAACCAGAAAAATGAACAGGGATTTGCTCCCCCTTCAGTCCTCTATCTCCAAATCTGACAACATGGGTGCTTGTATATCCATTTAAGCTATTGGATTTAGCGGAAGCAAGGGGAATAGAGATGTGAAGATGGAACGAGTCGCTCTCTATTTATAAAGAGGCCATGGATGCAAAAAAAAAAAATGGCACGCAGGGAAAAAAGCGAGGCTGGTTTTTAGAACTTTTGAGGTGGAGAGAGGATCTGTTTCGCATCGTACCGTGTTAAATAGCTTTTTATTTTCTTTTATTTTTAAAACTTTATCAAGTAAACTTATTTTGATAATCATGTATTTTATTTGATAATCACAATGAAAAAGATACAAAGAAAGAAAAGAAAACAATATCATGTATTAACTTATTTTGAAAGAAAATTTGTTGACACTATGAATTAAATTGTTTTGTATCGACTTTATATTTTATTTAAATATTATCGTGTTTATATTTTCTCAACTTTAATAATCAATATTTATTAATATCAACCTCAAAAGTCTTTTATCTCATCAATTTAAAGATCAACCAATTCACCACTCAAAATAATAATCTCTCACAGTCTCACGTATACGATGGGCGCGTGGCAATAATACAGTTCATCTTCTTCAAATGCATTTATGTTATTTTGTCATAAATGAAATATTTTACTCATAAGTTCTGACATCTATATACATTAATCACCGAAAAAAAAAAAATGCAAAGTACACGTATATTTATATATCATTACTTGTCTTTTTAAGTTTTCATCTATGTAAAACTTGTTTATCTAATGCAAGAGCATGGTGCGTCTTAGAACTTGGCGACTGAGTTAGTTAATGGAGGAGTCTGAGGATGTGTGAAAAAATTTATTTAAATGTTTTTAAATTCAAAAAAATAAATATTAAAGCTAAGAACTAATATTACAAAGTTAAAAGTTAAAAAAAAATCATCTTCATCAAACTTATTTGTGTGTACACACAACATGTAAGTGGCTAGTTTAATATCCATATGTGGTGATTGAACTAGTTAATTTGGATTTGGGAGGCACAATGTAGAGTAATTGTGTGCAAAAGGTTCACTATCAGTGTGATCCTAACCACTAAACAAGTTTAAAAGAAAAAAAAATATTGTTGAAGTTAAGAATTACTAGTCAAATGTTATTTTTGACTCATTAGACTTGGATTGACTTGATGGAATTGAAGTTTTTGTGTGCAAAAGCTACACAATATAATCAAATTTAAAAGAAAATTTCTTAATGTTAAGAAATATGATTACAACGAATAAGTTCATAAATATTTTAGTTATTGTTATCCGTCCAATATTATTTTTGACCCGATCAGCTTAATAGGACAAACTTCATAAGTTTTTATTTGAGTAAATTTAATTATTTATTTTAAATTTAAACAGACAAGAGTATAATTAAATCGGACTAACCAATCTTTATTGAAGTTGTCTTTACATTTCAATTTTTATTAAGACATTGACAAAGTTATCATTGCTTTTATCATATAGAAAATAGGTGTAGTTTTTTACTATTTAGACAATGACAGATGAACAAATGACCATGTTTGGTGGTCTAATTCACATGTACCTTTCAAATACTTGAGACGTGACAAGTGGATAAAATGATAACTTTAGTGTTTTATTACAAAACGCATTAGTTTTATCCCATTTTCGTTAAGGTGAAATTTAAGTAAAAATTATTTTATTCATTGTTCACGATTATACCATCTTAACATGAAATATATTTGTCGAAGTGGCTCAAAATCTAAAAGTTACATTATTTTAGATGATCTTCAAAACTACTCTATATTTTTATTTTTTTATTTTAAATGAAGCATAATAGGACTCACCTTGAAAGAAATAGTGCTGGCTTGGTGATAGCACACCACACCCCCATTCACTCCATTTTCTTTTCTTTGCCTTTTCCTTTTTCTTTCCCATGTCTTTGCTGTTGTTTGGTCAGTAGCTCTTAAGGCTTTCTTAAATTTTCAAAAGATAGATTAAGGAATTAAACTACCTTTCGCTTTCTTCTTGCCTTAAATATGGGCCCTAGCCCTAGCCCCAGCCCTAGCCTGGTTGGGGGGACAAGAGAGGCATGCTTCACCTACCTGCAATTTCTTGTCACATGTGTTTAGCGTGGCTTACAATACGATGCTTCAAACTCTTGCTGTAGCATGCACTACATGGCATGTAATGGGCACCACTCGAGTGAGAGAAAACAGAAATTATTTTAAAAAATAAATTTATTAATTTTGCTACTTTATATAATGATCTAATTTAATTAGGTTCAATTGTTATATGAAACTTTATGTAACATTTTACAAATGCATATCATATGTCGCTAAAATTATACATCTTAAATCATAAATTAATTATAAAATTTTACATACTTTATATCCTTCTCTCTACTTTCATACCAACACATATTTAAGAAGCTTCTTTTTTTTATCAAAATGGTAAAATGTCTATTTGTAAGACAAATGGAGGAGAGGAAGTCATTGGATGAATATGCAACAAATTAGTAGAAGCATAATAATTGATATTGGATATTGTAAGAAACCTCTCAAATATAATTTTAAATTATTTCTCTTAGAATTATTTGAAATAAAAATTTAAATGAGCCATGTCTCCATCCGCAAAACCACAATCTCTCTCTCTTCCCCACCATCACCCCACCCCCAATACCCTACCCCACCATTCTACCACTCATCTAAAACATGTTCTATTTTAACCATTCATCTTTACACCATTGAAAATCATAACTTTCCAAATTTCAAGAATCTAAATTTTTGTAAAAAATATCATTTTAAAAACACATTGTATAGTTAATGTTGTCAAGAAAAAGTAATTTCCTTATATTAATGCCATTTGGCCTAATTTCATAAATTATATCAGCCTTCTATCAAAAATGTATCTAAAATCCACACTCAAAGTTGGTTTTTTTTTTTTAATCTACTCGACCATTTACCCACAAAATTAGAAAGTGGGTGCTTTTCTTCTCTTTACTTTCATTAAAAATCCTTTTAGAAAGGTTATTTTTATAAAAAAAAAAAAAAAAATTTGCTAAAAAGCCTACACATAAAAGAGATGCATGGAATCTACTACATGCACACAAGTCATTGGATGAATATTAATGAAGGACATATGCTTATAAATGTGAGAAACACACGTAGCAGGCACAAACACATGCAGGGTTAGAATAATAATATTAATTAGAAAGATGGCTTACGTATATAAAGTACAAATCTACTCACTAATGGCACTTTTTAATTGGTTCCAAAGATGATTTATGCAAAGGACTTTGCTTTTCTTTCTTTTCTTTTTCTCTGTCTCTCTCCTTCGTAAGGTGTGAAGCCTCCACAGCAAAAAACAAGGGATGGAATAGAACATATCCAAAGGAATATACAACCCTAACTCTTCCTTGGATCTGAAGCTTGTGAAAAATAGAATACATAGACAACTCATGGGGGGTCCTAAGATGGTGATAAATATTTTAAAATAGATTTCTATATGGGCATGTGACTCTGCTGAAAATATTTTTATTGGATCAATAAACTATATTTCTTTTAGATTCTAAAAAGTATTGAGTTTTTGTGGCCTTAAAAAATGTATCTCAATCGATTTTTATTGGTCATTTGCTCAAATAAATATCTTTCAAAAGACCCATTGTCATTTTAAACGGTGGGTTCGACTCCTACGCGTGCACTAAGTGTGTATAGTAAAAGTCGTGCATGCAAAATACCTTTTTTTATTTTTATTTGGGAGGTTTGATGAACGCTAGGACTTAATGGTATAGATGTTGTGACATGTCATGTTAAAAGATATGTCTCACCCTAAGATTAGAAAAACAAAAGATGGATGTATATTATTTTCAAAACTTAAATTTACTAAAATATATCTCATATGAAATCTTTGTGCCTAACAAAAAATGTTAGGACATTAGTATTATTACTATTTTGTTATCATTGTTGTTGTTGTCATTATCATCGTTGTCGTCTTCACGATTGAAAAATAAAAATGAAATTTGAGAGCCGAAAAACAGAGACCCGAGATTTGACTTTAGAAAGCAACATCAAAGGCCCATGCACTAAAGAGAATGTGAAAATGGGTAGGTAGTGGCCAAGCCACTAAGTCCCTTCTTTCCAGCCTATTGCTATTTCGTCATATATTTCACTTATACTTAGTTTATTTTCCAAAAAACAATGGTGGATTCTACTTTGACTTTAGAAAGATTTTTTTCTATAAAAGAAGGCATATTTCAAATTGGGAATCGAATCAAACCGAACAATATCTATCAAAGGGAACAAATTACCATCAATAGTTCTATACTGATTTTTGATGCAATCAGGGTCGGCTCTAGGCATAGGCCACTTAGAGCCCTCAGACAGAAAGGGATCTCACACACTTAAACTCCTTAATATACTAGTAACAAAAGGCCCTTAAAATCTCACTCCACCTAAGGCCCCTGAGATTTTAAGGGATCTCAGGGCCAGCTCTGGATGCAATTTCACTCTGAGTGGATCTTTCACTCTGCCACTCTGCTACTATGTTATGTTTGGAATTGGAAGTGGAAAGGCTCCACTTTTAATAATTGAAGTAGTTAATTTTTATTATCTCTTTTTTATTTTATTTTATAAAATATCACAGGGTGCTATTTATAATATTTGTTTTTATCTCTTTCTAAAAGTTTCTCTCCCCCTCCTTCGTCTTATTTACATTACTTCAATTTTCTATGGAAATATCATTTTTATATGTTTAAAAATCCTAAGGGGAGTATAAATGTTCTATAAATAGAAGTCCAAACGATGGATTCATTTTTATGGGCCGACCAGGTCCTAAGGGGAGTATAAATGTTCATATGTAAAAAGCCCAAATAGATTGTCGGAATGTTTTGCTACAAAGTCCAAACGATGGATGATCCACGAATACCAGTGAAAGCAAAGATGGAGGAAATCTGCTATTATTCTTATTGTATTAATGGGCCCAATAATAGATCACCAAATCTAAGCAGTAGATCAGTCTAATGGCCCAGTCCAAAAATCCGGACTTAAGGCTCAGCTCAGTAAGATACTTTCCGCTTTGGACACATCCACACGGGGCCGCACGGTTTTGGCACTGGGCCCCATCCAACATACAGGCCCAAAATAAGTCTTGCTGAGTAGGAGGGTATGGCTGCATATAAACCCCCTCCAAATCTAGCTCATGTCCGATGTGGAGCACTTTTCCACTCTTCACAGGCCCATGCAGTTGTTCACCGTCAGACTGACCGACAGTGACCCATACAGCTCAATTTCTCTGCCTTTTTCTGCCTCCAGGCAGGGGCTATTACAATCAGCCCATTTATCAAGTGGCCTTTGTATGCACAAATTTGTATGGATTTGTCAAGAAATTGATTATATGGTGTATTTCATGATTATTTCGATTTTGATCTATGGTGTATAATGCACCTCTCGTACGCCCATGCATACCTGCTGCTGGGAATGAACAATGCTGCTCTCTCAAGTCTCTTCTGAGCCTGGCCCGAATAATGATCAGGCTTTAATTCTTTGTCCAGGCCTGAACCAATTATAAATCAAACTGAAAATTTGTGCTATTGCCCACATTTTCTCGGGCCAGATTCTTCAGGCCTTCGGTCTAAATTCCCTTCAAAGTTCAAACTGACAAATCATGCATAGTCAAAACCTCTCAAAGTTGACAAAGTTAGGACTTCTCCAAAATGGGCATATTTAATGGATTCCAGGCTAATTAAATGGTCCAAACTGCAAACTAGCTTGTTGGGCCCCTGGCCCAGTTTGAGATTGGGTTGGGTTCTCAGGTCTAGCATCAAGCCCCACTTTGCATTGACATGGGCCGAAGAGCATTCTTTGGGTCTTCTGCCATTCTAGTCGCCATCATTAACATGGGCCATCTTTGCATCATGGCCCACTATTTAGGTGGACAGATCAGGCTGTATCAAGATAGAGCCCACTATCTAATGCAGATAATACATCGCATACCAAATTTTGAATTTTTAGTGCAAAAGGAACGGCTACCAAAACCCTAAGCAATCAAAAGAAATAAAAAGAAGAGATAGATGGATTATTACAGATCTCCAAAGGGGAAACTGGACAGACCCACAGATGGATCATGAATCTGCACCGTTCCTCTGCAGCAAGAGAAACAAAGATGGAAGCTGCAGACAACAAGCTGTTTGGGGGGGTGGGGGTGGGGGGGGGGGGCAGAAGGATGGATCCTGGCCATCCAAAAGCTATTTTTATAATCCCACTCTAGCAAAGACCCTAGTTTTTTTTTTTTTTAATGTGTCCATACCTCTTGGATCACCTGACTAATCTTCAAGATATGTGCAAGTCTTCTTAACAACACACTGGGTAACTCTATACAGAGTAGCACTTTGAGGTGAAGTGGAAATTGAACTCAGAATTCCGAATTCACATTTTTTGAGATGAGTTCTTTGCCACCACTCCAACCAGTAACTTAAATAAGTTAAGCTCTGACATGAGACATGGAGTGGACCATTAGAACCCACCATTTTGATTTTAAAATTATGAAATACCTCATAATGAAAATTGGGATAAAAAATGATCATTAGACGTACGATCTAAAAATATAGAAAATTAAACACAATTTTACTATTGATTTTTAATTCTGATAAATAAAAATAGCTTCTGATCTTAAATTTTTATTTTAAAGCTCTCTAAATTATAGATTCTATATAATAATGTTTATCGAGTTCTATAATGTAATATTATCAAAAATAGTTTCTGTTACAAAGCATCTCTCTTACTCATTCGTCAATGAGTTGATTCGGAAAGATGTTGATGACCTATGTGGGTCTATACACTTTCAATAGTTGTCTTCTTCTTGTATCTTCAATTTCTAATTTTTCAATTTTAGATATGGCTTTTATATTCTATATCTAATTATTACTATTATTATCATTACTATTTATTATCAATGGGCCCATCAAATTGTCAAGATTACAAATCATGGACCCCACTTGTGCATGGAGCACGTGAGAAGACTCACTTGAATATCGCTGTATGAGTTCTCTGCGTGAAAAGAAAAATAAAAATTGAAGTAAAAGCTCTCTGGCCCTTGGTCACAATTTTTGCTCTAAATATAAAATTTCAGCTGAAATTTATCGATCCGAGTTCAGTGCAAAATATATATAATTTTAAAAAATATTGCTGATATTTAAAAATATCAAGTTTAAACTTTTCAATTTAGACTGACACCATTTTATTCGACTGAAAATTGTGACTTAGCACTTAGCTCGAATCGAAGGAAGAAGAGATACGTGAGTTTTGTTAAAACACTGAGTAAAACTCATTATTAAAAATTGACTATTAAGAAGAGGGAATTCATATGTTTATAAATCCTATAACTCAAAGGTTCACCGGTGATTTAGGACTTTGTGAACACTCTCTCAGCGTTAAGTTTTAAGATATTCGGCTCTCTCCCCTCAAATAGGATATTGAGAAAGTAACAAGTTAACAACTTGAATACTTTTACAAAAAATATTTTTTTGTAAAAAATTAATAATTTCAAGGAAATATATCCAAATGTCTGATACTTCATATTAGATTTATTGAAAGTGAAGTCACAGGAATGGATAAAGACATGTTTTTTTTTTTTATATATAATTATACCTTTTCATATTTTCAAGATAATTTAAATAGAAAAATACTCTCTTGACTCAACTGATTCAGGGATCTTAGGATAGCAAAATCAACACTCAGAGTTTTCCGACTTTGCATGTATTTAGAATAAGTATATAAGATATTTGAATAAATTTATCATCAATTCTCGCACTCCATAAGTGTAGTTCAATTGGTTGCATCCCGTTTCAAGAAATGAGAGGTTTCGAACCCCTGTGACTTGATCTTGGTGTACTTTAATAGTAGTGAACTCACCTATAAGAATTTCAGATGTGATATCCCATCGTTTTCATACGTAAATTAAAAAAAACGAGTCACACTTGAGTTATATATGGGAGGGAAACAAATTCCTTCATATTTTATCATATGCAAAGTGCAAACATATATTTTAAGCATGACGGATTGTTAGGCAGTTTGTTAACAGTCACAGTCGTCTGCATCATCATCTCTCTCTCTCTCCATCACAGACGGTGAAAGGGGGATCAGCGATCTCTTTTTAAGGAGGTGGTGAGTGGAGAAGCGGCGGATATCGGCAACAGAGGAGCAATCTTCTAGTATCCGATCCAGGTACAAGTTTTTATTCATCTCTTCTCTATTTATTTATTTTTCTTCTTTTTTTAAAAAAAATTATATGACATTAATGTTGAGTTCTATCTTTTCTTTATCTCATCAAAATTGTATTTTTCTTTTTCATAATCTACTGCATCCTTCTTAATCATATTTTAATTTCTTAAATTTTAGTGTCTCTGAGAAGAATGAAAGATCATTTTTCAGATTTCAGTTAATGAAGTTGTATTTTCTTAAAACCAAAAAGATAAATTTGTCTTCCATCATACACTTTGGGTGCATTCTAATTGGAGAAAGTTTTTAAGATTTTTTTTTATAAAAAAAGAGCTTTAATTGTTATCCAAGCCAATTCAAAAAAAAAAAAAATAATCTTCATACCGAAATGAGTCATCTTTTGTGCTTTTCTGTCGGAATTCGGAGAGGTGCTGCCGTGCTGGTTGTCAATCTGTATTGTGTCAATTGCTGCACTCTCTCTGATCAACGTATCTGAGATGGATTGACATAAGAAGCGGATAACAGTCGGCGGATTCCAGGGTGCTCCGCCATCCGTGTCCCGTATGCAAGAGCCTCACAGTCATCAGGCCCGCCAAAGAACAGAACGGCTATTGAGGAAGCAACATTGCTTGCAGAGATCTGTACCGTGCCCCCAAAGCCACGATCTACAAGAATTCCAACAGAGCAATGTGCATGTTGAAGCACCTTCCGGTTGACCTGAAGGTATGCTGAAGCCTGAAGGTTTGCCATTAACAGTAGTACTGTTAGTTGAACGGGCCATCGCTCTGCTCTGGGCTGGATATGAGATGAGGACCATTCCAGTTATTGGCTGGCCAGGCCTAATCAAATATAACCAATTAGAACTAATAAACTAAATAACTTGTAATTGGCTTCAGATCAGGGTACACGAGTCAAAAAAAAAAAATCCACCGATTTATTCAGTTATTTAAAAATAAATAAAAAATATCGATTGTGGGCTCGGTCGATATCTCGACCGATATTTATATTTTTAATTTTTTTTTAAACAGCATTTATTATTTTTTTTAAATGATTTTTTTCAAAAAAAAAATACTGAGATTTTCAAACAAAAAAAATTTGAGTAGAGAAAAAAAATCTCGGCCAGGCCGATTTTTCAACTCCTGCCTCAGACTCGGTGCTTGAGGCCCACTTGTAACATATGGGCCTGATTACTAGCCCTCATAGACAAATGTGCCGTTCATGGAATGCTTTGGCTCAGCCTATGTAGTGACCTTCTTAACAACCAACAAGAAGATAATACTCCACCTCTTTTTTTTATTCTTTAATCATCTTGATGCATCATATCATGATTTTGCATCCCCCATGTCCAACTATGGATGGCCCACTATTTAATTGTCACAACCAATTCCCAAATTGTGAAAGAAAAATGATCCCTGCTATTTTTTTTATTTCTTCTAATTCTAGGCCTTCCATAATAGACCCAAGAAAGAAATTCCTCTGAAATTCTTAGTTTCAGTTTCATCCTACATAAAGATTTGTTGTTTTTCAGAATAAAAATAAAAACCTAAAATCACTAGCCCAGATCAACATTTTAGTTTATTTCTGAATTTTTTGTCTAATTTTTTATTTTTAATTAAAATTTATATATCAACCAAAACAATCAATATGACTAAAATATCAGCTAACATTTTTATCTCCTCATGTCAGCTGACGTTAATCTTAGTGATAGACCCAATTATTAAAAGAACTAATATCCAATATATGGCTCACATGTAACTTTTGAACAATCTGATATATGATATGTTGAATATCCGCCATGATATTAACTCATACTCTTTCCATCCCATTTTAGTTGTCTCATTTGAAATATTTGTATTTTTTAAGAAACGCTTTATATAAAACTATCACTTATGTGATTTCATTCATTTTCAATACATTTTATACTATTCAAATATAAATGAACAACTATTTTAGAACAATTCCAAAATCCATATAAGATAACTAATTTGGAACAAGGGAGTATTATTTCAGAATTTTTTAGAAGAGTTTGTGATAAACAGAATAAAGTATTAATTCAAATGGGTTGGAATGATAATTAGAAATTCACCTTATTAAATGAAAGTTCTGAATTCAATTCTCACTTTATTTTAAAAAACCACTCCCTATAAAATTACATGATATTTAGAGACTCAAACATATTTCTAGAATTAATCTAATATTTTAAATAATCTGAAGCCTTTCAACATAAGAAAAATGGGAGGATGGAGTAGGTTAGGTCTAAAGGTGTTGACGATTTAAAGGAGAAAGTGAGGAAAGAAGATATGACGATGACTGTGAAAAGGTGAAATCAGTGATTTGGTAGTTGTTTCTCCACTGCTCTCTCTTTTCGACAGTGGAATCTAGAAAGAGAGGTTCTAATTGTGATTGGGATAGAAATCGAATGTTGGCCCTGGAAAGAATAGAATTCTCTTATTCTCTTCTTCTTCGTTGCCAACCTCACGTCTCTCTTCCTTGGAGATTTTGTTATGTCATTGTCACATACAACTTGACACTACATGAGGAAGCTTTTCATTAAAAAATAACCCAAGAAATCTCTCGGACTTTTATTTGATTCTGTACAATTTCAATTTTAGAAAATAAATGGATTTATAAATAAATTTCTATAAAAGCACTTCACAATTCACACATCAATTTTAATTTCAGGAAAATATATATACAATTGCTCACAATAACACTTGAATCACCTAAAATATTTTGGGCAAAATGTAGATTTTAATTGATATTTAAATCTTTAGTGATAGCGAGTCATGCACCATAGAATACATTGTCTTAACCAATGCATGTAATTGGATTTAAATGCTAGTTAGGAAGTAAACATAAAAATATTGATGATGTATTTAAAGTTTAGGATTATATTAGAAGTCCTGAATTCGACTCTCTTTAAACTTACGTAATATGTGAGGCTTGTAGGTAGTTTCGTATATCTGTGGGGTGAGATTATCCATATTATCTAAAAAAGATTTTGATATTTTTAAAATATTTAAATAAAAAAAATACTCTCTTGACTCGCCATATCTACTCAACTGATTCAAGGATTTTAGGGTAGCAAAATTAACACTCTGAATTTTCCAACTTTGCATGTATCTAGGATAAGATATATGAATAGTTTTTTTTAAAAAAAAAAAACTATTTTCTACCATTAAGTCAATATTTGGAGTTAATACAAAAAGAAGTCGCACTTAAGTTATATATGGACGAGAAAAAAGTTTCTTAAAACATTCTTTTGGATAACTAAAAGAAATATTCCTTTATCTTATTTTATCACACATGAAAAGTATAAGGAGAAAATAAGAAAAAAAAGAGAAACATAAAAGTCTCTTTCTCAAGTAAAAATAGATTTTGATTTGGAAGGGGAAATTGAGGAAAAATAAGGTCAACTTTATTTTTATTTAATAAATATTAAATAGAAAATTAGTTTTTCTTCACTGTCCACTGAAAATAAATTTTGAATTAAGAGGGCAACACGAAGGGAAAGTGGAGCTCACTTTTTTTATTTAGTAAATACCATGCTGTGAAAGGATTATTGTTGTTAAATCTGATTAGTTTTCACATCATGCACTCTTTTAAATTAGCTTATTTAATTAATAATTTATTCTAGAGCCTAGAGCAAAACAAAACTAGATGATTATGTGAAAATAACTTTATTCTTTTACGTTTTACTTTAATCTTTTGGAAAGAAGCACCATTTTCACTTTGGATAAAAATCATTCTTATTTTATCATAATAATTTTATCGAACAAATCTTAAATTATAATGATTGTAACTTGTTGATGGCTTTTAACTTGAGGTTTCAACAAAGTTTAAACATTTAAAATTTTTGAATTTTAGACATTCATTTAAATTTTATAAATTATTTTGAATTAATTTAACCTGAGTTTTTAACTCAACATTCAGTCATGTGAAATTGTTTGAATCAAATTTTCAAATACAGAACGAACCAAGAAAATTGATGGCCCCTAATGTAAGTTGACTTGTAACAGTGTATTCACTTTCACAAGCGTGCATCCGACTATTCATTTACTGTACATAGGCAAAAAGTAGTAATGAATTTATAAAAAGATATTAAATATAAATTTGAAAATTTTATTTAATTAAATACTATTTTAAAATTAATGATTAAGTTGATTAACTTATAATGAAGTTAAAAGTTATTACTTGATTAATTCAATTAATAGAATGATATATGAAAAATATATTTTGAGTATGAAGAAATAAATAGCCACGTGTCGATCTCCTGCAAACCGTGTAGAGTGCATCACGACGGATTGTTAGGCAGTATGTTAGTCTCGTTTTCAGACTACAAAAGGAGAACGGCCATCACAAATACTGAGGACTCTTAACAGTCACAGTCTGCATCATCATCTCTTTCTCTCCATCTCATCTATCTATTTCTATCTAATCTACCATTCCAGACGGTGAAAGGGAGATCGGCGATCTCTTTTTCAGGAGGTGGTGAGTGGAGAAGCGGCGGATATCGGCAAAAGAGGAGCAATCTTCTACTATCCTATCCAGGTACAAGTCTTATTCATCTCTTCTCTGTTTCCGTCTTTTTCCGTTTGGAGTGGATGAAAAGTCACTCTTATCCTGATAGTCATTAGGTTTTTTTTTTAAAAAAAAATTATATGACATTAATTTTGAGTTCTATTTTTTCTTTATCTCATCAAAATTGTACTTTTCTTCATAATCTACTGCATCCTTCTTAATCATATTTTAATTTCTTAAATTTTAGGGTCTGTGAGAAGAATGAAAGATCATTTTTCAGATTTCAGTTTATGAAGTTGTATTTTTTTTAAACCAAAAAGATAATACACTTTGTATGCATTCTAATTGGAGTTTTTTTTAATAAAAAAAGAGATTTAATTATCATCACGTACCAAGGAAGATAGAGAAAGAAAAAGAGAGAAAAAAAATTATAAACTCATCTTACTATTGCTACAAGTTAGCTCATAAAAAGTAATTAATAGATAAAATGAAGAAACCTACGTGTTCCACTCTTCTATCAATTAAAAAAAAAACCTTTAAGAAACATATATTCAAATAGTTTTTTATCAATGAATTCACTATAATCTCTTTTAAACTATTAAAATTTTAGAAAAAATTAAATATCAATTAATAAATGACTTTCACACTTTATATATAAATAGTAATTTTATACCGTAATCTCTAAAACAACTCAAAAAATATAACTCCTGTAAATAGTAAATAATAAAATTCAAGACTCCAGAGTCAAAGAAATCCTGACACATCAAGTGCGGATGGCATTCTAGTAAATGTTTTTTCGATTTAGGGTTCTTTTGTTGGAAGCCGGGATCTAAAGTCCTTGGCCTTTTGGACTTTCTGTTCTCTTAAACTCCTAGTCAAAGTCAAACACTACCACCGACTGATTTGGTAACTCATTATGCTTATTTAGAATTTATACTGAATTGGGTTGAAATTTGAAACTGAAAAATTATAAATACTTTACAAAATTTTATTTTTATGAGTTTATTAATTATGAAATTAAATATTTTAAAAATTTAACATTTAAACTGTTTTATTATAGAAAGATCATTTTAAATTCACAAATGAAATAATTATAATGTAACTTTAATTTTTTTGAATTTAGTATATTTTTTTTAAAATTCAAATTCTAAGAGATTGCAGATTCCAACTTGGTGGGGCCAGAGTTCCTCTAAGGAAACTTCACGATCAAGATATTAAATAGAGCGCTTAAATGGTATTTTTAAATTCAAACTGAGTTTGAATCTAGAATCCTTTGATTCATTTTGAGTTGATTGAGTTCAGATTGAAAACTTCTTTATTCAATTCAATCTATATTTATTTCGTATTCAACAGTCAAATGAATTGAATGTTTATCATAGTTCAAACTTTTTGAGAAAATTTGTTTGAGTGTATTTGATTTTGTTGAGTCTTTAGTTAAGTTACAATTGGTCATATAATTTTTTTTTTTAAATCATTTAATTATTTAACTCAGTTGTAATCTTTTAACATAAATCATCCCCATTAAATCCCCACAATAGTTTTGTTATCATTCAAACTAAAATAAATATCAATTAAAATTTGTGTTTATCCCTGCAATACTCTCTAAATCCATTTTCAACCCACTTGATCGTTATTTTTAAGTATTAAAATCATTGAAACAAGCTTTGAAATAACAACGTAAATTATGTACGAATATTGCACTAATAACTAGTGCAAAAATTTATAAGTAGTAAAAGGACATCTTACATCGACATAGTTTTGAGTCATGAGTTTTCGTGATCAGATTTAATCAAATTTTATAAAATTAAATAGTTAGTTGTTTGTATAAGAATTTAAAAAATATTTTATTAAATATATAAAGCCATCTGAATTAAACCTAAATAAAACACAATTCAAGTGAAGTTTTCTAATCTTTATTAATTTTTTATTTACATCAAATAAATAATTTATTTTTCATAATTGATATTTTTTACCATTTAAACTTTAATTTAATAAGATTAATTTATAAAAATATAACTGTTTAAGAGAATCTGACTTGGGAAGTGATGTCAGGTCAGTGTTTTCGAAGCATCGACTTAGTCGAAATATCAATCACCCCTTTTTGCGTCCACTTTTACATTTAGGTCACGGCTTAAAGAACAACCACCAAACATGCATTCCTTAATCAAAGTACAGGAGTCCACGGCCACGCCACGCCACGACACGAGTCAGATTCCTCTGCCGAAAAGAGAAAAAGTGGCATGTAGGCTCATACTCTCGGCTTCCTTTCTTTCAAGTTCCAATCCAAAAGTCAGAAAAAACTCAGGGAGGGCCTCTCTTCCTTCTTGGGTAGATAGGTTAGTCAAATCTCTATATCCTATCCGGTTTCTTTTTTATTTATATTTCTTAGCTTAAGATTTCTCTTGGTAGGGTTTTGAATATCGGGAATATCGGGAAACTATATGCTGCATTTGTAAGGTTGAATTTACACCTATTTGTTACTGATTTAGTAGAGAGAAAAAGGGGGTCAATTTGAACAATGTTTTTTCAACAGCCGGGCCGATCAAAATCTCCTTCCAAAGAGTAGTGCAGTGTACCAGTTTCGTCACAACAATGGCTGCGAGCTTCACTATTTTGGGGTTGGACTAGGAATGGCTGGCTGAGTGGCTGATTACTTTTAACTCTTGGGCCCAACTCAATTAATTTGTTGATGAGGTTGTTAAATAGATTAAGATACTCGACCCAAGTCATGTCTGCCTGATTGGGTTGGCGAGTTGGTTCAGAAAATGTTGAACTTGATCAGGTCAAGTAACTTGGATTTGGTAACAATCCAACCCAAACCCAAATATGTATTAAACAGAATAGGACAGAGGATTGAGCGGAATTGAGATACGCAATCCAAATTCTATTTTTCAGGTGAAGTCAGAAATTGTAATCCTTAAATTTGAATACCAAAATGCTCTGTGGAAATTTTCTCCATTCACCAAATGGAAACTCTTCTTCCTCACAGACCCCAGACCCATGGGCCACCTCATTTTGAACTTAGTTGAGAATGAGAAGTTTTGAAAAGATCGCCTCTCTATCATCCAAACCATATTGTCTCTGTGTTGCTTTCTTTGCTATGCAACTTCCAGTTTGGTACATATTGCTTGATTTTAGCTTTAGGAAAACCTTATTTATAACTTTTCTTATTTAGGAAAATTTACTGAGTACAAATGAGGTAGCTTGAGATCGGCCTCTAATACCACTTGTTAGGACTTGGGTATCCAGATCAAAAGACTAGCTTGTTAGGTGGAGTGACTGAAGTACTTTCTAAATCTCTAAATCTCCCTCTACACTTCCAACGTGTGACTCTTTTGCAGCAAAAAAAATCACTCCTGATGTAAAGCTCACTGGGAGTCCATAATGTTGACCTTAGAATCTTAGATATCATCCTAGCCTAAGCTGACAGGGATAATGACTATGGTTATGGTGATGATGATTGCCTGACACTAAAGAACAGTGTGTATTTAGAAGTTATGATCTAACTTCTTTTTTTTTTCGGCAGGGTTTGGAAGTGACTTCGTGTTAGTGAAGTTGTTTCTGGATTGATTTGATGCAATGGCAAATGCTACAGAGCATGCCTGCCCATCTGCCATGAAAGCCACATCAAATGGAGCTTTCCAAGGGGATAATCCTCTCAACTTTGCACTGCCTCTTGCCATTTTGCAGATATGCCTCGTTCTCTTCCTTACTCGATTTCTTGCTTTTCTTCTCAAGCCTCTTAGGCAACCTCGAGTGATTGCAGAAATCATTGTAAGTTATCTTTGCCAGCTTTGTTCCACATATATATCATGGGAGTGTCTTTCTCGGGTTTACTTCTACTTTCATCTTCCAAAGTCAGTTATAACAATCTCTTTTAGTCAGTGTCTTAGAACTAAATGCAATGAATTAATTAAAATCAATATACTAGTGTGTAGAATAACATGAATTCATAATTTAACCTCTTCTATGTTTTCTTTTTTCTTTTCTTTGCCAACTCAGGGTGGAATTTTGCTTGGGCCATCAGTGTTTGGTCGCAGTGAGAGATATCTAAATGCGGTTTTTCCCTCTAGAAGCTTGACAGTTCTGGACACACTAGCAAACATTGGCTTACTTTTCTTTCTCTTCTTGGTGGGACTAGAACTGGATCTGAAGGCCCTTCGACGAACGGGAAGAAAGGCCCTCAGCATTGCCATTGCTGGGATCAGTCTACCCTTCATCCTTGGGATTGCTTCCTCATTTCTTCTCAAACAAACAATCTCCAAAGGTGTACATGGGCCACCTTTTCTTATCTTCATGGGTGTGGCCCTCTCTATAACTGCCTTCCCAGTCTTGGCCCGCATCCTTGCAGAGCTCAAGCTTCTGACTACTGATATCGGGCGAATTGCCATGTCGGCTGCTGCACTCAATGATGTTGCTGCATGGATACTTCTTGCCCTTGCCATCGCACTATCAGGCTCTGGACGTTCCCCCATTATCGCCCTGTGGATCTTACTCTGTGGAGTCGCATTCGTCATATGTTCATTCTTCATTGTTCGTCCAATCTTTTCCTGGATGGCCCGCCGTTGTCAAGATGGTGAACCTGTGGATGAAATGTACATCTGTGCAACACTGGCCTTTGTTCTTGCAGCGGGGTTTATCACTGAGACTATTGGAATTCATGCCCTCTTCGGGGCTTTCATCTTTGGGACTTTCATCCCAAAGGAAGGTCCCTTTGCTGGTGCACTGGTTGAGAAGGTGGAGGATCTCATGTCAGGCCTTTTTCTCCCATTGTTTTTCGTTTCCAGTGGGCTGAAAACCAATGTGGCTACCATTCAGGGGGCTCTATCATGGGGTCTTCTTGCTTTGGTTATACTTACTGCCTGTCTGGGGAAGATTGTAGGTACCGTTTGTGTGTCACTTGCGTTCAGGGTTCCATATCATGAAGCTCTTGCACTTGGATTTCTCATGAACGCAAAAGGCTTGGTTGAACTGATTGTCCTGAACATTGGTAAGGATCGAAAGGTAATTAATCCCCCTCCATCCATATGATTCCAATTTTGTGCAATCACATTTTAATGCTGCGAGCGGAATGTTTGCAATGGGCTTCATCTTAAGATAGTGTTGCTCTCTTTGAATAGAAAATTGAGCATTTGAAGGGACTGTAACTGGGGTGCTGTCTAGAAAATAAGGATACAACTATTTTCGAAAAAATGCATAACCATCTCATCTTATACATACATATAATTGCATTGTATCCTCTCTCTCTCTCTCTCTCTCTCTCTCTCTTGTGTTAGAAAACCATGACATGATAACATTCTTGAGGAAGAACTTACTCTCAAAAGCTAGCCATTGAGAGGAGGGTGCAAGTGTTATATGGAGTCTCGGTTTCTCAAATTAATCGATGTGAGGCTCTTGTCATTGATTGACTTCAAGCTAGATTGTCCAAGTCAAAAGCTATTTGTATCCCAAAGACGTCATCAATTGTGATGAATCACTGCTTCTACTACTCTCTGGTAATAGTTGAAATGAAAATTGATTTCATTGATAGTTCAACTCCATTTATTCTTGTTTTGTTTAAAGGGCATGAAAAGAGGCAATCTATTTGATTGTGTTCTGATGCAATTCATCTATTTGACTGTTTTTTTTATGCAATAGCAAGTCACTGATGGTTTACTTGGATAGGATGGATGACTTTGTACCCGTATGCATTTGGATTGCTGTAGAAACCAGAAGCCACATATTCCTTGTCAGCCTTGTTCACACTGATTTTTTTTAAATGGTAACTATTTTATTTACAAAAGAGAAGCTTTACAGCAAAGAAAAGGAAAACCAAAAAGCGGGGAGAAGGCCGCGCCACCCCAAAAGATCAGAAATAATTGTAGAACTCTTAAATTCAAGTCAGAAAATTGGAAAAATTAGCGCTCTCTCGATGCAGTTTTTGGTTCTTGGACCACCCCGAATGCATAGTTATTGTAAAAAAAACTTCTGCTCCCTGATCTTCTTGCAACAGTGGTAGCAGAGCCTGCGACTTGGAAATGCTCTCCCGTTCTTTATTTTTCCATTATTACTAAAGTCATGTTTTCTACATTGCTGCAGGTGCTGAATGATCAAACATTTGCTATAATGGTTCTCATGGCTCTCTTCACAACCTTCATCACTACACCACTTGTTGTGGCGGTTTATAAACCTGCAAGGAAATTAATCTCTCCCTACAAGCACAGAACTATTCAAAGGAAAGACCGAGACACTGAACTAAGGATTTTGGCCTGCTTCCATAGCACAAGAAACATTCCAACTATGATTAATCTTATTGAGGCCTCCAGAGGATCTGAAAGACGCTCGAAGCTATGCATCTATGCCTTGCATCTGATGGAGTTCTCAGAAAGGTCATCTACAATTCGCATGGTGCACAAAGCAAGAAAAAATGGGCTTCCATTCTGGAACAAGCTGGGGTCACCCAATAGCAACGAAGTTGTCATTGCTTTTGAGGCTTTTCAGCAGCTGAGCAGAGTCTCTGTAAGGCCAATGACTGCAATCTCTGCGCTCTCAAACATCCATGAGGATATCTGTGCGACTGTAGAGAGGAAGAAGGCAGCACTTGTGATCCTACCATTCCACAAGCACCAGAGGCTTGATGGTGTCTTGGAATCTACTCGCGCCGAGTTCCGGCAGGTCAACCGGAAGGTGCTTCAACATGCACATTGCTCTGTTGGAATTCTTGTAGATCGTGGCTTTGGGGGCGCGGTACAGATCTCTGCAAGCAATGTTGCTTCCTCAATAGCTGTTCTGTTCTTTGGTGGGCCTGATGACTGTGAGGCTCTTGCGTACGGGACACGGATGGCGGAGCACCCTGGAATCCAGCCGACTGTTATCCGCTTCTTATGTCCATCCATCTCAGATACGTTGATCAGAGAGAGAGCAGCAATTGACACAATACAGATTGACAACCAGCACCTCTCTGAATTCCGACAGAAAAGCACAAAAGATGACTCATTTCGGTATGAAGAGAGGCATGTTGGGAACATGGATGAAACGAAAGCTGCCATACAAGAGTTCAGCATGTGCAATCTGCTGTTAGTGGGTCGGCTTCCAATGGGAGCTGCAGCGGCTGTTCTAACTGAAATGGGTGAATGCCCGGAACTTGGTCCAATTGGAAGTTTGTTGACATCACCAGCCTTTCCTATAGCAGCATCAGTTCTTGTAATGCAGCAATATTTGGGTGAGACGACAGCTAAAATATCATCAGATTCTCTTTCAGCAGACAGACCGATAGTAACTACTGATTCTGAGTGTGAAGATTAATTAGTTTTTACTTATTTATTTTTGAATTGGCTTGGATAGCAGACATGGGTTGCACAACTTTGCAGCTAATTAAAATGTTCAAATGCAAACAATTTGTAGGTTTTTCGTCAATAAGAACATTTTTCAGATGAGTCGGTTGACGTCAAATATAGTTACAATTGCTCCTTTCCATGAACAGAATCTTCAATTCCAACTCAGTCACAAAATTTACTAGAACAACAACAATTGTGAATTGTAAACAGATACAAGGCAAGTAATATGAGTTCATACTGCCTTTTTTTCAGAGAGAGATTTCAAACTGCCATCTCTCCAACTTTATACAGAATAATTGTTAGGTATCTGTCATTTGAATAGGCATAGATTTTGTTGATCACCACACTGTTGGAATTATTGACTCGATTTGGGCATCCGAGATTTTTGGATTTGTATTTGGAAATTTCTTCATTTTGGAAAATTTCTTTCTTCTATCCTTTCCTCTTTATTGTTTTAAAAAAATATATGAGAGAAAACAGCCGAAGATTCCTGATTGGCTGTGTGGCCCCTCTTTGGTTTGAGAGAGGAGAGAAAATCTGACAGAAGAAATTTGTGGGGGTTTTGTTTGGTAATTGAGAGAATCGATTTTGTTTTGAGAAAGATTTGTATCTGTATCTGAGATTCCTATCTTTAGAAGTAGGCGTCGGGCCAACCACGTAAAAGTTATGATTTTCTCCTTGTGAATGTTAGATTTTGTGTTTGATCGCATCCGTTGCGTCTTTGAATTGAATTTTGGCAGGCACATGGATTATTCCTTATGCCCCATATGTAAGAATGGTGCAAATTTCTTTTCTTTAATGAAGGGTAAGAATATTATTCACTGGAAAAAGGAAAGCGAGGAAAGGGGCCCAGAAATACAACAAAATTAACAAGCCAGGGCATGGCAAGAAAGGGAGCGAACCTCAGTAATACCAGAAGATAGCCTCAGTTGTTGATCAAAGTACCACCTCTAGAGGGGATTTCACCAAGAGTAGATAACTGTACAACAATCTGAAAATATTGGCTAGAATAGGAGAAATACAAGCCATATCACAATAGAAACATTTCGTAGCAGCAGCAATTTATAGAGTGCAAGTTTTCCAATCAGTGCGAACACTCTTCAACATACGAAAAGCTTCCAAACAAAGCTCTTTATTAATCAAAAACTGTAATCCATTTTCCAGCGCAAGAAGAGTGGAGCCGTAGTTGTTTTGGCTGCTCAAAGCCCAATTAGAAGATCCAATGATCACACCATCGGCACCAATGAATAGGTGAAGAATGTTATCCAGACACAAAGAATTAAGCAGCATGGAATTGTTTATGGAGGGAAGGGTGTGAAATTCAGGAGTTCATTTGTGAGATGGATCCTAGAGTCCAATAAGGACTCTCGGATCCGATCAAGATATCCATTAAGATAATGGGCCGGTCGCGGACCGTCCATGGACGGTCCAATGGACGGTCCGAAAGATTGAATAAGTTTAGAACTCTCTCCTAGGGTATGAAATCGAAGGATTTCGAAAAGCAGGAACCTCTCGTCGCTGCTCTCTCTCGATTGTCTCTCTCTCGGCTCTGTTGCTGCTCTTCATCGATCTTTGCTCTCTTCTCTGAGACCCTCTCTTTCTGGGTCTTTTTTTCTTTCTCGATCTCTCTCTTGTCTCTCTCACCTCGTTCGCTGCCATCTCTCTCGCTGCTCTCTCTCGATCTCTGCTCTCTTCTTCGAGTCTCTTTCTTTCTGGGTCTTTTTCTCTCTTTCGGTCTCTCTCTATTAAGATAGAAACCCCACCAAAACGCTCAATCCCTTCGGTCCTGCAAGGCCCAGAGAAATTGTCTTCGAAGAAAAAGGCATCGACTGGAGGACTCTGTAGAGGAGAACATCAAGTACTCGATCCAGCCGTTCTGTGACCACTGTCGCTGTGTTGGTATGCAATATCTTGTTTATAGTTCTTCCTGAATTCCATTGATGTTGGGGTTTTGTTTTCTTATTGGGGTTGGAGATTTTTTATTGGGGTTGTTTTCTTATTGTTTTTGTTTTTATCCAGTTTTTCTTCTAGTTGCCAATTTTTTTTTTTTTCCCCTTCAATTTGCTCAGGTAAAATTAGTTCCTGGATTGACTTGGATTCAGAAGATGAAATCCTTAGGCTGGATTCAGAAATAGCTTTGAAGCAAGAAATTGCATGGGCTTCACATCTGTCATTACAGGTCTGTTAATGCTTAATATTATCTCTAATTTTTCATTCAGAATTTGAAATAGCTTTTCTTATAATTTCTTGAAATGAATGGCCCTCGACCTTCTATTGAAACTTGGAGGAATGAAATGCTTTTATAAACTTTTGGTGACACCAATTAAATGATGCAACAATAAAGTGATTGATTTTTTTTACTTCGTGATTTTTGTTATTGCAATTGTCTTTGTTGTTGAGGTCGCTGCTGTTTTTCCTCTTGTTCATTTGTTACTACTATTGTTATTTGAGTTAGGAATCATAGTTTTTGAATCTTTTTGGACAAAGTCTATGTTTGTATTGGATGAGAACCTTTGATGGAAAACATACATGGTAGGTTTAGGGATACAATGGTTTGGATCTGAGTAAATTCATATACACCTCCTATTTGTCGAATCTCAATCTAAATCCGACATGGATCGTGGATGTAGGATCCAAAACCACATTTGCAACTAGATTGTACCTACATCTGAATTTGCATATTCATTTGAATTGATTTGGATTCAGATTTGGATTTGGGTTCTCTGAGTTTATTTCACTATATTAATTATGCTACATGTATGTATGCACACCCCTTTAATTCATACTGTTTAAACCTATGTAGTTTGGAATAACGGGTTATTGGTTGCAAACTTAAGACCACTTTAAATTGTGGATTTGGATCCAAAAACTTGAATGAATTTGAAATTTGCTCCCAAATACATATTTGGGTTTTTTTTTTTTTCGAATTTTGGATTCCATTTACATCCCCAGGTATACTGATAGAAACTTCTATGATGGGGAACTAAGAGAAATAGGTTGGTCAAATACTTTTGTACCTATAAATTAGAGAAACAGTAGTTATTTTTGTTAGTCAAATTCGATGTTTTGAAAATTGAATTGTAGCATAGAATCATTATATATGTTAAAAGTAGTTATCTTTGTTGGTCAAATTTGATGTGTTGGGGTTTTGTTTTCTTATTGGGGTTGGAGATTTGAGTTCATTTCTATTGGTTTTGATGTTGCCATTAATATTAATTTAAATAGGTTTTAGGTAGATTTTTCAACCGGATGTTGAACCTGATCTGGTTCTTGTTATAATTTTTATTTAATTTATTTTTCTATTCTTCTCCTTCGCTCTAAATGCAGTCTTTCGTCTTTTGGGTTTTGGGTTCTTTTGCTTCTTTTCTTGTTATGATTGGAAAAGAGAAAGGAGAAAGGGCCATTTTTTAGCAGTGCTTTGCTTTTGAGGACTGTTTGGGTGCAGGGATGTACTTCTCAGAAAATTAGAAAAACAAGAGAATCTGTTTTCTTAGAAACACTTTCCTGAGAAACTAAGTACTGTATGTGGTGTCTTTTTAATATCTAGATGCTATTTTACAGCAAATTAATCTCTGTTCTCTAGCTGACACAGGTCATATAAAAGCCAATCACATGGAATAATTTCTCATTGTTCTTCTCTCTTAAAGATTTTAAGAAATTTGAATTGAGGCATCATACCCATCTCGCAGCAGAAGCCAACAGATGCTCATTAAACATGCATGGAAATTATTTTTTTCTCCTTCTACATAAGAAACCCATAGCAAAAAGGGTAGAAAACCAGCATTTGTGCCCATAGCAAAAAGGGTAGAAAACCAGCATTTGTCAAAATGAAACCTAAGGTCTTGAGTGACGGAGAATTATCATTTATCTTCCATCTTCTCCTTTTGGATCCATTCTCCAAGAGAAAGTGGGACCCACAAATAGTGAATCTTCTCCTCCTCCTTTTTAAAATGTTTTATTTTTATTTCCCAATAGCATTTATGAGTTAGTGAATTATTAGTTGAAATGTTTGAATAGAAACAAGGAATATGAATTTCCAATATTTTGTTAATGCATTTTCTCACTTTTGCTTTCTCAGGTCTGATTTTGGAAGTCCACGAAAGAGATCACCAACAAGTGGACCACATATGAAATTTTATTTTAAATGTATTTTTTTTATTTGTTTTGTATTAAGGATATTTAGCCCAATTTATTTTGTTTTAGTGTTTCGGACTCTAAGATGATCTTGACCGTTGATTTGGTCACTCTATCAGTCTCTCACCAGTGGATTTATTATTTTTAAGTTTTATAATGATAAATGATATTTTACTAGTTTTACAATTTTTAATGTCAAAGACAAATACTCAATAAGAAAAAAAATAATAAAGGAATTAATTTTAATTACTCATGTGGATGTTGATAGATATATCAAAAATGTCAATTTTTTAATACATAGTTCATAAAAAATATTTTTATCAAATTAATTAATATTTTTTAACTATTATAAAGTTTAAAGATTATTACCGAGTCAAATTGGGCTCAATAAGCTTATTGGACCCTTAATGGGCCGCAGACTGTCCAATAAGCCTATTTTATTTTTAAGTTTTATAATGATAAATGATATTATACTAGTTTTACAATTTTTAATGTCAAAGACAAATACTCAGTAAGAAAAAAATAATAAAGGAATTAATTTTAATTACTCATGTGGATGTTGATAGATATATCAAAAATGTCAATTTTTTAATACATAGTTCATAAAAAATATTTTTATCAAATTAATTAATATTTTTTAGCTATTATAAAGTTTAAAGATTATTACCGAGTCAAATTGGGCTCAATAAGCTTATTGGACCCTTAATGGGCCGCGGACTGTCCAATAAGCCTATTGGACTGTCCAGATCCATATCTTAATGGATCCTGTGTAAATGGGTTGGATTTGGACAGTCCAATAATGTAATGGGCTGGATCCGGATCTTGGCAAAATGGGCTGGATCTGGATCCATTTACACCCCTTACCACTGTGAATAGATGGATTGGATGGCTTAATGGAAGTGCTGAAAGACCTGATGTGTATTTGATATATTTGATAGGGGGGTTTTCATACATCCCGAGACATTAGTTGAGCCTGGCACTAGGACACCTCTAGACCTAAAAAAAGTTGCTGAAAGTGATCCATGACAGTACCTAGAATGCAGATTTGTGTACTATAAAAATATAATAAATCATGATAGCAGAGTACTCTCACTGTCTCACATCACTAAAAATAGTGAGAAAATTTAGCTTTTAAGATATGTCATTGTTGGTAGGCCTCATGCTTAACTTAATAAATTACTGATCAACATTAATATAATTTTTTTCAATGTGCTCGTTACAACCTCACATTTACATCAATTTGAATTTCTTAAATGTTGATGAAATAACTTCTCAATTGAATAAGGTGGAATTTCTATCTATAGAAATTTAATTAAAAATTCTATTGCAAAAACTCTAACTTAGACTAAATTTAGGTTTAGGATCGATTTTATGGAACAAACAAATCAATTCAAGTACCACACACGAACTCCACTTGTGTAGCCTAAAAATTCATGTACATATCCATCTCCTCTCCCAAGTCCCAACTCCGAAGTTCCAATTTCTAACCCAGTCCTTCATTGCCCCATATACCTTAGGGCTTTTCTCTCATTAATTTTTTATTTTTAAATTTTAAATTTTAAATTTTGAAAAACATAGAGCCAAAATAATTTTAAAGAAACTTGAGTCAGGTCAAATTATTTAGAGAAAAAGTTGTCTCTTATCCTCTTAACCTTTTTAGCAAACTTGATCTGATACAAAATTACAAACTTTATGCTGTTTAACTTCCAACTCATAGATTAATCTTAGTGTTTTAAAAACTGAATCATTGATTTACATAATTTTTCTACCATAATTTAATTGAGAGTAAGTTTAACAACCAAATAAAATAATTTTGAACATAACTTTTAAAATCATAATAAATTGATATACCTAAAATATTTTATAAAAAACTATGAATATTTAAAAATTGTATAACAACTACCATATTAATACATTTGAAAATGATGTTTTAAAAGGAAAATTAAGATAAATAAAAATTATGAGTTACTCAACAAACGTTTACTTTTTACAGTAATATTACGAAAATATGATAAAATCACGATATTAACGGTTTTAAAAAAAATATTAGTTATAACCAGTGGTAAATTTTTTGATAACATTGATAATGGTATTTAGAATTAAAATTATGTGGCATTGGATAATTTGATGATTGAATATATATTACATTACGAACTATATTTTATTTTATTAGATAATTACAAAATTTATTTATTTCTTTGGATATATTTTTACATTAAATCATAAATGTATTATATATTATATTATTTTTTTAGTTTTATATTTATTATTAAAAAATAATTTTTAAATATTAAATTTTTGTGAGATTTTTAATAATATCTCATGAGAATTTAAAATTTTGAAAATATTTTGATATTATAAATAGGCGATAATATCTCGAGTACTGTACCACTATCGGCATTTTTCGGATAAGTGACTCAACAATAGACACGTGTACGGTAGATAGAGCTCCTTAAATTTACAAAATTGTACTCGAGCTCTACGAGCATAAAACAGTTATACACAGACCCGGGAAATGATAGCTTCTTATCGTCTCCAGTTTTTAAGCGCCAAATGCTCTTAGCTTCTAAACGTAAGGTTGAGAGTCGAGGGACTGAAACGAGAGAGACAGAGAGAGACAGAGAAATGCAAACCCTAATGCTCTGCGAGAGCGTCTCCAGGGCACAATTCAAACCTTTCGATCCGAAAACCTTGACATCTCTAAACTCTTCTTCTTCTTATTCGCCTTCTATAAAATCGAAGCTTTCGAAACTTTCTCCTCGGACTTTGCCTCTCTGCTTTTCCAGGTGACTTCGATTTCCCCTATTCTCTACTCCTTTTCGGATGATATCTACATGCCAACTTGAAATTATCTGGAATTCAAGAAATGCGATGTTTTTCCTTCTCCTTTGAGAAGAATTCCATTGAATGCGACACCCTTTTGTTGATTTGCTCCGCTAACTTCCATTTTTCTGGTTGCAACTTGAGAACAGCTGTGGAGTGTTAGAACGCTCTGTGAGGCTAAAGTTGGCCTTTCCCATTTTGAAATTTTAGATGGGTTTTCTGTGACGTACTAATTTTTTATACTCATGAAGTTTGGGCAGATATTTTCGTTAAAAGTTTTTGAAAGTAGCTGAAATTCATGAAACTTGTTTAATCTCCTTTCGCAATGAAACTAGAATTTGTGATGAATTTGTGGAAGTTACTGAGAATTTGCAAACTTCTATGAGAAATCTAGGGAGTTTGGACTGCCCATCAGTTTTTGAGGTAGGACCCACATGCTTGGGTAGGATGGTACTAAATAATGTGCACAGGGGGTGAGTGCAAAAATTGAAACACAAAGTTTTAGCCATAAGATAAGAGGCCATAAAAACGAAAGGTTGACATTAAATTTGTGAAATTTCAAGCTTAAAAGAGGTATTTCAACATGAATTGTTATTTTATGGCCTTATGTTAGATGGCTGGGAACTTAAAATGATTTTGAATTTTTAGTACTTCGATAGGTCTGAATGTTTTCTTCTATTTTCAGCATAATCTTCCCAGGTGTCTTCTAATTTCTAAAATTCCTACAGATGTAACTCAGCAGCACAAACTACAGGGAATCCCAGGTCACTATTCATGCTTATCTAAATGCAGATTTATGTGAAGCATGATATAACTGTGGAAAGTTCAAAAGAACTTTTTAAGGTGCTTTATTATAATCTTTGCAAATGAAATACTGGTGCAGGTATTCAGCGCAACAGTCTCAATATGCAAACAAAGATGAAAAGTTGTTCGGTCACTCTACTGAATCATCTTCAGCCAGTATTCATGGCACTGTAACTTCTTTCAACCTCCTAAAAGTTCTATTGTTGACCTTGCTGTTGTTCTTTCCAAACAAGTTAAAATTCTAAAATTCTCTACTATAAATTAATCCACCATCCCTTTCATTCTTTTAGAGCAGGTAATGTTTAATGGGTTGAATTTTAATGTATGACTAATCTTGAGAATTTCTTCTTCTTCTTTTTAACTTTTCAATAGCATAGTTGGTATGCCTAAAACAATATGTAATGTGTCAGGGTTTGAAAATGCCACAAAGAATCCTTGCTGCATTTGCAGGTCTAGCCCTCTAACACACCCATCATAGTGATCCTCAGTTAAGGTTTAAAACATTCGTTACATGCCTTGAAAATTTAGGGACCTGAGTTCAAGGTTGAGATGATCAGTGGGCCCCAAACTTGACAAGCATCTTGATCCAAATATTCTACACATCCGAACCATCTGACCTGTCAAAGGATGGGCACCAATCTGCCGAAATGGGCCATGGGAAATTCCAGATTTAATGCTGTACATACTTATTGTGGCTTACTTGTGTTTTCATTGATTTATTACACCTGAATTTCTGATAGCCATTAACAACGGTTGCTGCACCAGTGAAGCCCCATATAAAGCACGTATTACAATTCTAGTCTGTATAGGTGTCATTCATTCATAGACAAGAACTTCCTTTTATTTCTTACAGATACTATAATAACAGTTTTTGTATACGTTCAAGCCTAAGGTGTAATGTAGACTTCCCTTTTGGTGGTCTGACAGTTGGGATTTGGTTTCAGGAGCTCAGATTTTGCAATCGTAACAGTAGCAAAGCAACTTCGAAGTCAATCCAAATTCATCAAGATTTTAGTCACATCAACAAATCTACTGCAGAAATTTGCATAAATAATGAAGACTCCATGTCTACATCTTCCAATCAAGACACCATGCAAGACTCTGATAGTTCATGTCACAGAGGACTGAAATTTGCGCTGCTATTTGGATTGCTCACCTTTCAAGGATCTCAGCAAGCAGTAGCTGTTTCAGACTTTGCTAGTGGAATGCAATCTATTCCTTATATAGGGGATCTTGGTGATATTAGCACAGGTTTTGCTTCAGTTAGGAAAGCCTCCTTTTAGCTTTTAATGTTGACATTCCAATTACTGCAATGCCTATATCATCCTTGCTGTTTTTTTTTTCATAGTTATGACATTGTTAGAAGTTAAACTAACATTGTAGAATTTAAATTGGGTAGATCAAAGCATCATATGTTTTTCCCTACTTTTCTTTTCTGGTGATACAAAAATGAATCAAATCGATCTTACTGGCCTCATTGGTCAGTTACCATTTAACAAAAAGTTGTTAATGATGGACATGATGCTGATAAATTAAGTGTTTGGAAAAAAAAGAAATGTGATACACTGTTGACATATGTATCTCTAACGTATCCCAACTAATTTCCATAAGAAGTAGAAAAAAATGTATAATGAATAACATATATACATAGTGTATAACAATGCTGGAGTACAGCAAAAGCTGAGTACTGCAGTTTATTTCCAATAGCCATGTCAGTATGGTTAACATACATTTTCAGGAAACAAAGTGGTCTAGCTTAATGACTCCTATATTTTCAGATTTGTAAAGCAATTCGTTTTAGTACAATAATAATTTGATCAATATTGGGAAAAATGACTTTGATGATGACGATGGTATTGATTTGATCTGTTGAAGTGTCATTGACAGCAGTGTTAAAAAATATTGGCTTTGTGTCATTGTCAATACGAATTACGAAAGTACTTTCTACTTTTATTAAATATTTTTTTAGTAGATTATCAAACAGATAATTTAACTATCATAGCTTATCTAATTATATATTTTATTGCAGGCCTTTTTGCTGATATTTTTCTCCGAGCTAGGGGACAAGACATTTTTTATAGCGGTAAAGATACACCTGTTGTGGCAATTGTTTAATCTGTGTTACGAATCAACCTAATTCATGATGATAGGTTTTCATCAGGCCCACCCTGTGATTAGTGTTGGTTCTTAGTTGGGCCTCACTAAGATTACCATGACTGACTTGTCACGGTTGACATTCATATAGTGTAAATAAATTCAGTTTCTGGTGACTAGAATTTCCAAAAGGTAAATGCTAAGGGTGCCTCTGAATGTAGATTTGGATTTTCATTCACTGATGTGGCTTCTTACTTGTTGGACATTTCTTGTAGCTCTTGTCAATCCAACCAATTGTGTTTGCCACATCAGCAATGTTTAGAAGATGGTCATAATCCCCTGTTGCATATAGGATCTCCCTCTGCAAAACAATTGTGTGTCCTTTGCTGCTACTTAGAGATTAGACAAAAAATTCTCCTGTTGCTCATGGTTATTAATACTGGTTGAATTATTTCAAAGTCAGGTGAAGTTTCTCTTGTCCAATGGTAGGAGGTCAATGCAGTCTATCTGTTCTACTATGTTTGTGTGTGTGTGTGTGGATATATTTGGACATCTACTGTATCTTCATTGCATTCACATAAAATTCTGCACACTTTATACAACATAGATCCTTCCAAAGAACTCTTTTTTTTTTTTTTTTTTTATATTCATGATTGCTACATAACAGATGGGTTATGTTGCTACATATGTTCTGTGCAAGATTTTTAGAGAGTTGGATATGAGTAGTCCCAAATTTCAGATTTTCTCCCATTCTTTAGGATACGAGTCAAATTCTCCATTGTGATGCTACAGAAAGTGTAGCTTTGAAACATCAACATTCAAGGTGAAATTTAAATACTACTAAATTGTGATTTTAATTCCTTGAGCAGGCACTTTTGGCAGCTCGGAATTCTGGGCTTGTTGTTTTCATTGGGACATTTGGCGCACTTGCGTAAGTTACTAAATGGAACATATGCTTATTTAGATCTCCATTTTCTGTATATGAAAATCTCATATTTTATTCATCAGTAACAATCTTCAGTGCATGTACAGTTAGTTTGGCCACTAGAGTTGTCCCAGGTTTCAAGAACAATCTTGTGACCAAAATCCCAGAAGTATTGCTGGTTATGGGGCAGCTCATTCCTAAGAAGCTGCATATAGTGAGCAACATGACAAATCTTTAAAATTGGGCTACTACTAATTTTGGAGAGGATGAAAATTTAATACCATAAACCAGACTAATATCCATTGCTAATGTAAATTTTAAGAATGTAATGGTACCGATAAGTATGATGATGATTGACGAGAATACAAAAAAACAATTGAATTTAAGCTTAAAAATATATTTTCAGGGTTAGAATTTCACTTCATGCAGCAAAGGTTGATAAGTGTTTCTTTCTTATGAGCTGAACTACCAAGAAACATATTTCTAGCCTTGTGATGGTAGAATAAATTAGGCCTCACTTGAAGTGTTGCCTGAATTGAAAAGTCGTCGTTTCTCTTGAAATGTTAAATGTGAAGCTTTCTGACCAGTAATATTACTATACAATTTAAAAAGAAATAAGTGAACATCCTCTCTCTGGAGATCAATTAAGCGGCCATATTACCATAGAAATATTTTCTTGGATTGACACTCATGTCACCTTTGTATAAAGAGCAAAGAACAGACGATTGACTGTGTCAGAACTAAACCTTTTGGAATGGATCAGATATATTTTTCTGAGTGATGTTCTTTTACTTCAGAGATGGTGAATTCTTGAGACTCTGTAATCAATTTACTTTTTTATTCATGTACAGGGCAATGACTATTGTATCTGTTATTCTTGGCCGGACTTTTCATTATGTTGACGACATCCTTCCATTCAGGTAGTTCCTCATGCTTCTCATATTGCCATATGGTTTGTGTGTAAGTTTTAATTAATTTTGCTGACTATTTGTCCTTCTTTTGAGTTTTCTTTCGAAGAAGTTTCTCTCAGCACACCAAGCAATCTAAATCATATCTTTGATGTGCAGATTCGGGGGAGCAGATTTACCTGTTGACGATATTGCTGCAGTTTGTCTCTTGGTAATTTTAATCATATTTTGTTCGTCGATATTTATTTATATCACCCATGAACATGTAGCATACCCACAAACTGCTTAGCAAAACAAAACTAGTACCATTGATTTGAAGAAATAATTGCAACAATACTTATTTCTGGTAATGTCAGGTCTATTTTGGAGTTTCTACATTGCTTGAAGCTTCTTCAGGTGACGGTTTGAAAGCAGAAGAAGAACAGAAGGAGGTAAACTGTTTATTGTAAACGTTTATCCCAATCGAAGTTCGATTCTTGAGCCATATTTACATAGAAACTGATTTTTTTTCACTACAATCTATTACTGCTTGTCCCTATTATATTTGTTGTTATGAATCTATAGGGATGATATAGTAAGCATTTGTCAAACATTTTGCATTGAACTGGTCTCAATTTCGTAAGATTGATTGGGCTTTCTCTTTCATTTGATGTAATGCATCATCAAAAAAATTTGCAACCTTCTACCCGACTATTATTTGGATGCACTTGAATTCATTTATCATTGAAAGAAGGTTAGGATTTCAATATATATAATTTCCAATGAGAAGTTAAAAGAATGCAATGTGTTTAGTGTGACAAGAAGTTTGATTATTTTGTGGGTTTTGCATTCCTATGGAATTTGAGACTGGATTTTGTTATCCATATAAGCATTCAAGTTCTAATGCAAGAATGTGGATATGGATAGCAAAGGCCATTCTCAAATTTCAAAGAAATTTATCATTGTTGTTGTTGTCAATGCCGCCTTTATCAATGTCATGTCATTTATCCCATCTATAAGGAGTGGACTTTCTAAATTACACTTTCCTATTTAATCCTTATAACGGCCCGTCCCGCTAACACAATATTGTCCGCTTTGGGCCTACACACGGACCCACTTGGCTTTGCTTTGGCGAGTCGACCCACTGTTGCTCCCAAAAGGCCTTCTGCTAGAAGGAGGAAGGCTACTACTTATATACCAAGGAATTTCCAATGTCACTAGTAATGTGAGACTTTTTTGAGGAAGGGTATTACAATCTACCTCCTTTAAAGCTAGAGCCGTCCCCGGCTCTACACACACAACAACCAAGCCCACACCCTCAGCAGAGAGTTGAACCATGCTCTGATACCATTTGTAACGACTCGTCCCGCTAGCACAATATTGTTCGCTTTGGGCCTACACATGGACCCGCACGACTTTGCTTTGGCGAGCCAACCCACTGTTGCTCCCAAAAGGCCTTCTGTTAGAAGGAGGAAGGCTACTACTTATATACCAGAGAATTTCCAATGACACTAGCAAATGTGGGACTTTTTTGGGGTAGGGTATTATAATCCTATACAAAATCATGTTGTCCATCAATCAAAATCTATCATATCCTTTCTAACCACATCAATCCATGTTTTAAAGGCCTATCGTTCTAGTGCCTTCCACTTGTAATCCTTCGATCTGTCATTCTGGGGTTGTTTCTTGTCTTTTTCTTTTATCTGCTCAAAACCATTTTGAATGTCATTCTCTCATCTTTTATTATAGTGGAGCAACCTTTAGGCTTCCCAACTCATTTCCTATTTTATCCTTTCTTTTTACGTCACACATCCATCTTACATATGCATAGTTTAAAAATGCTAAAACCCTCTTAACATATGCATAGTTGTTATTGTTACCTTCATGTAATTATTTTCCTTTATTTTCAAATATTCTGCTCTATATAACACTACAGATTTAGTGGCTATCCTATAAAAAGGCCTCTATAATTGATTTGGCAGTCTTCTTTCACACAACAATCCACTAGCTTGCATAAACTCATGCCACCTTGTGCCCATCTTACTAGATGTACCCAAGTAGGCCCTTCATTTGGTTCTAGAGTTTCACCTAAATATCAAATTCTCTCATTGTGGTACAAGTCAATTTTAATTTTAATAAGTTCATCCTTCCTACTCTTAAATCCACTAAACTTACCTGCTATAGAAATTGCAGTGGTTTTGAAAAAATTTCCAAATTGCATAAATAATATTCTTGCAAACTTGAACAGGTTTTCTTCATTTAAAGGAAAATAAAATAGATTAGCTTACCAAGCTAATAAGTAATAATATAATAAAGCAATTGCTATTGTTCTGTTGGCGAAAACAAAGCTAGAACTTGTTGATTCTTGTCAAGGTGCAAACCATGAAATAGGATAGGGGGTTTAAAGAATTAAAAAAATATTAGTTTAATTTAATTACTTAGATTCCAGCTTAAGGTACAATTCTAAATGTTTAATGTACTTTATGACTTGCTGATATTCTATTTATGTATTTATTACTTATTTACATCATGTGTTTGGTCCCATGCATCTTTTCTTTGCACATGCTAGAACTCTAGAAGTGGTGTTAATAATCAGCATTGTAGTAGTTAGTATGATCCATTAATTTTTTTTTTTTTTAAAGTTAACTTGCCTATTTCACTGATGAAATCACAGATCAAGAATAGCGTAAATTCTCCAATGAAGTGGCTTATGAAACTCTCATAGTATTGTTAGTTCTCCTGTCTTCTCTCGTAGATTCTCTGTACATGTTTTCTTAACAAACAAGGAAACATGAGTTTGTTCCTGTTCATTCCTTCTTCGAAGGAAATTATATTCAGAAGACAGTTAACCTCCCAGGAAGTGGAACACTATTCTATTCCCAATACATTGATGATTCTTTTTTGTCCATTTCATGGCCATCAGCTATTTCGTTAGCATCTAAATGGAGTGAACAAATGTTTGAGCCTAGATAAAATGCTTAACTCCTAAAATTAATTACAACCTGGATTCCAGGTGGAAGAACCTTTTTTGCAGTGGTGTACTTCTCAGCATCTTTTGGAGTTTTAACTGCAATTCCATTTAATCCTAGTGATCTTCGTTGAATGATAATTCAAGCTTATCCCTTTGCATCTTGAACATTGAATCAGGCAGAGCTAGCAGTTTCCGACTTTTCAGGAAATGGTGCTGGGATATTGGCAGCAGCTAATACTGTGGTTAGCACATTTGCATTGGTTTTTGTTGCTGAATGGGGCGATAAATCCTTTTTCTCCACAATAGGTGAGTTTTATGATATCCAGGTCTGTTGGCTTGTGGAAGAAATCATTCCATAAAGCTATCCAAGTTAAAACTAATGCCTTTTTATTATCTATCTATGTAGCTTTGGCTGCCGCTTCTTCTCCTCTTGGAGTTGTTGGAGGAGCACTGGCTGGTCATGCTGTTGCAACTTTGGTGAGCCAAATTTTGAGATTGCCATGAAGTCTACTAAAAATGAGAGGAAAACTTGTGTTACATCCATCGTTTGGTGCATGTTGAATTTGATAATTATTATTTTTTCCTGTGCAGCTTGCTGTTGTGGGTGGTTCTTTGTTAGGGACATTCTTCTCTGAGAAGGTGAGCTTTACAATCCAACTGGGGTTTTACTTGAAAGGATTGCAGCTTGCAGGTCAAGGTTAAATCATGTATAACAAACCCATTTTGTGGGTGAGATGAGGCAATGCATTTTCACGTGTGGTGACTAAAAAACATTGGGATTTAGAGCATTATATCATCCTCCACCAATGCTTTGATTAATGTCCTTGAGACTTGAATATGTTGAGATTGCCCACCTTTCAATGTTGAAACCATTGTTTTGTAGACACGTGGAGCATAGGCCATCTATCCAAAAATCCATCTATTCAAAAATCCTAAAGCTTTGGTAGACAGCGTTCAAATTCAAAGACGATGGTTGAATTTTGTTGACACCAACAGTGGCACTTAAATGTGAAAACTCAATAGTTAAGACCTTCCGACTTGGATAGCGTTTGGGACAGACTCATCGTAAGTGGAGCTCATCATTTCAATGACCTAGATCTCCATAACATGAGTCCCACATAGAGGCGCAGCTCAACTAGGCTGGCTAAATGCCAGGTCATGTTTGGGCCATTTGTAATTATGGGGCCAGGCCCAGACCAAAAGCCCAATTTGAGCTGAACCAAAGGGAAGCCCCAAATCCCAAATAGATCCACTATTAACCTTTCCGACTTGGTTTCAATCTGTCTTTCTCAACAGGCTCAAAATTGCGCCTTCTGATCTTTCAAAATTGAATCTATCTCTGTTCATCTTCAATTTGAGTTTTTGTTGCCGTTTCTGGCATTTCTCCACGATCCTCTCGACTAGGTTTTAGGATTGGATAGGACTCTGCCTCAGTCTTCCCTTCCAAATTCATCAAACCGCCCCTCCCCGTTCACTCGTTGGATTTCCCTTTTTTTTTCTTTGTTTTTCTTTCTTTCCCTCGTCCCTGGAAGTGCCTGCTTTCTCTTTGTCTTTTCTTTTCTTTCGGTCTTTCTTCGTTCGATCTTCATCTTTCTTCCTCTTCGGGTTCCCAACGCTGCAGCGCCATTTCTTTCTCCTCATTCCTTCTTTCTCTGTTCACTCGGTCATCTTGCTGAGTTTTCTTCTTTTTGAGTCCAGCTTTACTGCTGCTGGACTCGCCCAAGAAGCTTGCCTAAAGTGTCCTCCAAGTCTGCTAAAAAACTGCCTGAAAATCAGGCTTGCATCCGTTCTCTCCTTTTTCTCTTGCTTGTTCAGTGGCGCCGTTGTAGAGGTTTTCCTTGTTGTTTTTCTCCCTCTGATAATCTGGGTTTTTACAACCCATTGCCATGTGAAGCTTGTTTCCAAAAAAGAACTCAGCAAGATCTTGCCACTCGGTTGGAAAGAATCAATCCTTTCCATTTTGAGTTTAGTCACCAACAAGTGGTGTTGTTGCTTTCTTGCTTTTCTTGTTTTGCTTTCTGTTCTTGCACCTCTGGTGTTTTTCTTTCTCTAATATATTAACCATTCAAAAAAAAAAAACAAGTGGTGTTGTTCTTGATTGCTGGGTTGGTATTCAGTGGGACCCACGAAGGAGGTGACATGGCTGCTAATATGGCACTCAAGGTAAGGCTCTCTTTTCCTCATTGATCCGTGAGTAAATTGGGAGAGTCAATTTCTCTCAATTGGGTCCGTTCGTCTTTGATCGGATCATTGTCACGATCACAACAATATAGATCGTGGGGTGTAGGGGTAGTGTTATCAAGTAACTATTCTTCCAAGTTCCAACATCATTAGTGAAAGCACACATGCATGACGTTTGAGATTATTTACTGATACTGTTGATTTGCTGAGCTCCTCAAGATGTTACAGATTCAGATGTGCATTGAATGCTTAAACGGTTATGGTTATGTCGTTTAGACCAATTTTTTCCTTACCGTGTTTTGCTCCATGGGATTCTCCTACACAAGAAACTTCCTGATTTCAAAACTTGTGTTAATTCTACTATGATAAAACCCCAAATTTTAAGGAATCATTCACTTGATTTGTAAAATAGCAGATGCATAACAGACACTGTTTTCAACATTTTATGATATTCTTGACAGTTTTCACTGCCCTATTATTTGCAGGTTATTGCCTACATAGGAGGATCACTTTTCCTGGTCTTTGCTGCTGTAACATTGATTGAGATATTCAATTAGATAGTATGGATGGTGTTGAGAGAAACAACAATTTTTGCATCATTAGCTCCTTCTCTATCCCTTTTTTCATGTGTTATAGAGGGGGATGTTGATTTCCTACCAAAAAATAGAGTGATATCAGCTCCCATCCCATAAACCGGCAAGCAGAATGAATGAATGGTCAATGTAGCTTAACATTCAAGTCATGTATGTAACTTGATGCCTTCATTTTTGCATGTATCAGCCTGCTGAAATGCCGCATATAATGAATGCATCACTTGGAGAGATTGGGATTGTATCCTAACGTGGACAACTAGAAATAACTAATTGTTGTTTAAAGCATGTAATTACACTACAAATCTAAATGGGGCTAATAAATTAAGCTTTTGATATAATATAGTCTAGTATAAATGACTTTATCATGACCAGGAGTCGAAAAAATGGTCTCGACTGATATCTCGTTATCGACTGATGTATCAGTTGATATTTTTCTCTCCTTAATTTTTTTTTACAAAAATAGCTGATATGATGCGGCCAAAATATCGGCATATTATATCGGCCGATATTTGGACCTCTGATCATGACGCTGAGTGTAAATTTAGCCACAATACATCAGTGGATTGCTACTGGGGTTCGGACGAGTGACAAACAGGTACAAAAGGATGCATATCGGCCTATTACAACCGATGCAAGCTTGACAGTCACCGTATCGATGAAGTGATTTTTCTATCCTAGATTGGAATATTACCAGGGAAGAGCCCACTCAAAACACTTATTATAGTGCGGGAGGGACAGGAGAGTCGCATGAGTGATGATATTGATGGTGGAGTAGCTGCAACAAAGCTGGCAGGACCGCATGTCTAATCCATACTCTTCTCCTTTGAAGGTTCAAAGTCTTCAAAACTTAATCAAGGCATAAAGTTTTTAACATACTCAAAACTCTCAAAGACGATTGGAGTTGTGACTTGTTTAAAATAAAAATAATCTATTTATACATGACGAATGATTTGGGATATAATGTTTAGAGTTTTATTTCAAAATAAAATTTGTTTTAGATCCCATCACATAAAATTTGACGTACTTGAAAATTATTTTTTATTTTATTTTATCTATTTATATATAAAAGAGACAATTATAGATGACAATTAAATGAATTTCATCCACCAATTCATTAAACTGTGATTCTTTTCATGTTAGCAAGAAAAGAAAGAGAAATTTATTAAATAAATAAATATAATAATAATAATAAAATTACAAAAATTCATGTAACAAATTACTAAAAACAGGAAGATGGTACACTTATACCATATTATTATCTGAAAATATGAGAAATTTGAATAAAATAACTAACAATAAAAAATATATTTTTAATTAAATTTAATAAGTAGGCAAGACTTGACCTAACTTTTTGATGTCAACATTTAAAATTAGAAAATTTTGTGTAAAGAATTGTGAAGTACAGAAATAATAATCTACTAACAAAATTTTGACTTGTGCAGTTATGCCACTCGCAGGAGTCTATGTTTCTAACCAATATGTTAAATTCTACATTTTATAAAAAGCTGGTATACAATATTAATTGACAAAAAGTGTACACATGTAATTTTTTCCTATTATAGGAGTTTTCAAATATTATGTAGTATACATTTTATAATTTATACATAATGAAAATGAAAACTCTCACTTTGGTTAACTTGAGAAACTAACTCTTCTTTCAATAGTTAGCTTTTGAGAGTGAGTTGTATCTCAAAAATGTCATCCAGTCTTAGTTTTCTAACATAGTGTCAGAGCAGGTTCTAATATGCAGCCATAGAGTCTAATTATACATAAGGGCAGATCTGGAGTTTCCATATTGCATGTGTGAAGTTTTCACGTGTTGTTATAAGATCTAACTGCACGTGAGAGCATTTATAGAAGTGACAAAAATGTCTACATCAGTTAATTTGATAAACAAATTACTACACATAACACTTGAGGAACCCACCTCTCAACTACTAGCTTTTGAATGTAAATTCTACTTCAAGAATGTTACGAAGTCTTGATTTTCTAATATATTGAAATACAAATAGGATAATAGATATTTATTTCATTAATCTTAATCAGGTGGTTGTGGGGCGGGATTTAAAATGGCCAAACTCTTAGAAATTAAATTGTGTTAATATTTTTATTTATTTAATAACCTAATCTAACTCACGTTTGAATTAATTCTTGTCACCTTTGTAGGTTGACCAAGCTTGATTCGTTGATCTCCATTTCTCACACCCATTAACTCTCTGAACTGAAGATGATAATTTCTGAAATTGCATGTCACATTCATGAAAAGTAACCTCCTTAAAGTGCACAGTATAGGCACGCAAAGAAGGGATAGTGTGGGCGGAGGTTGACGTCGCTAATTATGGGCTTGAGTAGATGTTTTCATGATAAAAAGAAATTTAATATTTTTAAACTCTATAATTACGACGGTATTGACTAAAATTTTGAATGCACGATGGCCCTTGGCAATTATAAATATTTGATGAATGTGAGATTTGAATTTAATTCTTTTAATTTCTAAATCAAAGTGATTATCAATTGAACTACTTTATATAAGATGTCAATAGATTGGATTACATTAGTCACTCAATGTAATTTTTTTATCTTAAACTGATTGTTAATGATTCAATGTGACTCCAAATAAATTATTATTATTCAAGTTAAAAATAGCAACTGTCTTTAAAATTTAGTAGGTTGATTTTAATCGAGTGGTGGAGGATCAAGTTAAGAATCGGCAAAGCTGTGAGACAAATTGACGACATAAAATGGGTTAGAATAGAATAATTAATTAATTACAGAGGGGACAAAAAAAAAACCACAAAGCTCTATCAAACACATATAGAGTATGGAGAAAAAAGCCAAAAAAAATCAGATCCTGAAGGGGTGAAATGTAAATATTATAAAATTTCAACTTTTTCTAGAAGAACTTAGTTTTGAACATAGACAAAATATGGTCCAAAATCATCCAGCCAATTCAAGCAGGGATGAAAAAGACGGTACTTGGATGTATTATTGATACAATTTCTCTCTCTTCTTCCTTTTTTTCCTAGAATTTTTTGAGAAAAATAATAAACCTAGTGTGAATAATTTTTTTAAGTCATTTATGGAGTAAAAGACTCGTGAGAATCGAAATTTTGATATGAATAAAGTATATTTTAAAATTTTAAAAAATGTCTAATTTTTTTAGAAAATAGAAAACTAATATGAGGAAACTTCTTATATGAAATTCATATTCTTTAATACCCCACAGCGACGTGTATTCTTTACTACAATTCAGATTTTTTTTCATAAAAAATCTAAATTTCATGAAAATATTAGAATATTAGAAAAACCACAATATACACTAAAAAATATATCAATCACATTAAATATTTGTATATCACTTCATTCATTAATCTTTTTTTAGAAGAAACTCCAAAATGGAAATTATCTTTAAAAAAACTGACTTCCATTAATTTTTTTTTTAAAAAAATTGAAAAATCATAGAGACACTCTACAAACTATATCAATCATATTAAGATATCTCTATTCAATTATATAATCACTCAACATTATTATTTAAATTTTTTTTTAAAAAAAAACTCAATCAGATTATCTTAGAGCAAAAATTCATGAAAAAAAAGACGAAAATAACTCACAATGGTTAGATTTTAAGAGAAAAAGTTTGAAATGAAAAATACCTTTCACACTTAAAAAAAGAACTTGCTTCTAAATCTTCTTAAAATTATACCTAATGCAAGATTCAACTTAAAAAAAAAATGATAAAAATGATATTTTCTAAAATAAATTAAAAAAGTACAAAAAAATCGCTTTGTCATATCCGTCGATACGGGTCGAGATGATACAACTTATTAATCAACTGTATCAACTAATATTATACATGTACATCCACTACAATACCTATCAACATATATAAAACTGAAATATATCGACCGATATATCTAGTCAAAAAAGTTCATACATAGACAGCTAGCTCTTCACACCTATGAAAAGGCATTTCAGTGGCAAACCATCCATGTAGAAGATGAAGGATTCCACCATCAAAGGCCCTCTTTTGTCCTAGCCGCCCACTGAGCTGGAAACCCACTCACTTATTCTCTTCCAAGTCTATAGCTCAAACCAATGTGGAACATGTAAGAAAGGACAGATCAACCAAGATTGGATAGTGGCACATGTGAAAGAATATTTGATAAGTACAGCAATATCTCTTACTTCCTAGCCTTTCTTTCTTACATGGCCCTTTTCTCCCCACCAACATTAATCTCCTCTAAATTCAGTGAATTGGGGATTGAAATGCTTTAGAGGCTTTCATGACACACTATCTGAAAGAGACATGGAGTTTTTTAAATTTGAAAGGGGCTTAAACTTCCATACTAAGGGGAATGTATTTGGGAAAATGATCACCCACATAGCCTATATATTTAGAAATAGAATCTCCTAAATAGGATGGATATAAATTTTCTGAAAAGATTTTGATTGAATATGTGATTTATAAAAATCATATTAACTGAATCAATTAAGTCATATTTTTAAAGTACTGTTAGTTGAATGGGCCATCGCTCTTGCCTAAATATGAGAAGAGCCCGTTCTAGTTTTGGGCTGGCCAGGCCTGATCAAATTTAACTACTCACTTACTCAGTGAACTAAATGACTTGTAATAGGCCTCAGACTCCTTGAGGCTGTTTTGCAACGTATGGGCCTTTCATGGAAAGCTTTGGCTCCGCCCATGTAGTGACCTACTTAACAACCAACAAGAAGATAATACTCCACCTCTTTTTTTTTTCTTTAATAATCTTGATGCTTCATATCATGATTTTGTATCCCCCATGTCCAACTATGGATGGCCCACTATTTAATTGTCACAACCAATTCCCAAATTGTGAAAGAAAAATGATCCCTGCTCTTTCTTTATTTCTTCCAATTCTAGGCCTTCACAATAAAACCTAAGAAAGAAATTCCTCTAAAACTCTTAGTTTCAGGTTCATCCTACATAAAAAATTGTTTCTTTTTCAGAATTTTTTTTTTTAAAAAAAAAAACTAAAATCACTAGCCCAGATTAGCATTTGTTTTTTTGTGAAATTTGAGTCTAGTTTTTGTATTTTTAATTAAAATTTATATATCAACCAAAAAAATCAATATGACTGAAATATCAGCTAACATTTTTATCTCCTCATATCAGCTGGCATTTTAATCTCAGTGATAGACCCCATTATTAAAACATGCCTACATATAACTTTCGAATAATCTGATATACCATATGTTGGATATCAGCTATTTATATCATACAAGTATTTTTTATGATCAAGGTATTCAAGTCTCTTGGAGCATCTGACTAATTCATGGGGTATGTACAAGCTTATATACCCATACACCGAATAACTCTACGGAGAGTAGTTTTTTGAGGTGGGGTGAGAATCGAACTCAATACTCCCACTTCTTAAAATAGGTTCCTGGCCAAGTGACCGTTACTCCAACTCCTTTGAGATCATCTGAGATGTAGATATGGCACCAAATTTTGGTCGCTAAGATAAATAATGAGACCAAATTTCCGATATTAACTCCTGTTGTTTCAGACTTTTTTAGAAGAGTTTGTGACGAGCCAGGTTAGGTCTAAAGGTACTGACGATCTAAAGGAGAAAGGAGAAAGTAAGGAAAGAAGATATGATGACTGAGAAAAGGAAAAATCAGTGATTCTATCACTTTTCACACTGGAAACTGGAAACAGAGGCTCGAGTCTCATTTGTGATATGGGATAGAAATCGAATGTTGGGACCTAGAAAGAATTGAATACAATTCTCTTATTCTCTTCTTCTTCACTGCCAACCTCACATCTCTCTTCCTTAGAGACTCTGTTATGTTATGTCAGATACAACTTGACACTACATGAGGAAGCTTTTCATTTCATTGCATAAGGAATTGAAAATTTTGACCAATCTTTTCCACAATAATTGAAAAAGAAAATATGCTTTTTATATCTTCTCAGACTCTCTAACTCTATTCAATCAAATAAGAAGAAGAATATACTCCTTTTGAAAGATATTTCCTTCAATGAATTATTGAAGCTTGGCAATTGAATTATTGCCTTGAGGGAGTATTAAATTTAGACGTAATATAAATATATGTCTTAGACTATGCAATAATTAAAATGACTTTTAGTTGATTTTTGAGTTTTAAATAATGAGCTCAATTTCGTACCTTACACTATGCAATAATATTATCAAAATATGTCCATATGGGTGCAGTTCAACTGGTTAACTTTCCGTCTCAAGAAACGGGATGTATTAAGTTTGAATCCCATGGCTTAACGTGTTGTATCCTAATGGTAGTGGATATTACCCGTGGGGGTTTTACGCTGATTTTCTTACGGTTTTCCAAACGTAAATTTAAAAAAAAATTGTCAAAATATAGATTTAATATAATAAAATAACAACCAATGAATGAGTTCACACTTGTGCCTATGCTCTTATAGAGCCATGCAAATTTAATATTGAAATATTTGAAGGATTTTATATTAGAGTTGCTTCTTTTAATTATTCTATGAAAATTGTCTGCTGTTTGGCGTCTCACATTTTTTTTTATCGCCCAAATGGGGTCCACAGCAGATCTCATTCTTGCTGTAGGCCGTAGACCAGAATGAAAATAAAAAACCCGACTTTGTGCGAGTGCGAGTGAGTGCACGTGGGA
Organism: Chimonanthus praecox; assembly: GCA_022113865.1. Lineage (NCBI taxonomy): Eukaryota > Viridiplantae > Streptophyta > Magnoliopsida > Laurales > Calycanthaceae > Chimonanthus > Chimonanthus praecox. Next base: position 5,367,676 of record CM039094.1, read on the forward strand.
AGAGGAGAAGAAGTGTGTCCAACGACCGGCGCAGCAACGACGGCGACGGATCGCTACCTACGTCGAGTCTTACATCATGGATGACGACCAAAATGTCAAAACGATTTTTATTTTTGTGTTGTTTTAAGAGGACACGTGGCATGCTCCCATATGTAAACAAATGCTTATTGTTTAGATATTTGATGTAACATGGTAAGTCCAATCAATGTGTTGTTTACTAGGAAAGGAAAATCATAGAGACAAATTCAATGCGATAAAATGCGTGTATTGTATTAAATGAAAATATTAATTTTTAAAGATCTTATTATTGATGATATTATGAGTAATTTAAATATTGTCTAACATCATAAAATAAGAAAAGTTTATCTCAAACATGTATACAAAATATTAAAAAATGACTAATTTTTGACACATATGCACAAGTGTTTCTATCTACTGAGTAGTTTCGGAGAGAATGGATATTTTGAGTAGAGTGAGAATTAAATTTAAGGTTTTTACTTTGCGAAACAGATTTTTTATCATCACTTCAATCCCTTTAAGATACGATAACGACAGTGATAAAATTATAAATATCTTTTCTAATTTCTTCTAAGGGGATTATTTGAGATTTTTTTTTATTTTTTATAATAGAATATGTTTATCACTTTGATGTGAACTAATAGAGTATTTTTTTTATAACAAAATATTTTAGTTATGTGAACTAAGAAGTATTTTCATGAAAAAAAAACCAAACTATGTCTTCAAAATGAAAACAGAATAATATCAAAGATTAATTTTTATACCATAATATGAAATAGGTCTACATGCCAATATCAATTTACAATTATTCTATATTCATAAGTTGAGCAATGAAGAATTTCAAAAGACAAGATTTAAGAGAAATTATTACGGTACATTTTTCTTAAGGAAGACATCTCAATTCTCAATACTTCTTTTATGATTGATTGAGAAAAATGCCTTTATATAAATTTAATACGTGTTAGAATTTATTATGTTATCTCAGCATAGATTATTAATTAAAAGAATCAAGAGATGTATCATTTGTACAAATAGGAATTCGTAGCTTTTAAATCATTCGACATTTTTATTTTTCAATTTAATGTAGAAGTAGTTTAACTGGTTGCCTCCCGCTTCAAGAAGAGGAGGTTGTGGGTTTGATCCCTTATAGTTTAACCTTGGTGTGAGGTGTAATGGTCTCATCTATAGAGATTTTATGTTAGGTATTCCGTAATTTTTCATACATAAATTAAAAAAAAATTCCCCATGCACATTTTATGCCATATATTTTATTACGATGAATTTATTAGAACATATGTAGTTGGTTATATAGTTTGTAAAAAGTAAATTTAATTTAATTAATTAAGCTAGATTTTTAAAAAGAGAGATTGATAAAAACACTGAAACGAGGACATTGCATACAATATTACTTTATACACTTAGATATAAGACACATAAAATAGAGTGACAACAAATTTATTGAAAATGTATTTCTCTGAGTGCAGAAAAAGCATTTTGTTCGGATTAATTAATTTTATATTTTAAATAAATTTTATAAACTATGTATTTGTTAATATAAAATTTTACAAAAAAATTGTCCGGATTTACACTGGTCACTCGGTGTCAACCTGCGCGGATTTCTCAAGAGGCGTCCCCCGTTCTTATTTGCCGACTTTCCGCCTTTTTCTTCGTGTCTTCGATTCATTTTCATTTCTCTTCAGTTCTCTCTGTCTCTTCTCTCTTTCTTCAATCGCTCTCAGTTTTTCTCCTCGTCCGAAACCCTAGCCTTTTGGTCTTCCTCTTACCGCATAAAAAGCAAAGTTTCGATTCCAGGTATTTTCTCCAATCTGCCTTTTTTTTTTTTTCGTGTGGTTTCCATTCACATGGTTTTCTGTTTGGAGCTGAATTTTGCAAAAATATTTCCTTTGACACTGATTTCAATCGGTACGCCTTTTTTCTGCAACGTGTCTGGTGAAGTCTGAGCTATTCTCGCTCAAATTTGCTCGAGAAATTGAATTGATTATTTTTCCTGCATTTCTCGTTTTCCTTTGCAGTCTCTTGCTGATTTTTTTTTTATTTGTTTTTTTTTTAGAGGAAAACTTGTAATTCTGCATTTTCATTTTCTTTCATGGATGTCGAGGAGAAGTGTTGGATTTTGGCGTTTGATTGGAAACATGCTGGTACAAAACTTGTGTTTTCTTGGATTATGTTGAGATTGTCGTCCTGTTTGGATTTGTGGAAATAAATCACTTTCATGGAAAATTACATTTTAAAACCAAAATTAGTTAGAGTGACTACTTTTGATGAAAAATGGAAGTACTTCCCTTCCATGTATCCAAGTGAAGCCTTTGATTTTCTTCTCGGTTGTGCTTATGGTGTCCTGAAATCAATGAATCCATGAATCTTGAGATATTTCTTCCAATACCGATCTCTCAATGTCTTTGTCCTGGATCTGAATCGGTAGCGATGAGTCTTCCTTTCTCTCTCAAAAAAAAAATTGCTATTTTGAGATTCTTTCCCATAATATGGCTGGGAAGATTGTTACTTGATTTTGTTAAAAAGGTACGATCTTTAATTGAAATTAGACAAATTAGTAAAACAACTTTAATTTCTTGTTTTAGTCAATGATTAAATAAATTGAACCTTTTTTCACACACACAGACATATCATATTCACATGCAATTAAGGGGAGCCATATAAACTAGTATCTTTGTTATCCATGAATAGATGTGCTTTTATCGGCTTTTGAATTTTCTTATCTTTTCCTGCGGCTATGGATCTCTGGCTGCATGTTCACCTTCCCGCTTTTGTTCCCTGTATGTGTCAGTTGACAGTCAGATCCAATTGTTGTGATGTGACTATTGCATTTCAATTTAGTTTCTAGTTCATTTGCAAGGAATGATTGAGTCCAACAGGGTTGTATCATAGTTTTAGTCCAACTTACCTCTTGGTTTCATTTAGCACTCCTTCATGTAGGTTAGATGGTTTTCCTATATGTAGCATGTAGGTTGAATGTTTTGATAGGCAATACCTTTTTTGTTGATTTCATCTGATATAATTTTCAAATTGATTTGATAAAAAATCATTAAATAGCAAATGATTTGAACCGTTAAACCACCATGTTTAGCTGCTTGTTTTACTTTGGAAGGTTCTCGTTGGATAATTATGAACATCAAGTTATGGAGTATTTTATGGTTGTAGAATTTATGTGAATCCCTTGTTATTTGGCTGTTCCAGACACTTGTAGGTGGGTCAGAAAAGGCCCCATGAGGTGGGTTGGATTTTTTTAGCTTTTTTTTTTTATCCTTTACTGTAGCTGAAGCTCAGTGCGTTGTGATGGACCCTGCTGTGTTTAAGAATCCGTTGTCTATTAGTGATTATATCCATGTACAACTGTGATGTTTGTGTCTAGGGCATCTTGTTTCTTTTGCTTCTATTTTGTTTTTCTTCGTAACTGACATATGAAGGATTTGCCATTGAGTATAATCAAGATTGTGATGTCTGTAGCTTTTGAGTGTGATTTCACAACCTTATTCTGTTTTCCTACTAATTACAATTGGTGAGTATTGCATTATGGACTTATGTATGGTGCTGGCGTGTTCGTTTTTTTTTAAATGATTGTTGAACTTTAGATATATATGTTCCCATAATTGTTTTATTTTCTCCCTCATACCCTCTCCTACTCTCGCCCTCCAATGTTATCATCTCGGATTATCATGTGTATATGTCAAATGCAGTATGGGTGTGCACTAATGATTAAAATTTGGGCACTACTACCAAGGATTAGGTTGCTTTTTCTCCTTATTTAGCTTCAAAAAGAATGTTGATGCTTTTCATGAACAATGTCACTGTGCCTTTGCATGCATTGATGTTTGTGCTGATTTTTTTTTTCAGTTTCTACTGACTTTCATCCTTGATTTTTATTATCCTTTTTCAGACATAACTTTTAATGGCATAGTAAGATTTCTTGTAACATGCCTGTGTTAGGAGACTTTTAGTAAAAATTCCATTCATTAGTGTTTTCAATTTATTTTTATTGTCTTGGATGAGAGGAATTTTTTTTTGGATAACATGGGTATCCCCACCCCACATTAGAAGTAAGACTAATTTCATGAATACACGATACCACCCACAAGCCTCATGCATCAGGTAAGTACAGGAGGGTTCTATTCTAACTTAAGACTTTTAGTCAAATCCTAAAAACTTAGATCAACTGAGTTTATCTGAGAGGAGTTAAAATTTGTTGTCTGTAAATCATTTTGTTCATCATTGAATCTAGAGTTTTCTTATGCTTATAATTGATGATTTCTACCTAGTAAAATTTGTTAACCACGCATGCAATTTTTCAAAACAAATAAGTGAATTAGTTCCTGCTTGTCAGCTTGTCAGTCATGGTTTGACATCTTATGTCTTTCTTCAGTGCTTTTATTTCCGTGCTGCTTTGTGATGCTTTTGGAAATCCTTTTTTTTTTCTTTTGTTGGGGTGGGGTGGGGGCAAGTTCTTTTGAAGGTTATATCTAGTTATGTTTAAGATCTTTACATCCATTTCCCCAACTTCATTACAAGGCTATAGAAGTTTAGTCACTTTGTCTTAGTTTCAGATCATTAGTTAATTGAATTTGCTAATGACTGGTTTTTTTATACTCTCATTTCACTAATGACTTCTTAATTGTCTTGCAATGCCCTGTGATTACTTCTATTATTTTAAAGATACCTGTGTTCACTAGTTTTTATGACATTAAATGGTACAGCCTTGTGCTTGAACTGTGGCTATTCAAACAGTCAATGGTGGCAGTTTTTAGTATGGGCTCATATTTTGTCTAATTTATGTTGCAGTTCTGCCACAGGAATGGTTAGCTTCTTTGCTGTTGTCCAGAACGGATTTCAGCTAACCATTACATGACTTGGTCTATCTCTAGCAACTGCTATTGAGCAGAGGATTGGTTGCAAGTTCTGTGAAAATGGATCGTTGTGACACGTCAGGGTTTGTTAGTGGAGGGGGATGTGTTGCTTCAAGAATCTAACTTCTTAATCTTATTGTTTTGAAATCCCGGAAGTCGCGGTGATTGGTTTTTTTTTTTATCAATTTCCAGTTCGGGTTGTGGGTCCTCCCATCCTGTGAATATCACATCAGGTTATGGATAACAGATTTCAACACCTGGGCTTTGCTGCTAATCCATTATCATTTGATGCATTTGAGAATTTGGGCAAAGATGTTCGTGTTGAAACTGATTATTGCATGGATACAACTTTACGACTTGATTCCCCTGGTGCCCATAGATTGTGTCATTCCCCCTCATGGTTAACCAAGAGGAAGTTGAATGCCGGTGATAGAACTGTTGGTCTGGGATATGCTTCACCTTTGCTTCTCAGTTTAGGTCACTCACCAAGTTCCTTGGACAGCAAAGGAAGTTCTGTGACTGCTTGCTCCATCTCTTCAGCGAAAGAAACTGATGAGGAATCTTCCATGGATTTGAGCTTGAATATCCATCCTCACCCTGGAAATGAGAACAAGAATCCAAAGAAACCTGTTGTTGCTGCTGTGAAGACTCTTGAAATGGATCCTGAGTTTGACCTTCAGCTCTTTCTCTCTACCGGACCATCTGAGTCTGAAATTACCTGTGTCACTCAAAGCTCAACTGTCAGAACTCTGAAGCATCTTTGTTGACCAGCAAGGTGCCAGTTGTGGATGAAGGATCAAAGTCATCTATCAAGAAATCAGGGTGTGTAGTGCCTCAACTGCAGACTGCAGAGGGTAACGTTGTTCTTAGCTCAACAGATGATCCAAGTCCAGCTTGTGCAGACCCCTCCTCTACCGTGCTATCAATGCCAAAGAACTCAGTCACCTGCACTTCTGAGCTCACTCACCAAAAACACCGTAGTTCTAATGCAAAGAACTGTCAGTTTAAGGGATGTGGAAAGGGTGCAAGAGGTGCTTCTGGCCTTTGCATTGCACATGGTGGTGGGAGGAGGTGTCAGAAAGCTGGATGCAATAAGGGGGCAGAGGGCCGTACTGTATACTGCAAAGCTCATGGTGGTGGCAGACGGTGCCAATATCTTGGATGCACTAAGAGTGCTGAAGGCCGAACAGATTACTGTATAGCACATGGTGGTGGCCGCAGGTGCAGCCATGAAGGTTGCACGAGAGCTGCAAGAGGAAAATCTGGTTTGTGCATCAGGCATGGAGGTGGTAAGAGATGCAAGATGGAGAATTGCATGAAGAGTGCTGAAGGATTCTCTGGACTCTGCATCTCACATGGAGGTGGTCGGCGCTGCCAGTTTCCATCATGCTTGAAGGGTGCACAAGGAAGCACAGTGTTTTGCAAAGCACATGGTGGGGGCAAGAGGTGCACAATTTTGGGGTGTACAAAAGGTGCTGAGGGGAGCACTCCTTTCTGTAAGGGTCATGGTGGAGGGAAGCGTTGCTCATTCCAAGGGGGAGGGGTCTGCTCGAAGAGTGTTCATGGTGGAACTCAGTTCTGTGTTGCACATGGTGGTGGAAAGAGATGTGCCTTTCCAGAGTGCACAAAGAGTGCAAGGGGGAGGACAGATTTTTGTGTTCGTCATGGTGGGGGTAAGCGGTGCAAATATGAGGGATGTGGGAAAAGTGCTCAGGGCAGTACTGACTTTTGCAAGGCACATGGTGGAGGCAAGCGTTGTTCATGGGGGCACTCAGGATTCGATATCAGTGGTCAAACTCCCTGTGAGAAGTTTGCTCGGGGTAAAACTGGTCTCTGTGCTGCCCACCGTGCTCTGATGCATGATCATCGGGTGCATGGTCATGGCACACTTGGGTTATCTGTCCAGGACCCAACACCTAGCAAATCTGCTATAGAAATGAATGCCGATGTTGTGAAAATGGTGAATGATGATGAACACGTTGACATGTGGAGCAGTTTTGATCCCAAGAGATGCATGCAGCTGGCAGAGTCCTTGCAGTTTCCACAACCGTTTCATTTACCAGTAGGGAAGATGGTTTCTCCACCAGCCAGTTTGGTTTCCATTCCCGAAGGGAGGGTGCACGGTGGAAGTCTGATGGCATTGCTGACTAGTGGCAGTGTAACCCAACCAGAGGGTAGGCCCATCTGATCAAGATGGATCTTATGTTGTGCCTTGCTGCTGGATTTGTATGGTAATAGTCTAGTTTTTTCTCCTCTCTCATAGTAGAATCAGGTTCTTGTGGGTCCGAGAATGTTTGTGTCTGGTGTTTTTCCTCTCTTTTGGTGAGTCCAGTGTTGGTGACGAATCCTAAAGGTTTCTCATTCATTGATTATGTGGTTAGATGTTAGAACATAGAAGTGATTCATTTGCAGCATCATGATGCAATAAGATGTTTAAATTGGTCCGTTTGGCTTAGTGAGTTGAAAGGTCTCTCCTCTTTTTGTAAATATCAAGCCCTTGAAAATATATGATTCAGTATTTTTAGTTTATCTGTTGATGCCATTTGAAGTTTTTTTCTACAGTTGCATACTTTTTTAGCGTGAAGTGCTGCTTTCTCTTTGATGTACATAATTATGATGTTTCAAGACCAGATGAACTTTCTGATGTGACTGGAACGCCTCTTGGACGGTATGGCCAAATTTTATTTACTTTTAATCAGCGTAAAAAGATAATTTATGCTTTTCTACGAATTATATAACAGTAAATTGAAAAAACTAAATGGCAGCTGAACTGGTTTGTGCCAGACAAACAGTTTTGTACAGACAGAAAATGGTTACAGTGTTTTTGGAGTTTATGACACTTTTTAGATTATATTCATGGCTGCTGTCCTATTTTGCTAAAAAAATAACGATTTTCATGAAAAAGAAACGTTGTTGAAATTTCTACAAAATGACTTATGCACCGAGTATCTCCCCTCCTTTCCTTCTATGATTCGCTCAATTATAAGTGTCCATTACAACCCACCGAAGATTATTAATATTGAATTCCTATCCTAGTGTTTTTAGCCTACTAAAAACTATCTGTCTAAAAAAAATAGAAATGATGAATTAAAAGTGGATCAAATTTAAACTTAAAATTCATTTTTAGCTACTTTATTTCAGGGTCGTTAGACGTCCTTAATAATCATTGAAATAAGAACATCTGGTAGTTTTGATCATTAAGATTGAGCGTCTAAAAATTGAGTATCTCATCATTCGATTTTCAATATGGACAATTGAACAGTTGGATTTTTTATGATTTCAAATGGACAGATTGGGTAGACTCGGGCTTCCATTGGGGGCCTCGATCATTTCTGTTGTGTAAAGATGATTGAACGGATGGATGAATGAATGTATCAATAGAAAAATTAAAATAGATGTTCATGAAATGAGTACAAAATAAAGAAGTCTTTTGTCATTGACAAAAAAAAAATTGCATGGAAGAAAATGAAAATTAAACAATTGAAATTCACATTAAGCTGTCTCAAAGTTGAGAACCCACCTCTCTTTTCTTCTTTTCTTTTTTCCTCTCTCCTTTCACTGGGAGAGGTGGAAGTGGAAGATCCTTTACAGAGCATCCATCCATGGGCTTTTATATACACAAACCCATATGACTTGTGGGTCTCACTATGACTATGAGTTGCGCTCAATGGATTGGACCCAAGTAAATTTCAATCCCAAAGTTGACAGTGGACTCCCATTATGAATAACACGACGGGTCGAAAAATCGGCCTGGCCAAGATTTTGGCCGATTTTTCATATTGGCTGAGATTTTTTCTCTCCTTAATTTTTTTTTTTTTAAATCTCGGTGGCTTTTCTTTTCCTTTTTTGAAAAAAAAAAACATTTAAAAAAATAAAAAACGTTTTAAAAAAAAATAATAAAAAAATATAAATATCGCCCGATATGGAAAAACATCGGCCGAGATATCGGTCGGGCCCACAACCAATATTCAACAGAGATCTCAGCCATATCGGCCTAATTTTATACCTCTTATGACACACTATCACCGGTAAGTATTCTCTATCAAATCCTGGGAATGCAAGCCCACAAATGCCACTATACGTAATAGATAAAGAAATTAAAGCAATATAATAGTTTTCTCTTGTCATGTTCACTGAAGAAAAATCTCTTCCCTGGTTAAGAAACTTCTCTTTATAATTTCCAAGTAATGATTACTAATAAAAAAGTGAATGTCTGATGATATCCCATCCCAAGAATACTGCACTTGATAATTTTTCTTAATTTTTTTTCTCATAATCTAAAATAGTTAGAATGTTTGAGGGTTTAAATCTAACTTGAGCCCAATTTAAATGCAATGCAAAATGAATAGATTTGAACATGTAAATGTGACTTAGAGATCAAGTTTAAACTCATTCTTTAGCTTGTATAAGAATGGTTTAGAAAAAGCCATAAGCTTATTTGGGGTTTCTCCCTCTTAATCTATTACATGCAAGTACTAAATCCTTAGTTCATAATGATCTAGACCCCTCGGATTTTTATATTTTTATCATTAATTTATACGATAAGGATGAATATCAAATTGAAATTTAAAATCTTTTCATAAGTATATATCATTGCTAACAGACAAGCTTCGACTGTTGGGCTTGAGGTTCTTACATTTCTAAATAAGTGGACTTGGGCTTCAGATAAAAAGGTAAGCTATTATAATAGGCTGTGATTAGGGGTTTAAATCTCAGTTTTCTGAAGGCCGAGATATCTCGGCCTATACGATAGAGTGAAAAAAAATCGGCCGATTTCTTTTTTTTTTTTTTTAAAATATCGGTTGTGGGCCGGGCCGATATCTCGGCCGATATTTGAAATTAAAAAACAGTTTTTTTCCATTTTTTTAAATATTTTTTTTTTTTAAAAAGGCACCGAGATTTCAAGTTTCTTTTTTTTTTTGAAGAGTGAGAAAGATCTCACCTGAGATCTCGGCAAGGCCGATTTTTCGACTCCTGACTGTGAATGAACTTGGAATTTGATAATATAAACGGGCTAAGATCTGTGCAGGTAAAAGTCAGGCCCAAGCCCGATCCACAGAAGCCCCATATAAAATAGACACGTTTTAAAGCCACGTGCGAGAGAAGAGGGTGCATCCACAAGTGTTCACCGCAAGAGTATAACACTATAACATCAAAAGCGCGGGAAGACTTTCAACTTACTTGGCGCCAAAGTGCCAATCCTTTCCTCTCCTTTTAAATCCCACCTCTCTAAGCAGTGGTAGTTTTACACAAATGCTCCTTTCGTCGTCTCTTCCTCCACCTTTTTTCCCATCCAAATCCTGCAACGCTCCCTAATCGAATTTCAGATGGATCTAGAAGGACTTTCCGTCATCTGCTCCGGTCTCGGATTTGCTCAAGAGGGTGAAGACGGCATCACTGGATACACGAAAAGTGAATTCTGTTTAGGTTTGGCTTTTAAATTTCAATCTCATCTCTATTCAGTCATTTCATCTAACATATCATCCTCAGCGTTTTCATCTGTTTTACCCTCTCCATTTCTGCAGATAATTTGAAGGATTTGCAGCGGTTTCTCCGCCGGGATGATCCACAGACACGTGATGTCTTCATGCAGGTATGTAAATGGAATACGGCCTCCATCGATCTGGTGCCCATCATTGAGTGCTACCAAAGCGACCGCAATTTAGTGATAAATGCTGGTAAGATGATAACTGCTCGTTCATGCAATTGATCAAATATACAATGTGCATTTTGAGACCTCTAGAAAAGAAGGGGTGACAGATATTGGTCTTTTTTTTTTTTTTCAGTCAAGATTCTTGTATTCCTCACTATGCCAATTGATCTGGCGTCCGACAATATCTCCCAACAGATAGAGCATCTTTGGAGCTTAAAGGCTGCAGTAGCACGTAATGACACAATAGCTGTAATCGTTTCCCTTCTTGAAGATCCATTGGAACATTTGGAACGGTGACTTTTCTTTTAATTGAGAATGCCATCTTTTGATATCTATTCCTACCTTTTTAATCTTATTCTTGTAGAAATCCCACTTCCACATTGTCATGAGATCCATGGAAATACCATATTTTTTCACAGATCACTTGGACATGGTCTCTGGTGATGATATTTGTTTTGGGTTTCCATTGGAAGAAATTGGTTTGATTGACATTTGTGCAGAGACAAAAAATGGCTACTGATTTGTGCATCCATGTTTTGATAGCTCGGACACCCTCTTTATCCTTCTATACACTTGTCAGGCCTTTGAATTTTTTTCGGGTGGGGGTGGAAAAGCAAGATGGTGCTCCCTTTATAAAAAAAGGGTGCGCCAATCAACAAAGAAAAAAGGAGGACAAGAAGCAGATGTCAAGAGTTAAAAAATTAGCATTCTATAACCTATGTAAATTATAAAAGTTGGCCATAATTGTATATGAAAGTCATGGTGAATTTAGAAATAGTGTATACTATGGTATACAACTTCTGACCATATAAGATTGAGGGCTGCTACATTTCTCTATTTGTCTGCACTGTTGATGAGGCACAAGGATGAAAGATCTGAGTCATCTACAGATGGGCTCATCTATTGATCCATGGCACAAATTAGGGTAAACATCTCATTATCTGGGTTACATTTTAGAAAACAAAAGGGTGGTTGAGAACAGGGCCAGGTGTCATACCAACGTGCATGATATCTATCATTAATTTTGTGTTTGGAGATCTACAGGGTGGGTTTAACTAATTAATGACTTGGATATGTCACATGGCTCACATTGTATGGCATGTGAGAATTCTTGTGCCTGTTAGAATATATTAGAGTTTTTATTTAGGTTGAACTCTGTGTTTCTGTTAATCTCTGATTAAGAGATGTCTTTGCTTTAGGATTAGATTTAGAGTTTTAGTTAATCTATACTTCTTATATTTGTATCTATATATTAGAGTGTTTAATAAATGAAATTATGCTTTCCAATTTTCACATGGTATGTAGAGCCTTTCGATTCTTGGATAGCAAAACTTCGTACAAGATTTTTATTCTCTCCCTTTGACAGTGACAATTTTTTGGCAGAGGGAGGAGCCAATACATCATCTGATGCCTGGCAACAATTACTCCCATGTTTGATATTCTACATATTTACCACCACAACCTAACCCTTCAAACCCACCCACCCAAACCGAACCTGCCCACCGCTGTCTATCTGCCTCTGTTCTGCGTCAACACCTCTCTTGTCTTTCATAAAGCCATAGAACCAATCATCGTCTAAACATCCCTTCTAGAACTCGACCATCCATTAGTTCTTCTAGTGAAAGCAAGACCAGACCATCCCAAATCCCACCCTTATCTTCCCACCTCGTTACATGTATTTCCTAATAAGATCAAGGTATACTGGGTCTTCGTCTCCTCTAAGGTGTCCTCATTTGTGTAGCGGATTGAGGTTGCTACCTTCTGTTACTCCATCTATTGTTCCATTGATTCAGTGACTGCTCGATCTCTCACGGCTAGCGTTTGTTCAACTGAATTGCTACTCAACGGATATCAGTCACCGTCAATCTACCTCACTGATTTTTGTTTGACTAGTCTGACCGCTTCGAATTTTCCTTCTTCGACGCTTTCGTTGTTGCCACCACCCCTCAACCCATCTCCGACACCAAAAAGGATGAGACATTGTCCTTGTCTTTCGTTGTCGGTGAGTTTTTCTTTTGCTGTGTTGATCTCCAAGGACAATGAAGACAATCCACTTTCCATTCTCCTGTTTTGGCACAATTTTGATCCGGTGCAGAGTCCGTCACATCCAGATCCCCCTACTCAGACAACGCTCTTCACCTCTGTCACTGGATCTGCAAAACCAACCCAGATTTGCACCAAACATGTATGTTCCTGATTGTTCTCCGCCACCCTTGTTTTTGCCCCGTTTCCACCTAGGTCTTCTCCCGATCTCCTTCTCCACGTCGTCTACGACTTTGATGAAGCCCTCCACATGGTCTTGACCTTTGCTCTAGTCCCAATCTTTTCCACTGCCTCTCCATTCACCACCGTTTCTCCTGAACCAGATGTTGCCGCCGTTGTGTCGAACCAACCCAGTCTTCTTTCACTCTAATACATAGATACAAATACAATAATTATAAACTGGCTTAAACTCTAAATCTAATCCTAAACCAAACTCATCTCTCAATCAGAGAGAAATAAAAACTTAGAGTTATAACTAAATAAAACTCTAATATATCCTAATTCCTAACACCCCCCCTCAAACTCAAGTAAGTTCACCTCTTGAGTTTGAAATTATTGAACTAAAAAACTAATAACTGGATAATCCAATGGGTCGAATGATGCCATTTGGTGAAGCAGAAGCAGATCAATGGTGAAGATATGTCGGGGAAACCAATAACAAAATTAACGTGCCACGTGTGCAAAGCAAACTGCAAATGAGTGCAACAGATAGAGATCGGCGTTTTGGTACATGAGATCAACAAATCTAGATGATTTCGATGGTGGGAACCACGATCAAAGACAGAATTAGACAAATCCGCATTAGAAAGGAACCGAACCATTGCCACAATGACGAGATGTGTTTGGTTTGGGATCAGATTTAGAGTTTAAGTTAGTCTATAATTCTTATATTTGTATCTATATATTAGAGTGTTTAATGAATGGAATTATGCTTTCCAATTTTCACAGCGCCAAGATGGTGGGTGATAGTACTATAAACATCCATAAGATCTACACAAGTGACATGCTTTTTTTTTAATCCTTGAGATAGTGTTCATTTTTTAATTGATCAAATGCGTAAAAACACCATTGAATAGATGATCAAACGTTTAATATGTAATTATTCCATGCACATATGAAGTAATGTGAAGTCAGAACTTTATTTTTGAGATTGTATCTTTTCATGTGTACATGTTAGTCTCTTATCCACAGATCGAAACCGATATTTGACCAATCCTCACAAAAAAATTATGTAACAAGTGCCTAAGAGTATATATACTAGTTTGCAGACACATCAATGTCAATAGATTTTTACTGTTTATTTGATTCACTTGTTTCTTACTTTTAGGTCTCAAATGGCTACTCTCTTGGTTTTATCTCTGTTCTAGTACATTGATTTTATGTCCTATGTGGACTAGTGATGCATTTACAGAGGATGACTGGAAATTGGTCCAGCTGGTGCTTACTCTATTTCGGAATATTCTAGCCATCCAAGACATCTCATTGCAGCAAAAGGCATCTGGATCTGCCACTCAGTTCTTGAGCTTGAGAGACAGATTTCTGGAACTCATGTTCCATGAAAATGTCATGGATCTGATCTTAGTTCTGACACAGCACGTTGGCAGTTCACATGGCTATCTACGCCAAGATAGTATGCTATTACTGGAGATATTTCACTATATATTTTTTGGTCAAGATCCAGGATTGATTGCCAAAGAATCCCAGAAGGCCTCTAAGGTCTGTTTAATTCTTCCAGGTCTTTCCGTTATGGGCTCGTTACTGCAACAAGAAAGATAGAGCAGTTCAATGCTAAATTGTATGATGATATAAGTGTATGCATTCAGGGCTCCTAAGAGAGGGTATTACCAAATAAAATGGCACATTTTGAACCATTGAAACCCCCCACCCCCACAAAAAAAAAAAAACAAAAGAACTGAACCTTTCGTTGCGTGCATTTGTTAAATTGATTTCTTTGCTGGAGATAGTATCAGTTTTATTCTGAACATTGCCCATCATATATATATATATATATATATATATATATATATTACCTATGGAATAAGATCCTTTGCCATTTCAGTGGTATTTGCACACATCCAGACTCAATACAGACTGAATTCTGCATGCAGGTTGATGGCGACGTCAAAACTTCTTTGAATTCTCTCAGGTCTATTATGGAAGAGGAGGAACAAAAAAGGTTAATTAGGTTGCGGAATTTGGATCGGCATTCACAATTCAGGGGAACATTTACTCGGCTCGGTGTGGTATGTGCTTAATACATGGTGCACAAACCTTTAAAATTGCTTTTTTCACATTTGTGATTTTAACAAATACCACATATCTTCTGCATCAGGATGGTTCTAAAACATTATTCAAGGGAAATCCAGCTTTTGCTTCTGGTGATAGCTTGCTCAAAGTTCATAAGATTCAACGAGGTCCGCTAAAAAGGATGGCATGGGATCATGGAAATCTATCTTTGCCAAAAGGAAGTGTTTTAGAGCTACTCCGTGATTTTCTGAACCAATTTTTGTCAGGGGGTTATAATGGTGAGTTTCTGTAATCTAGACATGCATGATCTTCGCCAGTTCAATTCTTTCTCCTTATTGTTTCCCTGTTTAACTGGTCCATGATATTCCACGGTTTAATTTTAAGCTTATCATTTTGATGCAGTCTATCCGCATGGATATTGAAAAAGAACATCATGGGATTCAGAATAGCGATGTTGTTGTCTTTTCCAGGTTGCACATTTCGTAACAAGTTTTCAGCATCACAAGTTCTCAATTCAAAGGTCAGTTAAGTGATTTTTGATCTCACAAATATTTACCAAATGCTATGTCATATAGCTGTAAGTATTGTTTAGGAAGTAAAATAAAAATAGCCCCCATTATCTGCATTTACTATGTGCATTGTTATTGTTGAAGCTATATCCCTCTTATTGTTGTCCCCTTTCGAGTTTCACTTTCCACTCTCAACCCCATTGAAGACAAGTTATTGTCGCTCCCGTTCTAATTCCATTACTCACAACACTTCAAGTTGTTCTTATTCAACTCCTTCCAGTTTCTTGCACTTTACCTCTCAATTCTGTATTGGGCTGTTTTTGGACTTGTGCTTATGTGGCAAACCATCTTAAGCACAAACTCCCAGATCTTCTCTTCTATTGGAATGAAATTTGTGTTTCTAAAAACAAGACAAGACTAGACCTACCCCCATGACTTGGCTTTTTGGTATAAAAAGCAATACTAAGAAGACAAGCATATGAAAATGCTTCCCGAATAAATACCTTCAACCACCAAGATGTCTCCTATATGAAACAATTCAAGGGAGACATTGCAGAAATGTCCTTGAAAAAGAGAAATTGTCCACTCTACTCATTGATGGAAAATCTGGTTCATCATCTCTGCATTCCCCCTGAGTTGAGGCTGACTATATTCAGTTTGTCACTCAAAAAGATCATGTCCAGGTGCCTGAGTCATTGCCTCTATGAAATTTTTGAGCTAAGCGAGATATTCTCATTAGACAATAATGTCCTGAATGAAATGGCAATAGATCTTAATGCATTTAATGCTTGTGTGCCACCTGAAAAAAATTAATAGATGCAATTATATTGAATGTTTTAACGTATAAAAGGCATTGAGAAAGAAGGGTAATATTTACTTCTTGGAGACCCTTAAATACAATATCACAGTACATTGACGGAATCATTCTTTTTGAGTTATTCAGTTCATGGGAAGTTGTCGAAACATTTTTTCCTCACTCTTTCCTTAGTTCCATTATATGAGGCTACCACTGCAAATTTCATAGATGATCTATAAGCCAGCATTGTTTTCTAGCACTTCTTTTTAGTCGATTGATCATTAAAAGGTGAAAGGGCAGCATAAGATGTGCAAAATTCATTTACAAGAGAAACCAAAAATGCTTGAACTTAGCATACAAGCAAAAGAAAAACAAGAAAATCATACAAGCAAAAGAAAAACAAGAAATCAAGACCCCAATCTAGCAATGGGGACTCATTCTTGTCTTTTGACTACTTCATTTGCCAATTCACTTAATGACTTGCAGGTCTAGCACATATGACACTGAGTATTCTTCTTGGAATGTCAACTCCTCAACGTACTTTCCTAGTCTCCGAGGATTGCTGGCCTTGGAGAGGCATTGAAAAACACAGAGTCGATTTCTTTGAGATTACTTGATAGGTGTAATGAAATAGCTAATTGTTGAGGATGACTTGTAGCGTAGTTGACATGTGCTTTATTGTTGCAACTAGAAGGTTTGGGTTTGAGTCAAATGGGTGACAGATATGCTGTTGGCCCATGGAAACAATTTGCCATGTCCACTTTGATTGCTAATTCTAGATGGATAGGATAAATGACTGATGATGACGATGTAATGAGAAAACTTCTTGCAGCATGTAAGAAGATAAACTTTTGCTCCCTTAGAGTGGAACCTCTTGAATTGGAACCTAACATGGTAAGTGGAGGAATCATTATGACTTCTTAAGATGCCATCAATTCTTGCTGCCCCATTCTTCTCATTCTTTTTTGAAAAGGAAAAAATTAACCTAAGACAATCATTTCTGGATGGAGCACCAAGTGGGATTTGGTCCTGCACTTGCCACCTTGTGCTATAATTGATTGGATAAATGGCTTCTATGCGGATAATTTACTGTTGCTTTTTTTTTTTGGTATACATTAGATAGTTTTAAACTACAGTTTATATCATCCCTGAGGATTCTTTTTCCATTCTGGTACTTCTAGCCATTTCTCTTGTTTAACAAAATGTTGTTTTTATGTGATATAACACCAAATATTGAATCTACAACTGAAGTATCTTCAGTGAGTAAAAATGCTGATAACACATTATTCCATGGTGATATAGTGGACCAGTTGCAGCAATGAATGAAGCCATGTTCTTATTAGTCATATCTAAGTGGCATTATGCTTTTGATAGTTTGAAGGAAACAAATGACAATCTTATCTGCTGCGGATCTCTTATGAAAGAAATGGTGGGTTGATGCTACGTATACAACTGAATGTCTTACTTTGCCTACATTTTTTTTTCAATTTTTAGGATAGCTAGCTTCAAGAAGAGAATGCCTCCTTACCTCTTCATGCATAAGTGCATGCATACATCTACATTTTTGTTTAAGAGAAAGGAAATGCTGAAGGTACTTGAGAATTTACCCATATTTCTGTTGGCTGCTGCTTTGACTGCATATCTTTTCTACTGTTGAAAGGACAACCAATTGTGGCTCGTCAGTCAGCACCAACGTAAAACAGGGTACATTCCATGTACATCTGGCATCTCCCTAAGAAAAATGGGAAGTTGAATAAAATGATAGTCTAACCACTTGGCAGGCCCAATTTGGTCCACTTGCATGTGTGGTAAATGGCTGGATAAGGAGGTTTTGCTCTTTGCATGGATTGTGCCCAAAAATCACCTTGTCATCATTATAATAACCATCTCATGAGTCTTCCACAACAAATGACTTGAACAATTAGTCCAACTATACAAATAATATGCTCTTAGTTAATGATTATGGCCATCAAATCAAATTGAAATCTAGATTATATGTAATTGTACTGTTGATATTTTCTGACAAGCCATCTACATGTATGAAAAAACTGGACTGAAAATGTTGGTTGTACAAATGTAGCAATCTGTTGGTCATTCCTTTTATTCAGTAAAACATAAAAATGGAGCATGGATACAATATGTGTTTTAATTTTTCATTAACTAATGTCTTAGTACATGCACGATTATCATAAACAAGTTATGTCTCAAATGACATTGAAGTCTTTCTTTAATGATAAAGATAATAAAGTCATTTTCTTTGATGTAGCTCAAATAATGCAACAATTTATTTATAGATAGTGAAATATCTTATTGATACAACCCTTCAGTTAAGGTTTATAACAAGTTGTAGAGAGTAATGACTCACTGTCTAAGTTACATTCGTTTTATTACTTTAGTCCTCCGATCATCTAGCATAACAATTTACATATGTTCAGTATGATATTTTTATATCACTTCTAGCCATACTTGGGATCCATGTTCACAATACTGAACTGTAAAAGCTTCATGAAATTCTGTAGTCACTTTATTCTACTTTCATATGCATATTCAATTGTTAGACTCACTAAACTGCTTAAACCAAACAGGCAGGCATAAATTATCTCTCTGGCTAACAGTAAAGCAACGGATGTAGCATCATTCGACATTTGCTTATTCCTGTATTGTGCTCCTTGAAGTTTGCTGGTTGGAAGACCTTGTATCTGTCTAATGTTACATTGATTTTGTTGGCTTTTTCCCTAATCCTGCAAATGCAATGATTACATAAGTTCAGAATATTTTAATATATTTTCTTACATTAAATCCATCCATACTTCCTTAGACAAATATTATGACACAATGAATTGTGAAAGCTTAATGAAATTCCTTTGAAATAATATAATATATTATATTCATATGCAGATCAGGATGTTAATTTAGTTCTTAAATTGCCAGAGGATTCAAGAGAGCCTCAACCACTCGCATTCTCCTCTATAAATTTTTTATGATCAGACAGATCAGGGGATGACTCAGTTCCTGATGAACCTGTAAGATCTTTTGACACTCAGAAACAGCCTAAAAGGTAAATTGAATATGGATGTTTTGCAGTAGTGCTTTCTTTTTCTTCGTCTCTGCTTTATATGTTTTTAGATCTGCTGGTAGCATTGGGAGCCAAGTTATAACTGATCATGTATTATTTCGTCTGGCTGGGAAAGTCTGTCATAATTTAAATCAGAAGAAGCTTGTGCACATAGTCCTAAACATCTACATGCATACACCAACAGCTGGAAGGAATTATTATGGTCATTATTGTAGTCATTTGTCCCTCTTTCTCTACACATTAGACCATTTTCTATTTGTCATTATCCATTATTGACACGTCCCTCATTCTCTACACATTATAATTGACATTTCCCTACTAAATTGATTATCCATTTCTCAAAAACTAGTGCAAATCGGCTGAGGCAATAAGTTCAAATGGTTGTGTCTATATCATACTATTTCTCTTTGAGCTGTGTGGTTCTCATTCTTTTTCTCAAATATATTATGCCACCACAGTTGCATATCACATTATTATGCACTCGCATTGTTCCTTGGATGTCATTTCTCACATTCTCCCCTTTGTCAGTGATCTTGCAGATTTGGTGGAAAATGACGCGGTAGTTTTGCGACTTATGGACAAGCTTCAAGCACGTGGTTTGAGGGTATGAATCATTTTAGTATATGCTCTCGCTATCACACCAGATTCGTGCTCTTGCATACCAAATTCCATTTGAAAATATGGTTATCGAGAATGAAAGCTGTAATTGATTTCATCTACCATATCTTGACATCAGGCTTGTTTAAATGAGATTTTTTTTTCAAATGTTCTTTTTATATGTTGATGATTGGTAAAATTTCTCATATCTCACAAAGTCCACTTGCCAACTACTGACAATGATGTGAGAATTTCAAGAACTCGCATTTTCTTAACATTAAATTTGCTCAAAGAATGTGGCATGAAAGGACCAAACCATCAAAGACCAGCACCCATTCTGTTTGGCTCTGGCAGAATCCAACTGAGCTTGTGGTGGTTTAACTAATTAAACCAATTTCAGCATTCTGGAAGTTTTATTAGTTAACCAGCCATAGTTTTCATTGATGCAATGCTTAATTATTTGCTTGGGCTCAACTTTGGTTATTAAACTGTTCAAAAACTTGTAGATTGAAAGCAGTTTGTGTAGGTCGTTGAATAGACTCACAGATAAATTAAACCTTTCTCTGGAAGCATAAATGAGTGCTTTCTGATATATTGTGTTGTAATGTGTTCTGCACTCTCTTTGACATGGCATCTGAAGCTTGTGATTTGAGATGTTATTTTGTTAGGATTTACCACCCTTCTTTACTCAGAAGGCTACAAGTATTCTTTCTGTGTTTATTTTCTTTCTACTCTTGGTGTGTAAAGGTTTCTAGAAAATCAAGAAAGAGCAAAAGAAGAAACAATTAGAGAAAAATGAAACAGAATTAGAGAAGTCGGTAGAAGAAAAGAACATAGAAGTGAATGATAGTGCACAGAATGCTGATGATCCTAATCTGAGATTGGCAATGTAACTGAAGAACCTGAGGTCAACATCGATGGTGATTCACTACAGAAGATTTCAAGAATTCAAGCTCAAAGGGAAAGAAAAGTTGCCTCTGGTGAAGAAGGGACTGAAATGCCTTTTTCTGAATTCATGCAATCTTGGAGATTTAGTTGAGTCGGATGACAAAAATTAGTAACGGTCCAAATGATCTGGCAAATGATTCTTCTAATGACGATGAGCCAAACACTATGAATTGATTTTGATGTAACGAGATTAGTTGCCACTCTTGCAAACAACACTGTCATTCAAAATTTATGTGGTTGCTGAAGTTCTATAAAAGCAATTCTGCTTGTACGAATCACTACATTGTAAGTATTCTTCGGAGGATTTGTGATGATTTGGAATTTCTCCAATGCTATACCAGGTGGAATTTTAAATGAAATAAATTTCTTGTATACTTGCACGTAGTATTTGTGATTGATCCGTACATGTCTATCCTTGCAGCTATCACTTCTCACTATTTTTACGATATTCTGAGTGATAAAAAATCATCAAATTGCAAGGAGTATGCAAATATTGTTTCTTTTCTCATTCGCTGGTGAGGCAACCTGATGAAGAAAATGAAAGCCAACCTCTACTATTTGTGGAAATACTCTTTTGGAAGACGCGAAAAGAATGTCATTACATAATTCTGAATCATTATAATTGAGCTTGGAAACTTAAAAAAAGGAAATAGAGGCTGGGAAAGTTTCCTGGTGATGATGAGAAATTGTTTACCAGTGGGTAATGGAGGTTAACCAGAAGAAGCATAGCAGGACTCTAGGTGAAGATGAAGCTGATTTTGTTTTTTCAGACGATCTCAATTATCATAGGTAAGTTCAGAGCCTGAAGTCTTCTTTATCATTATGAGTTATTCTGCTATTCTGTCATTGTATATGGTACTGATTTTGTGAATGCATAGGGAGGGCAGTTCTTCAGACGGTAATCACGTATAAGCGGGGATGATACCTGTGATGTAGTTGATCTTCTCAAGTAAGAGTTATTTAAAGACAACCTTATCTTTTACAGTGTATGAATACTTGATATTCCTGCTTGGTGTTGTAGTGACGGTCACTCCTTGGAACATGAAGATCAAAGGGCTTCTAAAAGAAAAAAAACTCTTGGTTTTGATCAAGTACAAGAGGGTAAAATTAAAGATCTTTATGAGAAGTAAGTGTGTTGCATTTACAAAAAGTGATTTTTGCTAAACTTGGGATGGAGCAGTTATAGATACGTATCCAGGTTCCACTTTTGCTCATGAAGTTATTTATGACAATACCCATCCTAGGTACAAAAAATAAACGATGCAATCGTCTCATTGCAAACCCTTGACCCTGATGGGAAAGTTTCACCTTTGCAAGTTTCTTCTAAGCTGAAGCAGTTAGGCCTCAAGGTTTGCTCAAAGAGACAAGTGCGTCGTGGATGATCCTTCATTGGGTAGAGATGATGAAGTAGGAACTGAGGATGGGGGAATATCAAATACAACTGATGCCCATTACCTCAAACAACTCGGGAATCAGCTTTCTCCGGGAAGTCTTTGTAAGTAGTGAATTGGCATTAATTAAAATTTTATAGTTCTTGTCTTGTTTCCTATTTTTTTTGAGGTTCAATTGACATTTTTCCTCATTCCATATCACTTCAATTGTGTCATGGATTAGAAACTACAAGAAGTGTTTGGTTATAGCAGCTAATTTGGTAATCAGAGCTCCCTCTAGGGAAACATGGAATTAAATCACCTATTCCATTGTAGGAAACATGTGATCACCTGTTTTGTGGAGTTTTACATATAAAAGAGCACAGCTGCAAAATTGATGGGGTGTCCAATTGTGTGCCCACTACAGAAGTTCAAACTCAATTTGGAGTGTATTTGTGCAATTACAGGGTGCTTTGCCTATGGTATGGGGTTCAATGGAGATGTGTCCAATTCTTGAAGTTGGTCGAGATTGGATATGTTGTTGACTCGGCAAGTTAAGCAAGAACTCGATTTTATCAACTTTCTCGTTCAATTATAGGGTGACTGGTTGGTGTCAAACTTTTTGGATGAGTTTGGTAGACTTTTGTCGACTTGTGTGGTTGACTTCGTTAGTCACTCAACTAATTTTTCTTATTTTTTTGATACTTTATGCTATCAATATTATAAAATTCATGGCTATAATTAAGAAATAATTAATTGACCCACTCGACCCATCAATTCATCTTGACCTTTTACCAGTTGAGTTTATGCCTTGGTTGCTGAATTATGTGTACATGTGTGATGTGCGTGTGCTAAATAAATGTATGGAGTAACAAGAAAGGATTGGTTCAATAATATGAAATGAGGGGTAATCTATGGGTAGTAACAGAAAAATGAAGCAATGTCATTCACAACTTTTTAGGGCATGCATGTGGAATAGTGGAGATAACCATTATTTGAAAATGAAGGGCTTGCTATTTCAAAGTATTGTGAGAAGGATGAGGTCAATAAGGATGAGAATAGAAGTAATTACAAGCAATATTTGAAGTTGCAAAGTGACATAATTTGGTCCTAAATAGGAATGAGTTGGTAGAATCACCAAGGCTTGATTATGATAATGATCATAATGATATATACAGTGATTTTCACCTTGGCAGCATCATCCACATGGTTTTGTGCAAACGTGTGGGGTCATCAACAATCATAGGGAGAGAGGGGATTGAAAGATCTATGCATGGACAAGCACGGAACCAGAATTTGTTTGGCTTGA
The DNA here is from genome assembly GCA_022113865.1 of Chimonanthus praecox. Lineage (NCBI taxonomy): Eukaryota > Viridiplantae > Streptophyta > Magnoliopsida > Laurales > Calycanthaceae > Chimonanthus > Chimonanthus praecox. The sequence continues at coordinate 5,391,122 of CM039094.1, forward strand.
TTCATGTAGGCGTGGCTTTTGTAGCCCCAAAGATCAATGATTAGTGGGCAATATTCATGGTTTTTAATCCACTGGTTGGTGTAACGTTGGACAGGGTTCAATTAATAAAGTTGGATGTGTAGTAGTTCATGTGTTATATGTATTTTTTTTTTTTTGTGTGGATGGGCAGGTGGATTGTTGGTTACAGAGTGGGTGAAAATGGGGGTGGTGGTTCCAAAGGTTGATGTACCATATATGGGCAACTTTGCCCTCGTGAAAATTTATTGTATAAATGGTTGTTAGACAAACAGATGGACAAATAGAAACACTCAAGGATTTGGCGTCCACTTTGTTAGTGGGCGGCCCCCAATTAGAATCATTCTAACCAATGTTTTAAAACCCGACCCATGGATCGACCCGTTTTGGAGGAAGGGTGGGTTAAATAAGGTTCAACCGGGTTGACCCGTAGTCAAATCCGTCAAAACCCGTGCTATTAATATAATATTATAAAATATTAAATTATTAACTAATGTTATATTTTAAAAATATATTTTGCTCACAAACACAATTGCAAAAACTTGAATCAATCAAACACACCATTTCTTAAACTTCATATTTTAATCGCTTTAAATAATTTTAATCTTTAAATTTTTGTAATATTAAAATATCTAATTATCTATACTTAATTTTTTGACCAACC